>HG995332.1:600000-937500 GCA_905333045.1 Lysandra bellargus | reverse complement strand
CACTCCACTGCCTCAATTACTAGTCACTTGCACTTGCACTAATCAAAGTGAATACAGGCCTTTAGTTATAATCGTTTAACTGTCTAAAAGCAGGTAGCATTGAAAAACAAATAAGATTTTTATCTTAGTATGAATATCATAACAGGGACACCGAATTTTCACTCGTATGTTTTGCCTTGCGAGTATGAACAGAATTTAAATATCTAGGGATATTTTCTAGAATCGTCTTCCCATTTGAAATAGAATTCAATCAATTTAATGGAAATGACTAGTACTAGATAATAAATTAAGTACTATGAGTTATGACATTAAAAGCCTAATCTATAATAATAATTATTTACTAGATGACCCGATGAACTTCATATCACTTTTCTCCTAATATAAACATTTCCTGGACTTCCATGAACATTAATCCAAGACTTACTAGCCAAATCGGTTTAGCCGTTTTCGAGTTTTTGCTAGACTAACAAAATTTGAAATTCATTTTTATATAGATTTTGTAACAAAGAGGAAAGATTTTCCTTCTCTGCATCGAAAAGACTCGAACTACTTATTTCCATGATAATAATATTATGTTAAATTAGCTACGATCAAGTGAATTATAAAGTAAACAGTATACACCTAGACAAGACGTAGGCCACGAGTATATTACACGAGATTACACGAGCCTATTGATCGTTAACATTTTCACAAATTCACACTTAAATCGTACAAAATAAAGACTAAATTTAAATGCCATACCGTGAGTTGTAAATAAAACGTGCCATGTTGAGTCGAACCTTACGCTTGTTAAGGAATTTTGTAAAACATTTAATTACTTTAATTAATTACGGAATCACTTTTATTGATTTACAAATTCCATTAGTAAAATTAATTACAAATCGTATAATCTATTTCTACAAGACAGTTGTTGTGGGCTAAATTTAGCGTGAGTTTCGAAATTTAAGCCAGCATACTGGCCACCGCTCACGATGTCACGAATCTGACGACATACCATAATGTTATACCACAGGTGAGACAAATGTAACGTATTATCAAAGATCTCTACGTATTATAAAACCTTACAAAGTCATATATACAACAATATAACTGGCGTATGTTTAGAAACGTATCAATTGCAGTATGGTGTTAGGTGTAGATTCTAGACGTCAAGACCTGTAAGTACACTGGGTTAGAATTCGGAACATACCCTTATTGATAAGCATTAATGGCATTTTTTTCATTCTTGTCATGGGATTTCAGCAAAATTTTAGCACATTTACATATAATACGTACATAAATAATATAATTATTATCTGTGCTTTCAGTTTGAGGTGGTTCTAATAATTAAAACAAAGCACTCATTACTGATTTGTCAATTGTAAATTATAGGTAAGAAGTAAAACCATATTTTTAAGAGGTGTGGATTTAAAATTATAATTATAATATTGAGTTTTCCTGATTTCAGAGGTGTAGGTAAATGCACTGAAAAATTGGTCAAAATGCATCTTGCTATATGGATTTAGTCAAACTGCACTAAAATATTGGTCAAGATGCATCTCGCTATACGGATTAAGTCAAAAATCATTTGAAAAAAATTCTACAGAAAAGTTAGAAAGCAAAATATGTAGGTATATGGGACAACATTTGGCTATGACTTCTGTCAAATCTCATTCATTTTTCGAAATCAGATACCTACCACCTTGACTAAATTGCTAAGAGACAAAACATATAATAACTTTTGTGACATTAGTAGAAAATAGCAATTTTAGGGCAAATCCCTAAATCAGCAAATAAGGCAATTCGCCCTTTATAGCACATAAAATGTTGTTCGTTTTCATTGAGACCCTCGGTTGGGTCAACAGCTCGTATGTTTGTAATATTATACTCGAAGCTACGAATATTTTTATTTGCCGTCTAAAAATCTCGTACAAGCTATAAAATCGCTTGTATATTTTGCCACATAGTGTACTACGGAGTACTATTATATATTCTGTGCACATACCCACTTACTTATATTATCTGTCTATTAGGTATTCATCTACAGCCTATATCAGCATACATATACTTACATTTTAATTGCGAAAGTCTCAACTCTATAGTCTGTACAGAGGACCCAAACACACCAAAGTATTATCACTTAGTTTTGTTACACCTGTATATCGATACGATATTCGATATCGTATCGTGTGATGTGCAAGCCCACTATAGTAAGTATTGGTCATAAAGGGTGTCACGGCTGTCAGGAGGAGGTCCTGTCAGATTTCACCGACATGATTACTGACACGACCATTGTTCTACGAGTAGTTGTCTCAACTACTGCGCTTATACAGGGTGTAACAAAACAAAGTGATAATACTTTAGGGTGCGTGCAGTGCTGAAAGAGCATTTTTTGTGATTTGTATGGACAAGCGCCCGAGCGTCATGAATTTTCCCATACAGAAGTCAATACGTTGTTAGCTCAAATACTTCCAAAAATACCTGCACATTCGTGATGATCGCTTGAAAAAGTAAGAAGCCATCTTATCTTAGGCCTCTGCTGTCTCTTCTAATTTTAATCAAAGTAAATATCCAAGCATGTAGCTGAATTTAAGGCGTTTAAGTCAAATTGTAACAATATAGGTCTCTGTTTGTAGCGAGCATTGTTAGGGAGCCTCTAAGTAAATGTTTGCAACGTTCCCTCCACTCGAAGATACGTTAGGAATTTTGAGGCACTCATGTTGCTGCACACATTTTAGGCATTTCTGAATTTACCGGCTAGCCTGCACGGGGAAGGAATGCTAACTACTTTTCAGTTCCTGGAAATCCACAGCTTTTCCGGTGACATCAAAGTCTGGTATTTTCCACGTATCTTGGATGTCAATTAAAAATGGATGATGTTATTATCCACGAGGATTAAGAAACTCTAAGTATTTTCGATTCATCGCAAATTAACAGGTAAAAATCAGACCAAAAATAGATCTTTGTGTTGACAAACTCTTTAAAATCTGCCCTTATACTTTTTTACAAAACAAGGGGTTGAAAGGAAATTGTTCTGCCATTTTACAATAACAATCCTTCATTTATTTCGTTGTATATTTTCTTACAGGAGCAAGTACCAGTATATTTATAACTTAGCGATGAGACATTTACCTTAACTTTTAACTTTTCTTTCAAAGATATTCCTAGATATGTACATTGGAAAATTAAATTAAGTACTAATTTAGAAGCTGACAACCACGGACAAATTGATAAATGCAGACAACTGTCAGTACCCTTTTGATTTAGTCGTAGAGGTCAACTACGATAACTTGGCGCGCCCCTCCAAATGACTGTTTCAATGTGTGTAGTCACATCCTTATGAAAGAGTTTGTATGTAGTAAATATTCAACCAATCACAGTACACGTAATATTTCAGTTAATGTCACTTATTACCAAGATTTTTTGGTCAACTAATCATAACTAGCCTACCGCGCAAGACAACGCACTTCAAACAGATTGACAACGCACTTCAAACGTTTTGAATTTTGGAGGGGCGCGCCAAGTTATCGTAGTTGATCTCTAGTCGATTTATGTATATTATTATAATTTATAACTAGAAAATATCTCTGGACGCCTCATCGGCTAATTATTTATTTATGTTAGTGTTTTGAATTTAATGACACAGGACAAACGGTATATCAAATCGATGAATTCGAAAGGAAGGGCAAGTCCCGAAGAACTAATTTAGTTATATATTTTTTATCTAACTACGTATTTTTTCTGTATCTTTGATGTTATAAAGCACCTAATTGATAAGTAGGGCGCGTTTTAAACATTTAGGCTTAATATAAGCTGTTCTTTATGTTAAGGCCTTAAGGCAGAGACCCAAAGTTCGCGATTTTTAACCGACTTCCAAAAAACGAGGAGGTTATATGTTCGGCTGTGGATATTTTTTTTTTTTTTTTTTTTTTTTTTTTTTTTTATTTTTTTATTTTTGTATGTTCAACGATTACTCCGCCGTTTGTGAACCGATTTTCGAAATTTTTGTTTTGTTGTATTAGGTTTCACTCCAATGTGGTACCATGTTCACAAAAGTGGTGACCTGATGATGGGATCCAGGAGTAATCGAGGGAACTCCTCGAAATTTATATGGAAACATATGGTGATTTTGGTTTTATGTGAAGTGTACTAAGAATATGCTACCAAAAAGTCAAATATTGGGTCAAGGTATACCATGGTTTCGAAGATGCTGAGAGAACTCCTGACTCTTTATAGATACACGTTTGGGAGTTTCGGCGTTGTTTTAAGAACAGAAAGCATATGCTACCATGCAATTCAAATTCATCATCATCATCATCGTCATCATCATCATTACCAGGTCGTGTTAAGGTCACCAATGTCTCATGGCACAAAATAGATAATAGTACAAGGCATAGGTATGGATACAATAATAATAATTATGTACATAACAACACCAATTATTATAGGCTGTTTAATATACACGGCGGTCGGCGCCGCAGAGGCAACGGCGTCGCCGCGCGGCGCGCGGCGACGCGTACGTAAACATCGTATTCAAGTTCTAACTGGAATGTCAGGGCATGCGGCATGCCGCCAGAGTAGACAGAATGATAGAGTATGCCGACTTAGAACTGATGTAAATTTTTTTAAGTTTGACGTATTATGACAAAAGTCGTCGCTAGGGTCGTAACCTACAAATTTAGTTGTTTATATTTTGGCACTTGCAAAGAAAACTGTCAGAAATCAATTTCAAAATCTTATTTTTAAAATTAAATTATACCAGCCAGCTCGCCAGCCTTTAACTTATCCTGGCGAAACACGAAAGAAACGACAGATATTAATACTCGTCAGTCTCTTAGCAGTCGAAGTACTGGTAGCTATGTCTATTGTGATGCCACGCTGCGAGCATTTTGCAGCACGTGTTCACTTAGATCTTTTTAAATGTATTGTTTAAATTTATCTATCTACCTGATATTTGGGCCTTGGGGTATGCCGTATGACTCATATCAGTCTTAACAAATTGTAATAAGATACGTAGAATATACGCAGTACCACCGACGACCACTTATAAATTCGCGGACTATGACGGAGGTCAACTTAAGGTGAACGCAGATTTGGCCGCACCGCACGCACCGCAGTCGCCGCATTCGGAATTCTTTATATGAAGTTATAGGCAAGCTCGCATACCTACCTACCCGCGCCGCAGTCTTCGCAACTTCATAATAATATGAAGAATTGCGACTGCGGTGCGTGCGGTGCGGCCAAATCTGCGTTCACCTTTAATAACAATTATACGAGATCAATTACCAGTCAATATTATGATTTATGTTGTCAATTCAATGCTC
The DNA here is from genome assembly GCA_905333045.1 of Lysandra bellargus. Taxonomy (NCBI): domain Eukaryota; kingdom Metazoa; phylum Arthropoda; class Insecta; order Lepidoptera; family Lycaenidae; genus Lysandra; species Lysandra bellargus. The sequence goes on along the minus strand of HG995332.1, from coordinate 932,197 downwards.
ACTGCTCACACCAAGCTCACTGTTGAGTTGTCAGACGTCAGTTGCTTACAAACTTTCAACAACACAACGAAAATCTGTTACAAGTTACAACTACCTATATAAAACTTCTACGTACAAGCGATAGCGCGACACAGGAGCGCCTCAGTGACATCTAGTGAAGACAATATGAAACTATTTTTTATACAATTTGAATTGGCACTAACAGTTTACCTACTAGGTAACTAAAAAGAGTGAAATTATTATTTTTAACAAAAAATTAAAACCGACTTCCAAGGTAAAAACAATATTAATAGCATCCTTATAATATAAACTAAAAAGTATTAAATAATTTTTCCTATCTAATATGTAGTGCCTTTTCCCGAATTCGGCTAAACTTCAACTATTTCTGTACTCAATCTTCATAATTTTGAAGTCGGTGCCAGTTCCAAAAGTTTCAAATTTTCTGTCAAAGAAATAAAGATTCAGCTATATCTGGTACCGACTTCAAAATGATGAAGATTGAGTACAGAAATAGTTGAAGTTTAGCCGAATTCGGGAAAAGGCACTACATATTAGATAGGAAAAATTATTTAATACTTTTTAGTTTATATTATAAGGATGCTATTAATATTGTTTTTACCTTGGAAGTCGGTTTTAATTTTTTGTTAATAAGGACACACAACCGATGACCACGGACGGCAACGTATGACAGGATTCTTCCAACGGCTCGTGTAGACCTTTTCATATTGTCATTAAAAATTCCAAGAGAACGTTGCACAAATTGAAAGAGAGCGCTGCACCGCCACAGACGGCCTGTGCTATCACGAACGAGACCCACGCCGGGATTTGTCCGTCGGTGTGTCATGCGAGCTGTCCCGCGCTCGTCTGCGATATCGCTGACAGTGGGAAGCTAGTTTTACAAGTCATACATGACACCTTTAGTTCTGTTGTCAGGGCCTGTCCTTACGAAAATAATTCAGAAGCAACGATATAAATGTTAATACCCAATTCGATGAGCAATAATCCACTTAGCAACTGTGATCGGCAATACGGGGATTAACTTGGCAATTACGAGATAATCTCTCTATGAATGTCAATAATTGTTTAGCTGCTCGTTCCTTGTGAACACAGAACGTCGCGCAGGATGTATAACAACAATTATATAATTTATCTGTTAATTTGATTAGTTAACTGTGCGCAACTACATCAACAATAGCTATTAGGTTGGGAAAAAAGTATTTTCGCATTATAGTACCTATGTATGAACTTGTCATAAAATCTCTTGGACTATACCAATAATTTGGCTGATTTTGTATCATCAATTTTTATTTTTATTTTGCAGAGGACAATAATTCCAAATTCAAATTAGGTAAATGTGAGATTTTCATTTGTTTTTCTTATTGTTAAAATGAGTGATTCTAATGAAGAAATTCGATACTGTATTTTAAAATTTTATTACAAAAAAGGTAAAAATGCAACCCAAGCCACGAAAAAAAAATGTGTGATGTTTATGGACCTAATGCAGTATCTGTGAGAGTAGCGCAAATTTGATTTAAGCGTTTTCAATCCGGAAATTTTAATATCAATGATGCACGTCGCTCTGGTCGCCCTGTTACGGACAATTTGATGCCATTTTTTAAAAAGTGGAGCAAGATCGGCATATTAGTAGTTACGATGTAGCTGAAGATCTGCGGATTGACCACAAAACGGTTTTGGCGAATTTGAAAAAAGCTGGGTACACAAAAAAGCTCGATATTTGGGTGCCTCATGAGCTCACTGAAAGAAACCTAATGAACCGTGTACTAAGCGTGTACAAGAGACCAGGAAGACCACCCCAGCTTGGTGGAACAGCATCAAAAGAGAGATAGACCAGGAAAGCCTAACTGCTGAGGAGGAGCCTAATACAGGAGACCCGACCCCAGATAAACTGGGAACATGGGGTGGACTAAGAAGTAGAAGAATTATTGTAAGTGACTATGAAAATATTGTTACTGTAGAAATTTGAGTATAAAGTTGTAAAATGAAGTTGTGGTAAAGTTCTACGCCAAATCCCATATCTTATTAAATAAGAAACCTTATGTTTTCTACCTACCTACAACAAATAAAACACTATCAAACATAACAATATTAACAATTCTGTCATAAATAATTTATGGCATTACTGATACCATGTTGTGCTACGGCGATGCAGTAAAAGTAATTATTTTTGCAAAACCCACCGGGCCTGGGCCGGCGCTGCAAAATAAATTACTTCGAGAATATAGGATGGAGACTGTTCGAAAGTTATTAAAACTTCTCGCAGCTTAAAGGGGATCCGACGCGGTTCAATTGCATTACTTACGACCGGTTTGTGCATTCCCGATGAAAACAATGCAAACGGAACATTTTTAAACCGTGTTCATTGTGAATCTGAATTCTAATACACTAAAACACTATCGTTACTGTATATATTCTTTGCTATCGTTGAAGATTTCAATCGACCGAGCTCGAGTGAATTGGCAGCGCAGTTCAGTCGCGTGCACGCACACATAAGGCTGGCATAATACGTAGGCATACACACGTATTCGATTTTCTAATGTGGAATTTCGATTTGGAGTTCCGTGAGACGGGTCAATTCAAACCGCAACGCGACGCGTAGATGTATTTCTAAATTTGTAATGAATTGACATAACATTTAAATTTTGTGAAATAGTAAAAAAGTATTAAAAAAAAAAAAACATACAAAAGAAATGCAGATGCATTTAGTACGATACTAGATACGCGTAGATACGCGTCGCGTTGCGATTTGAATTGACCCTACGTAAGATGTTCTAACAGCATCAGTCAGTTTGAGGTCTGCACTGCGCCTGTTCGCCGTCGACATTAATCAAATTGTGGCACTCCAGCCTGTGAGAAGTAAACCTTATCTTTTTTGTGTACAAAGCTTACTTTAAAGACGACAAAGAAATGATAAGTAAAGAACTTTATGTTACATCTACCGTAATTGAGTCTAGTACGGTTAAGTTTACCGTACTCATTTACGGTAGACGTAATACTAAGTCAGTCAATACCTGTATAATATTATGTAGTAATAATATTAAGTAAAATCAAGTTGTAGCTTGTCTCAAACGTCAATAGATTCTGGCTGGAGTCGAGAGAACATAATCATCGGATGTAACACTAATGGGATATGTGGTGACGTCATAGATAAAATTACTTGGATCTAGTTAGCGAATACACAGAAACCCCAATAATTGGATCAACGACGTATCAACATTTCGAAAACATGAACCGTTAATAAAAATGGAGCGGCAGCCTAACTCATTTCATTTTTCAATTAAAATCAGAGAGGTTAAAACAAAAGCGCGGAGAACAAAGCCGGATTGCCAGCTTTCTCCGTGGTTTTATAATTTCCTTATTTGCAGATGTTGGTCGAATTTTTTACTTTCGTCACCGCAACAAAGCGTGCTTTAGTGGAAAGTATGCTATTAATTCCATATTTTTCAATTTTGTTAACCGACTTCCAAAAAACGAGGAGGTTATATGTTCGGCTGTGGATATTTTTTTTTTTTTTTTTAATTTTTTTTTTTGTATGTTCAACGATTACTCCGCCGTTTGTGAACCGATTTTCGAAATTTTTGTTTTGTTGTATTAGGTTTCACTCCAATTTGGTACCATGTTCACAAAAGTGGTGACCTGATGATGGGATCCATGAGTAATCGAGGGAACTCCTCGAAATTTATATGGAAACATATGGTGATTTTGGTTTTATGTGAAGTGTACTAAGAATATGCTACCAAAAAGTCAAATATTGGGTCAAAGTATACCATGGTTTCGAAGATACTGAGAGAACTCCTGACTCCTTATAGATATACGTTCGGGAGTTTCGGCGTTGTTTTAAGAACAGAAAGCATATGCTACTATGCAATTCATATTCATCATCATAATCATCATCATCATCATCATCGTCATCATCATCATTAAGGTCACCAATGTCTCATGGCACAGAATTAATAATAGTACAAGGCATAGGTATGGACATACTAATAATAATAATTATGTACTGTATAACAACACCTGTTTGTTTAATACATGGCGGTCGGCGCCGCAGAGGCGACGGCGTCGCCGCGCGGCCGCGCCGCGTGGCGCGTGGCGGCAGACAACAGATCGAATACTTTACTAATTACTTTATAAAATTTAAATAGACAAATAGAATTAAAATAAAGTTATTTCAAAAAGAGCATTTACACAAAACAAAGTCATTAAGTGTCTTTTTAATCAGTTATACTTATTAATCGATAGATGGCGCACTAAGTATCGATTTGAATTCTTGATTAAGCGCTTATTCCACTTATCCTAGCTAGGAAGTCCTAGCTAGGGTCCTAAAAAATTTAGTCAAGTGGAATAACATTTAGAAGCTAGGATCCTAGCTAGGATCCTAAATCGGAAAAAATTTAGTCAAGTGGAATAACATTTAGAAAGCTAGGATCCTAGCTAGGACTTCCTAGCTAGGATAAGTGGAATAAGCGCTTTACAAGAACAGAGCTGTCAATAATTATGATAATATTAAATATTATGAGTAGCTACGCTACATCCTATACAAGTTTATACAATTTTTTATCTGATAGATCCTTCGATCGTGGAAAAACGAGACACAATAGCCTTTCTATTGTTATCTCAATCGCCGGTGACCGCTTGGGGCTTGAAGCATTAAAATTGTTAAATTACTTAGCACAATATGTTCACTTCACTGATAATATATGATTTTGTGAGTGTGAGTTGTGACTCTTGACAAATTGTAATAAGATACGTAAAATATACGCGAAGGTTTACCTACTAGTGTAACTAAAAAGAGTGAAATTATTATTATTTTTAACAAAAAATTAAAACCGACTTCCAAGGTAAAAGAAATAGTTGAGGTTTAGCCGAATTCGGAAAAAGGCACCATTAGATAGTAAAAATTATTTAATACTTTTTAGTTCATATTAATGTTATTATTGCTTTTACCTTGGAAGTCGGTTTTAATTTTTTGTTAAAAATAATTCTATAGTGAAACGTGAGAAATGGAAATGGTTTTATTAAATAATAGCATAATGTTTAGGGTTTTTAATAAAATACTTACTGACTTTGTTCCATCCTAAAACAAATACACAAGGAAAAGCTTACAACATTGTTTATATATAAAATAAATCCAGTCCTTATCTTAAAGGCTATTCCAGAACCAAAATGGACTGGACAAATACGACAACGAACGAAATTGAATTTGGACTGTAGCAGAGCATCGCCGACGCTCTACCCCCACGGGACAGCAAGCACTTCAGAATCATTTTATTTCCAAATGTAAACTATTTAAACGTTTTCCTATTATGAGAATATCCATTTGAATCACATTCGTCTGAAGCCCAGCCCTAGTAGTGGTACATTACTGCAAATATAATATGGAATATACCATCAAGGAAATTGATTCATGCCTGCGAATCAATAGGTATATTCTTAGGGTCTACGCAATTTAGTCGATTTGACATACAAGTCCAGCCGACCGATCACGACTTCACGAGTCACGACCCACGACTGCATTGAGTTCTCTGCAAATTAATATCTATCTATTAATCTGCAAATTAATCCTCACTAGCACATTTCGTTAATTTTGACATGTAATCAACCGACTTCAAAAAAGAACAAGATGTAGCAACTCCATCGTGGGTATCGCAGACACAATAGATTTTCAATTGTTATGCGGTAGCTGGCTGACACTTGGGGATTGATGGGTTAATTTGACCGTACATCAAAATCATATACAATGATGTTTATGATCTGATTTTGATGTTTTTTTTGGTGGAAAAAAGATATTCAAAAAGTGGTACCACAAGGAAATACTGATTGAAGAATTGAAATAATATAAAATTGTTAAAATAATTAGACGCCTCCGTGGTCTAGTCACTTATAGTAGATTAGAGCGTGACTCTTGACTCGGAGGTCATGGGTATCGATTTCCGCGTTAGAAACATGTTATTTCCAAGTTTGGTAAAGACAATGCAGGCTGATCACGTGATTTTCTGACAAGTAAGATGATCCATTAATAGCATACCAATTACCAATAATTTTAATAACGTTAATATGTGTTTCTGAAAATGAACTCCCCGGTAACAATTCCGTTGAAGCTTTTATGCAACTTCTGTCTAACTACTCGACCGGGCGAAAGAGACAGCAGTTGTCGATCAGAGCTCGACAGTCAATTAACATTTCTCCAACATTTACATGCGCCCGTAAATCAGAGAACACGGGTTTTATTTTAAATCACCCAATATTTTCCCGTCGCGGCGCGGCGGCGGTTTGAATTGTGGCCGAATTTATATCGCACATGTTCTACCGTGTACAGATATGTTGTATGCGGTTGTACACCTGCTTTTTATGGCCCCAATATTGAATGTGTATCATGTTGAAAGCGTATTGTTATCAGCTTACACCGAAACAAGATGGCCGACGCGATGTATAGTGTTCTTGCAATCTACGAGTGCGCGGAGCTTTTATTTGTAGTTGGAAATGTGAATGGACATTTTCGTTAGTGTGCATACCTGACGGAGCAGTTAGTAGCGAGCGAGCCATGTACGCGTGCATAAAATATATGGTCACCCACACAACCAAGGGCGACGCGCGCTCGTAGATTGCAAGAACTATACTAAATTTGAGATATCAATATTCATTTGATCATCGTACCATACATATGTTGGAATCTGCAATATAATATTATAAATATCGACACCGGAAATATCACTTAATGTACTTAATGTAACACAAAACACGACTTTTCAGGAGAGCGAAAAAACAACTTTTTTTTTACAAATTCGTCTGTAACATTTTATCATTTAGTCCGATCTTAAAAGTGTTTATTGCAAAGTTTCTTAAAATTTTGTCGGCTATATAACTATAAAAAATATATTTTCGTAAATTTACACGTTTAGAAAATAGCAAGTCCCTTACATTAAAAAAATTGCTTATTTGACCCTTACAGCACTGAATTTTTTTATGTCAACTATGCCATATTAAAGTAAGCACCAAGTTTAATTTGAAACTACGACACAAATATACTGTAAAGAACATAAAAAACTATGCTTTGGAGGAAGTGTGATGTAATATATTAAAATCTAACACAATGAGCCCACCACGACTGGCTGGTCTACCACATAAGGGATAGGATTTCCAGCAAATTAAGGGAACTTCGACAGACTGAAGCATTTCCCTTGGCACCGGGACTGTTCCCATCTACACCCAGAGCCCCTTTAGACAAGGTGGAACTTTGCAAAACCACGTCTCTGCTCTTTTGTCCTACCGAAATCTGTATCCTGAGCCGAATAGAAAATGGATCTTCCTCCCTGTTCCGCTCTGCGGCCTCTTTCTGTAAACCTGACATAGCGATCGCACACCACAAGTCTAAATGTTCGTTCTTGACCTGCCATTAAGCTTCTCATTTCACCTTATCAGGAGCTACTGTTCTCTTTTATCTCACCTGTCAGAGCTGCTTCGCCAGTGCCCAGTCATGACCTTCCCCTTCTATGACCTTCCTTTTTATGGTGTTACGCCAGCTATTTCTATTATCGGCCACTCTAAGAGCGTCGCAGACAGTCAACTCAAGTGTGGTACGGATTTGATCAGACCAACGCATGAGACAGCGGCTCCGCCGTCTTTTCCCCCTCAATCTTGCCAATTATTATGAGTTTTCCATACCATGGTTTCAAGGTTTCCTCCTTTTTTTCTGGTAATGTGTCTGAAATATTCTAAGATGCGTTATTAGACATATGGTAGAGAGCCTTGTTTGTATGTTTAGTTGAGCCAGAATGGATGAGTTGGTTCTGAAAGAAGTTTATGGAATTCAGAGCATTTTCCTCCAGCACCCTCGACGGCGTCGATACGTCTGCGGTCTGCAGACTTCAGAGTCCATGTCTCGGATCATCAAAGACAGATGAAGAATATGAGCACGTACACAAGTTTCCTCCTGGTTTTTAACGAAATCTTCCTGTCAAGCCAGGTTTTATGCATTTTGAGACATGGCGCTCTTATTCATCCCAATTCTTCTACGTATATTTGGTTAACAGGAGCCATTGTTCGTAAAGACCAAAGACAAATTTGCTAACCACTTCCAATTTTACCGCGCCAGTCAAAGGCAGAGTGTTGCTTCTGTCTATGACCATGTTTTTGGTTACCCTTTATTAAATGAGAGGCCCAAGTTGTTGATCATTTGCTTCATTCTCTAAAACAGTTCTTGCATATCGATTTCATTTGCAGCCAGGAGAGTATTGTCATCCTTAATGCTAGCTATATACAATTGACCGCATTGAATGTGTATACCTAAAAGCTAAAGGTTTTTTTTTTTTTACCTCAGGCATCTTGGCCCATATTATAAATACCTTATAGACTAACATACATACTATTATACTAAAAACTAACACTAACACTAAAACACTAAACACGTATTGTCTGCGACGTGGGGCGCGACGTGTTCGGAAGTCGTCCTCGGAACCTCCTGTAGACGACTCCAATCGGCCAGAACTCCTCCTTCTCGAAGGTCGGTAGATGGTGCGTCGGGACTCTCACCACAAAGGAGCTAAAATTCACTTTGTGACGGGACTCCAAGTGCTCGACCCTCAAGACGAAGTGGGTCTTGCTCCTGATGTAGTCCACGACCTGCTCGACCGTCGTGGACCAGTGCAGCCTGGACACGTACAGAGGCGTCGCGGGAGCCTCACGCCGCAACAGCTGCTCGGGTCCTTCGGGTGCGGAGCCGCGATGGTTGCGGACGACGAGTTTCTTCTTCTTCCTCTCCACTCTTATACCCGTCATCATCGCACTTTCGGTCCTTTTCGGAGGGAGGACACTCCTTCGCAGGGGCTTCCTTTTTCCCTTTGTTTTTAGAACGCGGGGGAGGAGGCGGTGGGCAAGCGACGACACTTGCGTAGTTCGGCCGTGGCTCCGTTGCAGGCGGGGAGCGGGCGGCGTGGGAAGCGGCGGCGGCGGCGATGACGTGCTCGTGCGTTGACCCGTCTGAAAGTGCTGACGGGCTGAACGTGATCGCTTGGGCACCACGTCGGTGAGTGATGAACGCGGCATCAGGTGACCTACATATTGAATTACCACTCTTTAATTGTGATAATTCATTACGTAGATCTCTGATCGTAGACTCCGATGCCTGCAGTCTACCTCGAACTTCGGCCAACTCTTCTTTCAGGAATCTGATGTCCTTTAAGAGGGTGATGACGTCGACGTGGTCCAGCGTCACGGGCGACAGCTTGTGCAGTTTTTTCGCCACAAAATCCGGCACCTCATCCGGATCCGTCTGCTTCAGCAAGGATATTATATCCTGCACGCTTCTTTCTGTTCCATCCCTCCGTCGCGATGGCATATTCGCGCTCTGGCCGAGCGTCTCGTATCATATTATATTTGCTGCGTGTGCATAACGTGGAGCGCGACCGTCCGCTGGCTCGACACATTACACACACATGAAGTTTAGCTAAAACACTAAAACTTTATAGAAAACCTTAAACTTTTACGGATAATACTTTTTGAGTAGGTGCCATAAATTATCTTCTTACTTGAAAAATTATATTTAAAATTAAGGTAAGGGACAAATTTTAGTGAAGCTATGACAATTATTATGTATCAATTCTTAACGTAAAGGACATGCTAAGAGAATTGTACTAAGCTAAAGGTTAACGCAAGGGACTGAATTTTATTTTAAAAGCATTTACGTTATTTTTTTTAACACGTAAAAATATTTACGTCCGTTAAATCAATTTTTTTAGAAAAAAACCTGTCTAGACTTTAAAAAATGTGTACTGTAAGGGACATTTTTTTAACGATAGAAGAATTTCAAGTATGCCAAACGATAGAGCTCGAAATTCTGAATTCAATGATATATATATATAACTCATTTTCGCCAAAATGTTCCTTACGTTAAGTGATATTTCCGGTGTCGATATAAGGTTATTTGGTATGCCGTATGTAGTGAGATGCATCAATATTCCATACTAATATTATAAATGCGAAAGTGTGTCTGTCTGTCTGCTACCTCTGCACGCCCAAACCGCTGTTGGCTCAAATTAGGTATCCCGGGACTATATAGAGATACTTATTATCCCGGAAGAATGTACGGTTCCCGCACCATAAACGAATTTTGGCACAACGGACGCAGGCGTCATCTTGTGATAAAATATAATATCTTATTAGGTGCACCTGTCATCTGTGATAAGATATGTATATAATTGATTCTTCCTTGATACTTCCTTGATTATAAGTCGTCTAACTTAAATGTTCCTAGTACTGCTTCACATAAGAATATCAAGTTCACAGTTTATGATCTCACGTCTAAAGCCAACATCCGAAACCGAACCTGCACTGAGTGCAACCAATTATATTTAAAAGATATACTACTATGGAAAACAAAGAATCATGGCCAAATTTGTATAGGAGCTGGACTCGACTTTTATTTTTGATGTCCCAAAATAAACTATAATTAGATTTGGTTGTTCTTATGCTCTAAACATAATTCCGTTTGAGAATTATGTCTTAATAGCCACGATTTTTTATAATCATTATTAACGTTTACAATTATTTTGAGGTTAGACTTAAGAACTACCTTTTTTTCCGACTGCGGTGTAGACTTTAAGCCTAAGGTTAATTAAATTCTATAAATATTATCTAATTGTGTAATTAATTAAGTGTTACGTACGTATAGCACCTGCCAAGAACCTGCCATAAACCTGCCAAGTTCAAATTTAAAAGTATTATGGATCAGGCTGTTGATGAAGATGATTATGATCGGTGACGTGCATCTGAACTTGGCGTTGGATTAGATTTCAACTCTTTTTTTAGGCCAAAAATTAGCCTATTAGAACTAGGCCCTATTTTGACAGGTATGTTTTTGGTGGGAATTCAACACTTTTTTTTCAAGAAAATATCATACTTATGTTTTCTTTTTGTGCCACGCCCGATATAAACAATAGTTTCGACAGATGCCGCTAGTCAATAGAGGCCAAATTTTTAAGTAAGCAGTATTTATTAATTTATACTTGACAATATTTTATACCCCTCCTTTCCTCATCGTATTCTCATTGTATCACTAGTACATAAGAATTTTTATCTCAAGTTCGTGGATGAGCCGACTCACGCTTGACCGATTTCTAAAATTTGTTATTTTTTTGTTAATCTACATAATTTAACACACGACCTGTGTGCCAAATTTCATAACACTAGAACAATTGGAAGTGGTCTCTAAAGTTCGTAGATGAGCCGGCTCACGCTTGACCGATTTCTAAAATTTCTTAATTTTTTGTTAATCTACATAATATATTATAACACACGACCTGTGTATCAAATTTAATAACGCCAGGACATTTGGAAGTAGGCCTCTAAAGTTCGTGGATGTGCCGACTCACGCTTGACCGATTTTTACAATTTCTTAATTTTTTGTTAATCTACATGTAGTATATGACCTGTGTGCCAAATTTCATAACGCTAGGACAATTGGAAGTGGCCTAGAGGTTTTGATTACCGGTCAGTGAGTGAGTGAGTGCCAAAATTAGCTATTTTTACAGGGAGATATTTCAGGATCTACCGAAGCTATATCTATGAAATTTGGTATACTGCGTAAGTACTAGTATATAATTACGTAGGTATAATTTTATCTTTGCACTTGCAATAGACACTGAGCTACAGGGGGGTCAAAAGTGCGTCGAAACGGTTCGTGTAAATAGTGCACGGCATGCGCGCGGCCTGCTAACTACTAAGGCTACTAGGCCTGCGCACTGCCGTGCGCTTTGATAATATTATGTAGGTACGTTTTTATGTTTGTGTTCGCATATCTCCGAAACCACAAGTCCGATTCTTTTTTGTTGTACTATATTATTATGAATTGTTTGACATAGGGAATACTGGAAGTTTCATCAAAAACGGTTCAGTACTTTTTGGAATTTCAGTTCATAATTGCGTACAATTCTGAAGTCGACTTTATAGTTTTAAAATTAATATTTTAATTTTAAAACGATAAAGCAATATTTTAAAATAAAATTTCCAAAATTAAATTGTTATTATAATTTATTATAATTTAATTTTAGAAATGTCACAATATGATACAAAACTCAATTTTAATTATATAAATATGTAATCCTTTGTTGGCTATTTGGATTATATTTCCATTGCTATAATATCACAAAGTGGCACGTCAGACCCGCAACGCTTATTATCGACAGGCAGATTAAGCATTGGAGGATCATCATTAAAATTCCATAATTAAGACCCGTTTTGTATCAGTAATGATGTCTGCAATTAATTTGTCTCCCTCCTCGATATCCCTTACGTTTTAATTAAATTTTTAATAAATTAACAAAAAATTAAAACCGACTTCCAAGGTAAAAACAATAATAACATTAATATGAACTAAAAAGTATTAAATAATTTCTACTATCTAATAGTGCCTTTTTCCGAATTCGGCTAAACCTCAACTATTTCTGTACTCAATCTTCATAATTTTGAAGTCGGTACCAGATAGCTGAAACTTCAGTCCTCTGACAGAATATTTGAAACTTTTGGAACTGGCACCGACTTCAAAATTATGAAGATTGAGTACAGAAATAGTTGAGGTTTAGCCGAATTCGGAAAAAGGCACTATTAGATAGTAGAAATTATTTAATACTTTTTAGTTCATATTAATGTTATTATTGTTTTTACCTTGGAAGTCGGTTTTAATTTTTTGTTAAAAATAATAATAATTTCACTCTTTTTAGTTACACTAGTAGATAAACCTTCGCGTATATTTTACCTAAGTATCTTATTACAATTTGTTAAGAGTCACAACTCACACTCACAAAATAATATATTATCAGTGAAGTGAACATATTGTGCTAAGTAATTTAACAATTTTAATGCCTCAAGCCCCAAGCGGTCACCGGCGATTGCGATAACAATAGAAAGGCTATTGTGTCTCGTTTTTCCACGATCGAAGGATCTATCAGATAAAAAATTGTATAAACTTGCATAGGATGTAGCGTAGCTACTCATAATATTTAATATTATCATAATTATTGACAGCTGTTCTTGTAATAAATAATTCAAATCGATACTTAGTGCGCCATCTATCGATTAATAAGTATAACTAATTAAAAAGACTTAATGACTTTGTTTTGTTTAAATGCTCTTTTTAAAATAACTTTATTTCAATTCTATTTGCCTATTTAAATTTTATAAAGTAGTTAATAAAGTATTCGATCTGTATATAAAGTAGTTAGTAAAGGATTCGATCTGTCGTCTGTCGCCATGCGCCGCGCGGCGGCGACGCCGTCGCCTCTACGGCGCCGACCGCCGTCATATATTAAATAAACAGGTGTTGTTATACAGTAAGTACATAATTATTATTATTAGTATATCCATACCTATGCCTTGTACTATTATCTAGTCTGTGCCATGAGACATTGGTGACCTTAACACGACGTAGTAATGATGATGATGACGATGATGATGATGATGATTATGATGATGAATATAAATTGCATAGTAGCATATGCCTTCTGTTCTTAAAACAACGCCGAAACTCCCAAACGTGTATCTATAAGGAGTCAGGAGTTCTCTCAGCATCTTCGAAACCATGGTATACCTTGACCCAATATTTGACTTTTTGGTAGCATATTCTTAGTACGCTTCACATAAAACCAAAATCACCATATGTTTCCATATAAATTTCGAGGAGTTCCCTCGATTACTCATGGATCCCATCATCAGGTCACCACTTTTGTGAACATGGTACCAAATTGGAGTGAAACCTAATACAACAAAACAAAAATTTCGAAAATCGGTTCACAAACGGCGGAGTAATCGTTGAACATACAAAAATAAAAAAAAAAAATAAAAAAAAAAAAAAATATCCACAGCCGAACATATAACCTCCTCGTTTTTTGGAAGTCGGTTAAAAAAATCCATCGCGACGGGCCAGTCACGTTACCATGGTAACATCCAAGCAACGTCTTTTTAACCGACTTCCAAAAAACGAGGAGGTTATATGTTCGGCTGTAGATATTTTTTTTTTATTTTTTTTTTTATTTTTTTTTATTTATTTTTGTATGTTCAACGATTACTCCGCCGTTTGTGAACCGATTTTCGAAATTTTTGTTTTGTTGTATTAGGTTTCACTCCAATTTGGTACCATGTTCACAAAAGTGGTGACCTGATGATGGGATCCAGGAGTAATCGAGGGAACTCCTCGAAATTTATATGGAAACATATGGTGATTTTGGTTTTATGTGAAGTGTACTAAGAATATGCTACCAAAAGTCAAATATTGGGTCAAGGTATACCATGGTTTCGAAGATGCTGAGAGAACTCCTGACTCTTTATAGATACACGTTTGGGAGTTTCGGCGTTGTTTTAAGAACAGAAAGCATATGCTACCATGCAATTCAAATTCATCATCATCATCATCGTCATCATCATCATTACCACGTCGTGTTAAGGTCACCAATGTCTCATGGCACAAAATAGATAATAGTACAAGGCATAGTTATGGATACAATAATAATAATTATATACATAACAACACCAATTATTATAGGCTGTTTAATATACACGGCGGTCGGCGCCGCAGAGGCAACGGCGTCGCCGCGCGGCGCGCGGCGGCGCGCGTCGACGCGTACGTAAACATCGTATTCAAGTTCTAACTGGAATGTCAGGGCATGCGGCATGCCGCCAGAGTAGACAGAATGATAGAGTATGCCGACTTAGAACTGATGTAATTTTTTTAAGTTTGACGTATTATGACAAAAGTCGTCGCTAGGGTCGTAACCTACAAATTTAGTTGTTTATATTTTGGCACATGCAAAGAAAACTGTCAGAATTCAATTTCAAAATCTTATTTTTAAAATTAAATTATACCAGCCAGCGCGCCAGCCTTTAACTTATCCTGGCGAAACCCGAAAGAAACGACAGATATTAATACTCGTCAGTCTCATAGCAGTCGAAGTACCTACTGGTAGTTATGTCTATTGTGATGCCGCGCTGCGAGCATTTTGCAGCACGTGTTCACTTAGATCTTTTTAAATGTATTGTTTAAATTTATCTATCTACCTGATATTTGGGCCTTGGGGTATGCCGTATGACTCATATCAGTCTTAGCAAATTGTAATAAGATACGTAGAATATACGCAGTACCACCGACGACCACTTATAAATTCGCGGACTATGACGGAGGTCAACTTAAGGTGAACGCAGATTTGGCCGCACCGCACGCACCGCAGTCGCCGCATTCGGAATTCTTTATATGAAGTTATAGGCAAGCTCGCATACCTACCTACCCGCGCCGCAGTCTTCGCAACTTCATAATAATATGAAGAATTGCGAATGCGGCGACTGCGGTGCGTGCGGTGCGGCCAAATCTGCGTTCACCTTTAATAACAATTATACGAGATCAATTACCACTCAATATTATGATTTATGTTGTCAATTCAACGCTCACTGCTCACACCAAGCTCACTGTTGAGTTGTCAGACGTCAGTTGCTTACAAACTTTCAACAACACAACGAAAATCTGTTACAAGTTACAACTACCTATATAAAACTTCTACGTACAAGCGATAGCGCGACACAGGAGCGCCTCAGTGACATCTAGTGAAGACAATATGAAACTATTTTTTATACAATTTGAATTGGCACTAACAGTTTACCTACTAGGTAACTAAAAATAGTGAAATTATTATTTTTAACAAAAAATTAAAACCGACTTCCAAGGTAAAAACAATATTAATAGCATCCTTATAATATGAACTAAAAAGTATTAAATAATTTTTCCTATCTAATATGTAGTGCCTTTTCCCGAATTCGGCTAAACTTCAACTATTTCTGTACTCAATCTTAATAATTTTGAAGTCGGTGCCAGTTCCAAAAGTTTCAAATTTTCTGTCAAAGAAATAAAGATTCAGCTATATCTGGTACCGACTTCAAAATGATGAAGATTGAGTACAGAAATAGTTGAAGTTTAGCCGAATTCGGGAAAAGGCACTACATATTAGATAGGAAAAATTATTTAATACTTTTTAGTTCATATTATAAGGATGCTATTAATATTGTTTTTACCTTGGAAGTCGGTTTTAATTTTTTGTTAAAAATAATTTTTTCTTAAAGTTAAGTTAAAACATAAAAACCGGCCAAGTGCGTGTCGGGCCACGCACAATATAGGGTTCCGTAGTACCGCTAGTTTTTAGGGTTCCGTACCCAAAGGGTATAAACGGGACCCTATTCATGAGACTTCGATGTCTGTCCGTCTGTCTGTCCGTCTGTCTGTCTGTCTCCAGGCTGTATCCCAAGAACCGCTATAGATAGAGTTCTGAAATTTTCACAGATTGTGTATTTCCGGTGCCGCAATAACAACAAATACTAAAATAAAAATAAAATTAATATTTAAGGGGGACTCCCATACAACAAACGTGATTTTTTTGGCCTTTTTTGCTCGTAATCAATAATTATAAGAGGTAGGCACTTGAAAATTTCACGAAGGCCTTAAATATATGTGTTATTTAATAATTCATAATAATATTTAAATATAATAAAAAATTAAGGGGGGCTCCCATACAAAAAACACAATTTTTGGCCTATTCTTGCTCTATAACGGTACGGAACCCTTCGTGCGCGAGTCCGACTCGCACTTGGCCGATTATTTTTAGTTGATCGACTATTACTCAATAACTTATGAAGTCTTCTTAGCCGTGATAGTTTTCCTTTTAAATTCGGCATATATCCTACTCCCGTGAATTTTTTCACATTTCTAGGTAGCATCAAGCAAACTTTTAGCTGGTAGAATCCCGGTCATGTATCTCTATTTCACCTGAAATATTATAATTAACAATATTTCATTATACCTGTTAAATAGTTTTGCATCCGCGTGTACATCGCGAGAAACTTCCGCATTATTATAATGAGAGTAGGAAAACAGCTTTTCAATATAATTAATATATCCTGTATACTTAGGAGTTAACCCTATTTTCCTGGTACCAATATTATCCTGTATTATATATACTTATGTTACACTACAATTAATAAACAGTAGACCATATTGATACAAGACAGAGAGTAACGGGCGCATACATTCTAATATGATTTGAGATACCTTCAGTTTTTACAAAGCCGACCAACATAGTTTTTTTTTGTGAAATAAGGGGGCAAACGAGCAATCGGGTCACCTGATGGAAAGCAACTTCCGTCGCCCATGGACACTCGTATCATCAGAAGAGCTGCAAGTGGGTTGCCGGCCTTTTAAGAGGGAATAGGGTAACAGGGGAGGGTAGGGATGGGAAGGGAAGGAAATTGGGGAGGGTAGAGAAGGGAATAGGGTAGGGGATTGGGCCTCCGGTAAACTCACTCACTCGGCGAAACACAGCGCAAGCGCTGTTTCACGCCGGTTTTCTGTGAGAATGTGTAATTTCTCCGGTTGAGCCGGCCCATTCGTGCCGAAGCATGGCTCTCCTACGTATCTCGGCTATATAAATAACACAACAGAATTAACCTATTGTTTTTAATTATTGTATGAGAAAATTTATCATGTTCGGTCATTTTTCATAGAAACATAGAAGTCAGAAATGACTCTTTCAGCGCTACCTTTTTACAGTGAACTCTATACAAGTTGTAACAAAACAAAGTGATAGTACTACTTAAGGGTTTTTATGTGTCCCTTATATAGAGTTCACTGTGAAAATAGCAGCGATGAAAAAGCAAATTAGTTTTGTTACATTCTGTATAAGGGACTGGGACTCACACATCTAAGAGTAAGAGTATTACTTTACTAAACTTAGTTTTGTGACATTCTGTATACAGTAGACTTAATTTATCCTTCTAATTACCAACAAGTATATTAAAATAACAACAGAACAAACATCGAAACTCACATAGCAAACGATTTCAAGTTTTAATTGATTTAAAAAGTCGGATTTGGGAAGAAAATGGAAGTTTTCCTTCATACATACGAACAAACTCTTCAATGTTCTGTCGAATATTATCTTTCATAATATTTTTAGATAAGTACGTTGAAAATAATGTAAACAACAGTTGTAATAATAATTAAACTACACTTTAAGGCCCCGTCCGCACAGCAAATTTTTTCATCGGCAGTGCGGATTCGAAAAAAAAAAATCCGCGCTGTTAAAAAATTGCAGGGTGGACAGGCCCTTAAGGCCCAGGCCCAGACACAAAATGAAGTCTACAATACATTTTCTTTTTGGCTTGAACAAAATCCAAGTATGTTTGGGTCCAGCGATTCTATGTTTTTCTATTGTAATATAAATAAAAACATTTCATTATAATATAGTACATTACACACCTAGGGCAGGAAAAAAGGAAATGTCTCTGATCACATGTAATTGTTGGCCGACGCGAAGCCGAAGTCAACAAACATATGATCTGAGGCTTTCTTATTTACGGCCCATGGTGCGTGAACTATTTTTCTCACCTGCGGGCGGAAAACGTCAACTTTCTTCCCGCTGCGCTTACCGATGTTGCAGTTTTTCGCCTCCGTCGATAAGAAAAATAGTATACGCATACATGGGCAGTAAATCAGAAAGCCTCAGATCTCATGTTTGTTGATCTCGTCTTCGCCTCAGCCAACAATTACATGCGATCCGAGACTATTTTTATTTTCCTGCCCTAGATGCGTAATGTACTATTCATTTACTGGCCGCTTGTAACTATCTGACGCCATATTATTCACGTATTATGACATCGCAACAAAGTCATTTACCTGCAGCGTCAATAATTATAGGTATACTGACGCATATTGACGCCGTTTAAGGTTTGCGTTCCAGATTCCAAAATATAATACCGACGTATATATATTTTGGAACGCAAAAAAAGCGTCGATTCTAGATGACAATATAATAAACATTGCGTGGTCATTCTGGTACAAATTTCGGAACATTCATACTAACATTATTAATGCTAAAACGTGTCTCTCTGTCTGTTCCCTCTTCACGTCCAAACCGCTGAACCGATTTTGCTGAAATAAGGTATCGAAGTACTTAGAGTCCTAGGAAAAGATACATTTTATCCTGGAAAAATGTACGGTTCTCGATAAGCAAAACGGGGTTGCTGGCGTCATCTAGAACCCTACAAAGCACAAAACTGACATCATTGTTTCGCGCTATATAATTTCGCTAAATCCACACAATTAAGGGTCTTTTATTGCTGTCGTATGGCCGTTTTTATTGCGCGTTTAAATAATTTTACGAGATTGCCGAACCGAAACTGCCCGATTTACATCTAAAATATCCTCACTTTATGTTATGTTTGATTGAACGCGCTGTGTTTTTATTATTAACGTGCTGTACCGAGAACGAAAAAACCATAACATTCAAAAGAAAAAAATGCAAAAAGATATACATAGACCACAGCTTTTTGTTACACAAACATCCAAGCCGTGAGAGTAAAAGAGAAAGATGTAACATGTTTATTTCTTCGCACTATTTATAAAATTATACTACAAAATCATGAAGAAAATTAACATGAACTAATATGAACGCTTAGAACGCTTAGAAGGCTGTTACATAACAGCTGTACTATGTCAGAAAATAACTCTGAGCATTATGCATATGCCGTGATTTCTGAGCGGTACAGGTGAGTACATGGTTAGGTGATACAGTAAAAACTGCTTCATAGTCATATCGATCCAATTTTTTTCATTACAAAAATGTATTCCATCAAGATAGCTACAGGAAAATATTTTTTATTTATTTAACTCTTTATTGTACACAAGAAAAAACATAAAGATACAATTAACATGGAAAGAAAACACAAAGGAACTGCTTATTTCTAAAATCTCTTACAGCAGCCCTACTGAGAGATACAGTAAGACAGCAGATAGGATGTGCACAATCAAATAATAAATAGGTAGCACGCATACACTTAAATATTTCATAACATTATTATTTATTACAAATGCTAGATTTAAACAAAAAATAATCAAAATTATTGCTAGCGGAGTCACAACTACTATTTATTATTCATTGACCGAAACAAATATTATTTTGATTAATTTGCACTAGAATTTTGATCAATCATGCTGCTAGTTATGTTGAATACTAAAATGCAATTTACGGCGCAGCGGGAGCCAGTCCATTAGAATTTATGATACATGGTCCAGGCCGTAATTAAAAGAGCCCACGAGGGAAAATAACACGGGAATTTCCCACAAACTTGCGCCACCGAACTTAGGTCACTATATTATGTTTTGCATTATTTTTTCAGCCCCGCAAGCGAAAATTAACTGTGATTCATGAATTACATCACATGGTTTTTATGATCCCTATCTAGTGTGACGACTGACGTCACAAAGCAATTTTACATGTAAAAATTAAAACCAAATCAATATTTACGTTATTCAATTTATTATAATTAAAATGTGAAGTCACAAAACTTAGGACCCCGCCCCCTCTTTGTCACACTTCGTCGACCCACTCCCTCCCCCTTTAGGTGTGACACACATAAATTCATTATGGATGACCCCTAAGCTAGCCACGTCCATCAGCCGAACTCGTGGCCGGTATAATATGAGGTTTTTTAATTTTACTGTTTACTAACGAATTATAGTGTTCTCGAACGGGAGTGCCAAAAAAAACCGATTTAATTTAATACATTTATTGAAATAAGATTACAATATTTTTTATAACTTAAACACTTTTTCTAACAGAGCTATTCTGTATAAAAAGACTATATCCTAAACTACAAGTACCGACCCCGATCGATGTAAGATCTAAAGTGAGCTAACTAACTACCAAAATCAGGTCCCACGGAGTTGGGACCACCACGATGATGCGGCGACAGCGTTTTCGGTATTCCGTGTTCTTTCGCAATTTTAGTAAGAAACTTCTTGAGTGGTCTTATCTGTATAGTCTGGGAGACGGCAACACTTTATGTATGCTTCAAGTTTATTATAGTCCAAGAGCTGATGTTTGACTGCAGCTGGCTGATGATGATGATGTGATTGACTGCAGCTGACTGATGATGATGATGTGATACTGGTGTTCGGCAAATCTGTGCTAAGTCCGGTTTTCATAGAGGGTGCATATGTAACACCTCCCCCCACAGTTCGGCGACTATTTCGAAAGTTTTGATAAAGTTGCCGAAATATCGCTGTGATCTATTGCTATTTCAGCAGGGTGCGGTCTTCTTTCTTCTAGAGGTATATGGGAGTTTTCTTCTACGTCGTGACGACTTCTGCGGAGGCTTTTTCGGTGCATATATTTGTATAGGATATATGATGCACATAGTATAACTGCAATCGTTATTATATAAAATGGAATGGTTGTATGGTACAAACTAAGTTGTAAATTTTTGTCTAGTTGTATGGGGTTTTGGAATATAATTTTCTCATTAATAGAATGAAGATTTTGGAGATCGATTGAGTTTAAGGTTGCATGGGTGTGATATGTGCTTCCATTACGTTCTTGATACTTCGGTAGTTCTATTATTTTCAGGGGGTGACCTTTTATGTGATCATCGGAGTTGAAGATTGTGAATGTAGACGTCTTGAAGTAGCAGTTTACTGGAATTGTAGTCAAGTAGCTTCCCTGAAGGCTTCTGTATTGTTCTTGTCCACATGATATACTAACTTTCGTGATGTTCGGAAAATTCATAGTAAAATGCCTGTCGTCAAGTTGTTCGACTGCTCCTTGGGTGAGGGTGACTGTAGTTATCTTGCACGATGCGTAAAGTTCTTGCTTGGTGATCAGGTGATGGATGCATTCGGGGTATTCTGTTACTTTATAGTGTGATTTTGGGCAGATGTACCATTCTTTTACCTTCGGGCATTCAGCCTCCATGTACTTAGAATCGTCTCCAGAGATTGCTAGGTAGGGAGATATAGGTAGGATAATTTGATTATATTTGTTAGGTACGAGGGATAGCTTGTACAAGTCATATGTTAAAGGAAAGACAATCGGAATCTTGTATACTATAACTATATAATTATCTGCATAGAAATATGCTAACCTAATAAAATCATAAAAATATCTAGTATCTACGTTAATAAGTTGAACCTTAGAATATAATATTCTTAATTTATGTACCATTAATTTTAATTCCTTAATATTTAATGCAAAGTGAGGTGCACTGGCTATTCTAATAAAAGCTAAAGTATTTTCGAGTCTATATATTTCTTCTGATAGCATATCTATATTGTCACTAAGAATAATTAAATGTTGCGCAAAATGAGAGTATTTAATATATTCATTTTCTCTATTACTGTCACTATTCATTATTAATTCCAGAGTTTTAGCTATTCTATTTTGATTAGATGTAAGATTTTCTAAAATTTCCGAATTCCTTAAAGTAAATTCCTTATTTAGGCTTACATGATTATTAATTTCTAACTCTAACTTATGCTGGTTTTTACTTAAAACTTCAATGGCATTGTTATATTTAATTGCGTCTGTGTAATCCAAATTACCCGAAATGCTTTTAATTATTGAACCAAGTCCGTCAATGAGACCTCGTTTTTTGCGGTCGGCTTCAAATGTATATAACTGATTTAAAACTCTATCCAATTTTGATGTAAGATATTCTATATGTGGTTCATATAAAGAAATTGTCTGATTACTTAGATCGATATGTGCTTGATGAAGTTGCATTTTCACTAATTTAATTTGTGAGTGTATTTGGGATAAGTCTATTTTACTAAGAAAAGAGTGGTAGTGGGATATAATTTTAGCGTTTCCTAATTTAAACAGAAGTGCTCCTAGTTCATCTTGCAGGCTGTCGATTATCATGTCTTGTCCTCGAGTCAATTGTGTTGTTAGGCATAGCAGAATTATTATCCTGTAACAGTACAGGGTCCTTAGTACGTCGTTTAAGGCGTGTTTTCCTACGGAACTTCGCTTTCTTTCTTTTAGTATAAATATGTATGGGAAGGTCAGTTAAAACTACATCTTGCGTATAGCGCGGAGCGAATTTCTGATTGGATCGGTCTCTATTCCTATTCTCGATTAAGTTTATGTTAGTAGGGTCACTAGGGTCAAAATGTCTAGTAGGAATTTCTAGGATAGGATTTTCTGCGCTGGAGTGGACGGTGATTGTAGAGGAGCTGTAAGCGGTAGGTATTGAGGAGTCAGATGGAGATTGAATTCTGTCGGCTTCAGACACATTTACTACGACAGAACTAAGGTCCAAATAATTAATTTCTATTCTTGATAAGGCGTCGGCATTTGTATTGCATTTGCCTTGCTTATAGATAGGTGTAAAATTGTATTCGCTTAATTTTAAACGCCATTTAGTGAGTCTTGAACCGGGCTCTTTAAGGTTCATAATCCACTGAAGTGGCTTGTGATCTGTTATTACTTTAAATTTTCTACCGAATAAATAGGGGCGGAAATATTTTGTACCAAAAACTATAGCTAAAAGCTCCTTTTCAATTGTACTGTAATTAATTTCACTAGTATTCAAGGTCCTAGATGCGTATGCTATTGGTCTATCACTACCGATAGGTCCTTGAGAGAGAACTGCTCCTATTGCGTAATTTGAGGCGTCTGTAGTCAGGATAAATTCTTTACTGAAATCTGGATATTGCAGGATAGGGTCATTGGTTAGTAGGGTTTTACATTTTTCAAAACAGTCTATGTAGTCAGGGTCATTTATAATTATTTTAGAGCCTTTTTTTAAACATTTTGTCATTGGTTTTGTGATACGAGCGAAATCTGGTATAAATTTTCGATAATAGCCTAATAGACCAAGAAATCGTTTTATTTCTGTCGCGGTTTTCGGAATTGGGAATTTCTGAATAGCTGCAATTTTATCTGGGTTCGGTTTAATTCCGTCTTTGTCTACAATATGTCCTAAATATGCGGTTTCTAACTTGAGGAACTCGGACTTGTGTATTTGAATTTTGAAATTTGACTGTCTAAGTCTTTGGAATACCTTCTCCAAATTAACCATATGTTCCTGTAATGATGTGCTAAATACTACTATACTATCAAGATAAATCAGGCAAATTTCATTTTGGAGGCCTTTTAATACATTATCCATCACACGTTGAAACGTGGTTGGTGAATTCTTTAGGCCTATGGGCATTCGCAAAAATTCGAAGTGTCCATGGTCTACATTGAATGCTGTTTTTGGTATATCACTAGGATTAATTTCTAGTTGGTAGAGTCCACATTCTAGATTTAGGGTGGTAAAATATTGGCAATTTCCTAATTTATTAAGGGCATCTGAAATATTTGGAATTGGATACTTATTGTCTATGGTTTTATCGTTTAACTTTCTGAAATCTACGACCAAACGCCATTTGGTTTTTCCAGAGGCATCTGATTTTTTGGGAACCACCCAGATGGGGGAGTTCCAAGCTGACTGAGAGGGGCGAATTATACCCTGTTCTAACATTTTTGAAATTTGTTCCTGAACTTCCTGCTTGTGTATGAAAGGATATCTATAGCTTCTAGTATAAACCGGTATTTCATCAGTTGTACGTATGTTTTATTTGATTTGTAAAAGTGAGCGGTTCACCATCTATGTAAAATATATCGGAATATCTAGAACAAAGAGCTTCTAAATTAGCACGCTCTTCTGGGTTTAAGTGATCGGTTCGCAAACGGGACAGAACCTCGGAAACACGGTCTGGTTTGGTATTTTTATGAAAATTTAAATTAAAAATTTCGGCATTAACTGGACGGTCCATTGAAAAAACTATGTCATGACGAGAAGGGTTTTTTATTTCTATAATGCCACGACTATTTTTTACTGTGGTCACACAGTCAGAAATTACACAGTTACAAATTATTTGTTCAGGTATAAATGCTTCACCTTCCTGAAAATTGATAGGTACTTTAACTAATTTTGAAGAATTTGCTGGAATTATTTCCTCATATAAATTGCAATTACGCGAATCATACATATGTAAGGGGATCTTGGAAAATTTTGTTACTAATAATTTATTTTTAATATCAATATTAGATTCCCATTTTTCCAATAAGTCTAACCCGATTAACCCATCGAAAAAATTATGAAATTTATAAATATATAATGTAATATTATCTCTGTCATTTACTTCTTGGAAACTAGGCACTGTTATAGAATAGTTTTTTCTAGTGGTCGCATGAATATTGGTTACCTCAAAAGGATCATAATTACACTCAATATGGGAATAAAATTTTCTTACGGCGTCAGGGCTAATAAAAGATTGATTTGCCCCGGTGTCGATTAAAAGTTCTAAAGGGGGATTACTAATTTGAACATAGGGCAACTGTCTTTGGGTTTGTAAATTTAATTCTATTTTAACTTGTCTGACTTGGCTATTTTCTGAAAATCCTGCTCATTATTTGATGTAGAGGATACGGCCTCTGTCTGTACCTCTTATACAATACAATTTTGAGAAAATTGGGGTTCCGAATCTACTGGGTATTCGTAATTAAAATTATCATAATATCTGTCAGTATAGTCATAGTAATTTTCGTCAAAGTCTGAGTCATAGTATGAGTCGTAACATTCATTTAAATTCATTTCCCGAGTCTTAAAACAATTATTTGGTGGAGGGTTACCGAATTTTCGCCAGTCATGAGGTTGTCTGTTCGTCTGTCCAAATGGT
Source organism: Lysandra bellargus (assembly GCA_905333045.1). Lineage (NCBI taxonomy): Eukaryota > Metazoa > Arthropoda > Insecta > Lepidoptera > Lycaenidae > Lysandra > Lysandra bellargus. The sequence goes on along the minus strand of HG995332.1, from coordinate 906,645 downwards.
TTAGTTACGAAATGGCTTACACCACTCATAGGCTGTGGTTCATTTTGTGAGAGACGTTTAGGTAGTCTAAATAAATGACTTTGAGGTCTATAGTTCGGTGGGGGCGCGGCAAACATTTGCTGCGTCCTTGACGGTCTGTGGAACGGCTGCAGTTGTGCTCTCCAACCCTGATCTGGGCGTGGGAGGTGTGTACCTAATTGAGGGCGGTTTGGTGTACCTGACATAAAATTAAATGGTCGCGCTGAAAATAAGGGCATAGAAGGTTGCGTACCGTGCTTAAATATACTATCACTTACCTGCAATTTCTTCTCCGACGGACGCTCGCTGCGCTGCTGCATGTAGAGGGTGTTCATCTCCTCATGAACATATTCTAACGCTTTTTCTATTGTGTCAGGGCGCATGCAACGGATACGAGATCCTAGTGGATCGCGGAGTCCACGTAAATATGACTGTAGCGTTAATTTTTTATATAACGCACGCTTAGATTCTATAGTGCTCGGCACCGTTTCATGCAGACTGACATATGTAATAATAGTACTAAATAAATTCTGACACTTTTCGTAAAATTCTTGCGGGCTAAGGGAACCCTGGTTCAATAATGCTAGATCGTTATAGAGCGACGTTTCATCTCGCTGATCGGCAAAATTATTAATTAAGGCAGATCGAATGCCATTCCAGTTTTCAGGTATACCGTTAGAGTTAATCAAACGAGAAGCTGAGCCTACCACCTTATTTAAAATTCCGTTAATTAAAGCACAATTACTAAGTTCATAGCCTTCTTCATTCCGAACAAATTGCTGCACTAACTGGTCACATAGTTTAATAAATCTAGTTAAAACATTAGGATTTCCGTCAAATTCCGGCACTAACCGTAAAGCTTTAAAAATATCATCTAAATTTGACATATTTAATAAATTATAATCTACTGAAAAGTCCTCACGAAAAATTAAATTTTCCTGCGACTCGTCTAAAATTCCTAAATTTCTATTTGCGTCTAATAAATTATTTCTACTGCTATTACTAACTCTAGGATTCCTTGATTGCCTTGGATGGAAAATCTTGGAAAATTATATGAAACTTATAGGATAAAAGGAAGCAACTCTAGATAGAAACTAAAGCACTTACATGTACATTCTGGTATCTGCTGGATTAATTTCTGGATCTCACACACACCCGAATTTCACTACTCCCGGAACACTTTCGTAGGTTCTGGATTTTCCGTAATTTTGGAAAAATCCCCAAGACTGCGCCAATTATAGTGTTCTCGAACGGGAGTGCCAAAAAAAACCGATTTAATTTAATACATTTATTGAAATAAGATTACAATATTTTTTATAACTTAAACACTTTTTCTAACAGAGCTATTCTGTATAATTATTATTTTTAACAAAAAATTAAAACCGACTTCCAAGGTAAAAACAATAATAACATTAATATGAACTAAAAAGTATTAAATAATTTTTACTATCTAATGGTGCCTTTTTCCGAATTCGGCTAAACCTCAACTATTTCTGTACTCAATCTTCATTATTTTGAAGTCGGTACCAGATAGCTGAATCTTCAGTCCTCTGACAAAATATTTGAAACTTTTGGAACTGGCACCGACTTCAAAATTATGAAGATTGAATACAGAAATAGTTGAGGTTTAGCCGAATTCGGAAAAAGGCACCATTAGATAGTAAAAATTATTTAATACTTTTTAGTTCATATTAATGTTATTATTGTTTTTACCTTGGAAGTCGGTTTTAATTTTTTGTTAAAAATAATAATAATTTCACTCTTTTTAGTTACACTAGTAGGTAAACCTTCGCGTATATTTTACGTATCTTATTACAATTTGTCAAGAGTCACAACTCACACTCACAAAATCATATATTATCAGTGAAGTGAACAGATTGTGCTAAGTAATTTAACAATTTTAATGCTTCAAGCCCCAAGCGGTCACCGGCGATTGAGATAACAATAGAAAGGCTATTGTGTCTCGTTTTTCCACGATCGAAGGATCTATCAGATAAAAAAATTGTATAAACTTGCATAGGATGTAGCGTAGCTACTCATAATATTTAATATTATCATAATTATTGACAGCTCTGTTCTTGTAAAGCGCTTATTCCACTTATCCTAGCTAGGAAGTCCTAGCTAGGATCCTAGCTTTCTAAATGTCATTCCACTTGACTAAATTTTTTCCGATTTAGGATCCTAGCTAGGATCCTAGCTTCTAAATGTTATTCCACTTGACTAAATTTTTTAGGACCCTAGCTAGGACTTCCTAGCTAGGATAAGTGGAATAAGCGCTTAATCAAGAATTCAAATCGATACTTAGTGCGCCATCTATCGATTAATAAGTATAACTGATTAAAAAGACACTTAATGACTTTGTTTTGTGTAAATGCTCTTTTTAAAATAACTTTATTTTAATTCTATTTGTGTATTTAAATTTTATAAAGTAATTAGTAAAGTATTCGATCTGTTGTCTGCCGCCACGTGCCACGCGGCGCGGCGGCGCGGCGGCGCGGCGACGCCGTCGCCTCTGCGGCGCCGACCGCCATGTATTAAACAAACAGGTGTTGTTATACAGTACATAATTATTATTATTAGTATACCCATACCTATGCCTTGTACTATTATTAATTCTGTGCCATGAGACATTGGTGATGATTGATGATGATGATGATGATGATTATGATGATGAATATGAATTGCATAGTAGCATATGCTTTCTGTTCTTAAAACAACGCCGAAACTCCCGAACGTGTATCTATAAGGAGTCAGGAGTTCTCTCAGCATCTTCGAAACCATGGTATACTTTGACCCAATATTTGACTTTTTGGTAGCATATTCTTAGTACACTTCACATAAAACCAAAATCACCATATGTTTCCATATAAATTTCGAGGAGTTCCCTCGATTACTCATGGATCCCATCATCAGGTCACCACTTTTGTGAACATGGTACCAAATTGGAGTGAAACCTAATACAACAAAACAAAAATTTCGAAAATCGGTTCACAAACGGCGGAGTAATCGTTGAACATACAAAAATAAAAAAAAAATAAAAAAAAAAAAATAAAAAAAATTAAAATATCCACAGCCGAACATATAACCTCCTCGTTTTTTGGAAGTCGGTTAAAAAGACTATATCCTAAACTACAAGTACCGACCCCGATCGATGTAAGATCTAAAGTGAGCTAACTAACTACCAAAATCAGGTCCCACGGAGTTGGGACCACCACGATGATGCGGCGACAGCGTTTTCGGTATTCCGTGTTCTTTTGCAATTTTAGTAAGAAACTTCTTGAGTGGTCTTATCTGTATAGTCTGGGAGACGGCAACACTTTATGTATGCTTCAAGTTTATTATAGTCCAAGAGCTGATGTTTGACTGCAGCTGGCTGATGATGATGATGTGATTGACTGCAGCTGACTGATGATGATGATGTGATACTGGTGTTCGGCAAATCTGTGCTAAGTCCGGTTTTCATAGAGGGTGCATATGTAACAAACGCTTCAGTTTGGTTAATATAAAATTAATATTTACCAATAAATAACTAATGACTATCAAACTAATAAAGTAATAACCTTCTGGTAAAAACGAAACAGCTGGGCTTAAGATATTTAATTTTCACCCTGTTTATTAAATTACTTAGTAAATTTACAATGTGAACTGTGAAGTAATAACTTAAACTGAGTGCGGCCGTATGTCGCAGATTTTGATAGACAATTTTAAATTTTATTTACACAATATAATAATGACTGTTTATATATATCAAAAAATTGATATAAATAGAATCAAAGTTTTAATAAATAATTTTCTTATGGTGCCATGGGCAATAGAGTACACACACTAATCACCTTGATGAGTAGCAAGCTTCCACCGTGCGTTTTCCGCGTAGGTATCTTTCTGCCGCGCACTATAAAACTTTGGAATGAATTATCACCAGCAGTATTGCCGGACCAATACGACCAGACCTTCAAGGAGAGAGCGTATTCCCTCTTAAAAGGCCGGCAACGCACCTGCAGCTCTTCTAATGTTGCGAGTGTCCATAGGCGAAGGTAGTTGCTTTCCATCAGTTGACTCGTTTGCTCCCTTATTTCATTAAAAAGACCATAATATGATGTGTCTAGATAAGACAGCTAAAGTCACTGCTATGCTTTTGGCTTTGTTGTAAAATTAATAAGGACTGTTTACGAATAAAGGGTCTGCAAGGAGGCGTGTCGTCGAGTTATTACTTGCGGAAGCCGCGACTTCCCTTTCCAGACCGCACGAGCGGTTTGTAATAATGTTCATCATTATAAGGCTCAATTTACCCCGCCGCGGGGTGGAGTGGAAGCGACTTTTGTAAAGAAACTGTGCATAGCACAATGAACTATAATATGTCAACAGTATAACACACAATTAGACGCGCGTCTGCCGCGAAATTGTCGAGAATTCTCCGGTGTTAATTTCCATCCGCGGCGGTCACTGACCTACATTATACAAGTACGCTGGACTTATGATAACCAATTACTATTTTTGTGCCTATTTGAAGCGGAATCAGCGCCCCCAATGCGGGGGAAGGGAACTAAATCTCACGTAACTTGCAAATGGCCGCTTAATCGCTATTGGTTGTAGAAACTAGATTAGTTCCAAGTAAGTACTCACACTACTGCTATCAGCGCCAATATTATGGCGACTTTTAAACGTCATTTTTACGTCAGATTTAGTTCTCTTCCCCCGCATTGAGGGCGCTGATTCCGCTTCAAGTGAGCACAAAAAATTGCTGTCATTTCATGTCTCGTTTTTTGTATGGGAGCCCCCCTAATTATTTATTTTATTAAAATTGTATTATTCATTAATAATTATTGTTAAAGTATAAACACAATTGAGTATTTTGTGAATATTTCAGGTGCCTATCTATTGCCATCATTTATATCGAGCAAAAAATGGCAAAAAATCACGTTCGTTGTATGGGAGCCCCTCTTAAATATTTTTTTTTAGTATTTGTTGTTATAGCGGCAACAGAAATACATAATCTGTGAAAATTTCATCTCTCTAGCTATTAACGTTCTTGAGTTACAGCCTGGAGACAGACAGATGGACAGACAGATGGACAGACAGACGGACAGACAGACGGACAAACAGACATCGAAGTCTTAGTAGTAGGGTCCCGTTTTTTTACCCTTTGGGTACGGAACCCTAAAAAGAATAAAATGTTATGTTACCTTTCAGTTTTTTTATAGTTACCCTATGGCGTGAGTGATGGGAAGGTAAAAAAATTACCTTTCACTCATATTTATGGGGAGCGATCCCTTGTAAATATTTTTACACGAGATGGATAAATTCCATTCTACGGCGCGCGGTGTACTAACACAAACACATTAGGAAATTGTGTGGGGTGTACTTTTTCAGATCAATTCTATTCCAATGAACGGAAATGCGTCTTAGAAAAGAATATCATATTCAAAAAATCGTTTTGGATATGTTTTAGATCGCTTGTTTTCTATGAGAAGCCGGGCCGTCCTCTCATAGAAAACAAGAAATGGAACAGCAAGAAATGGAAAGAGCGTAAGCGACAAAATGGTTTTTGTCGCGTAATTAAACCATGAATATGTTTGCCAATAGCTTATATTTCATATAAGCTATTGGCAAATTATTATAGTCTATGCTTGAACTAATCTATGTACAAATTTTAGAAGCTTAAATCACTCTCCCCTGTTGGCAAAATTAGAATCCCTATTTTTACAGAGGTCTTTTTGATTAATTATTCTGTGTTATAAAAGTTGACCAATCGTGTTATGCTATGGGTAATTCAAAGACAAAGACATGATGAATATTGATAATGAACTTTATTTTTTTAGCTTTAATCATTCTGTTCTGACAAAATATTAATTTATTATATAATATATATATATATATATATATATATATATATATATATATATATATATATATATATATATATATATATATTATTTAATATAATTTAATATATATACTCGGTTCGGCGAACCTTGGTCCCTATGACACTGACAGTTAATAACATTGTAGTGGCGTCACCAGTAAATTAGGATCGTATTGAAGGTGTCTAAAAATGCCATTTATAAATTTTACGCAGCTTTAGGGCGTTTTCCCACGAGACACGACACGACACGATTTAAGAACTGCACGACAGACGTCACACAGGCTGTCGTTTGAACGTTTTCACACGAGCGACGATTTCTGCGGCGACACCGTATTCACTTATGGCTGGTTTACACGTATTAAGTAGATAAGTAGTCAACTAAATTTTAACTTAGATGACTTTATACTTACTTAACTAAATTTGAACTTGCTACTTGCTACTAAATTTTGTGTTTACATGCAATTAATAACTTAAAATTAAGTTAAAATTTAGCTGTTACCTTGATAAGTAATTTATACGTGTAAACCAGCCATTACTTCTTAAAAATATGCCATCTATTGTTGGGGTCCTAAGAATTAAGATAGAAGTTAAGCTTATTATAAAACGTAGTCATATAATATTTATGTATAGTATAGTATTTTATATAGTCATATTTATTTTAATATAATATATTATTTAAATATTAAAGAAGACATATAACTAAGAACTTCGAGAAAAAATCAAGTACCTACCTGTTGCCATTAATGATATAGAGCAAAAAAAGCCAAAAAATCACGTTTCTTGTATGGGAGCCCCGCTTATATATTAATTTTCTTTTGTTTTTAGTATTTGTTGTTATAGCGGCAACAGATATACCTAATCTCTGAAAATTTCAACTCTCTAGCTATTACCGTTATTGAGTTACAGCCTGGAGACAGACGGACAGACAAACAGATACAGACAACGAAGTCTTAGTAATAGGGTCTCGTTTTTACCCTTTGGGGACGGAACCCTAAAAACGAACAATTTTTAAAGTAGATGCAATAATACTGATTGAACGTAGAAACCTACGACCTAGTGTAATGATCTATAAAGTCGGACCGCATTTCAATTGCAATCCAACCGCAAATTGCAGTTCAAGTGCAGTTTAAATGCAGTTGATAATGGTTTGCAGTTCTATTGCAGTCGTGTCAACGGCATTCAAACTGCACTTGAACTGCAATTTGCGGTTGGATTGCAGTTCGTCTGTATAAACCCTAAATTAGCTTAAGCTAATTGTTATTTTCCATTTTTTTGGTAAAAGGTGGCCCCGTGCGAGTTTTTTACGTCGGTTCTTCTCGTCGGGGTTAGTGTAGGCACCATGTAGACTTTCTGAGAACATTTGTTTCAAATTTATTCAGAAATTAAACTTTTGTTTTTTAAACATCTGGAAGTGGTAGAAATAGTTTCCACAACTGTATGAGCACATAAATCGAAATAATAACGCTCACGTCAGATTTATATCGGCGTTACATGGAGGCGAAGGGGAAATTTGAGGAGAAAGGGTCGCGAGGAATATTTCAATATGCTATTCACATTTTTTATGATCGTCATGTGTGGCCCTACGATTGCACCGCAATATCGCGCCACACTTTCAATATTTTCTCGTTTTTGCGATATCAAAGGCACCTAAGATATTTTTTGTGTATTTCCAAGGGAATCGACGTAATCACATAGATAGTGAGCACTTATGCCACGGGACAGGATGGAAATTCTTCGAATTTTTATGAATGGCAAATAAAGGTGAGATCACAGACATAGATCAAGATAGATACCACATGTGTATGTACTTCGCGTGAAATATTGCGTTCCCAAACGACTCTGTCTTTAGTCTACTATCGGAATCGGACGCCAATCGGAATTTAAAAAATGCCTAAAAGCCTAAAAGTGCCGCATTGAGCTGTAAGAATTCAAATAGAAACGTTGGCCTAGATAATGGACACGTTTCTTATCATAGGTACGTTACAGTAGGTAGGAAAAAGTGTTACGCTTGTTTTCATACAAATGGAGCGACATGCGGTATCTATCTTGATCTATGTCTGTGGGTGAGATCAAAATATTACTACTTGTAGACGCTTGTAATTGGCTTTTTTGTTAATTGTCATAAATTATTTAGCATAATAAATATTGTATGGAAGCATTCGGGTGAATCATAATAATAAAATGATAAAATAATTTAAAAATAAAAAGGAGAGATTTTTTCTTCTTATTTTAAACACACATATTATTTATTATTTAAATTGTTATCAAAAAAAACTCATCTCATTGGTATTATACTTACCTGTCACTTTAATTTATCATCATAACATTATCGAATTCTAAAATCTGGAGCTAGCTGCTGGTTTGAACTATAGGACCCGAAATAGAACCCACGATTCAAAACGGTACTTATCCACTTCCTACCCTCCTATTTCCTTTATGTTAAAAATATATAAATATGTGTTGTGTATTAACCCATAAAAATTGACGAGTTATGAATGCAGTCTTATTCTAAACTAGATGATGCCCCCAACTCCGTTGCGCCAAAACTCGTTATCGCGCGGGAACCGCACATTTTTCCAGGACAAAAAGTATCCTATGTCCTTTCAAATTTCAGCAAAATCGGTTCAGCGGTTTGAGCGTGAAGAGGTAACAGACAGACAGACGGACAGACAGACAGACACACTTTCGCATTTATAATATTAGTATGGATGATCTAAAGAACATGACTGCATTCATAACTCAACACGTAATTTTTTGTAGGATACTTACACAAATGCTTAGCAGCGTCCATCTCGATTATTGATGTAGACCAGCTATTCCCAACCCGCGGCCCGCGGGCCGCATTCGGCTCGTCGCGCCGCCGGGACTGTATTTGTGGCCCGCGTGATGTTAAACCATTTCGAAATTCACACCCACCGACAAAATATTGTAGTCGTCGTGAAAGTCGTGAATTTTTTTTCACTTTTAAATCGTTGATTTTCAAGAACCTATTATTTTTTTTTTTAACCCTAAAAATTTTTGTTGCGGCCCGCGACACCAAGACCAAAACATGTTTGTGGCTCGCATGCAAAAAGGACCACTGATGTAGACGAAAACTAAATTCGATAACTAAATCCCGCCAGGTACAATAACAATAAACTTTTGACCGAATCGGAAATCTGGTCAGTACATATAAACGTTTAATGGGCACGCTGCACCAAAAACGGCCACAAGTGCAGCCGAGATTATAATATCAGAGTTTCAATTGCACAAGTTTGTACAATTTGCTGTTTCACACTATCACGTTACAGCGAGAGTGGATTCTCGTAAACGCCATCTGCAGTTTGAACTAGTAATGGAAATTGATGCTATTTTCTATTAGTTTCATTGACATGCTAATGTTCATGTCATAGCATGCTACTTGTATTTGCTTTGCTAACTCTCGGTCCGCACCGCACGAAACATGCGATGCGTAACAGCGTGAACGTGAATTTTAATGATCGCAGAGTGCGGACTATTTTTATTACAATACTAATTAGGATCGCCACTCGTCATATATTTGCATAATTTTGTCGCGTACCAAGATTACATTTTCTCTTAATATACTGTAAGTTCATCACGCCTTGGACCTTTTAAATTATACATATTATACTATTAGTCTTATTATGATATATTATATAATACTTTTATTATACATATATAAAACTACCTAACTTAATAAATATAATAATATATTTATCACTATTTTATAATGTTTAATGCCCTGATTTGATCGCAGACTATTGCTGCGTACGATAATAATAGCAATCGTATTTTAGCAAGTAAGATTTTATTTGTTGCCTAAGCTACGGGCATATTATAATTGCTATAGTCCGTTCGCGTTAAGAAAATAGTGAGTCATCGTTGTCCGCCGGCCTGGCCACGCCCCCCAGCCAATTAAAATGCTAGAAATTAGAAAGTCGAGTTCACAGTGACCAGTTCAAGTCTGACCTTCGAACAAAACGGTTGTGTATTTTGCGTGACTCGTTCAACAATAAAATTTGAAAATGAATACTTCACCAATTCGAAAAAATAAAAGTGGATCAATAATCCATAGCAGAGAGAGACGCATGATTTACAATGTTTATAAGTACTTTAAACTGTGTGATTTAAATGTAACTATGGAGAGCATAGTCATACAACCAGCAAGTGCATGCTGTGTGTCCGAAAATACTCTTTATAAAATTATTAAAGAACAAAAGGCAATACTAACACATTAAAATCACGCGTGAAAAAAAGAGCTCGACTTATATCCACAGTCGATAAATTAGATGAGCTCGACAAATGTGCAATAAGAAGAAAAGTTCACTCAATATATTTAATTCTTTCATAATAAATGTAACTGAAGAATCTAGCGATACTGATTAGTGATTTAAGTAATTTTAAGACATTTTTGTTCCATTAAAAATAATAATTAAATATTAAAAAAAATATATACTTTTACTCCACTGTGAATACACCCTTGCACAAATGATTCACTATTTTCTTAACGCGAACGAACTATAATGTTACTTTTTTCAACATTAGTTATCTTAAATGAATAAATCTTAGTTTATCCAATTTCTTGGAAACCTTTGTAGTTAGAAACTAAAAATCTGTGTAATCTAAAATCCCGGTTTTAATCGGAGAGTCGTTTCTCCGAATTGTGTTGAAACCCGTTCATATTAAAATTTTCCGCTCTGAAACAAAGGGGTTTAGCTTTGTGACAAAAAATGGTCGCTTTAGTTCGTTGCCCAGGTGTAGGTACTTTTTTTTTCTAAAATATTTAATCAGGAACTAGTAATCCAACATTGTATCATATCCTAAACGAAAATCTAAACAATCCTTTCATAACGTCATAAGAATTTTAAAATTTTCAACGAAAGTGATGAAATAAGCCTACATTTTCTAGTTATTACAATAAATATCAATTTCAATCAACAGTTGTCTCATGAAAACCTCGCTCAGGATATATCCGTGATCTAGTCTTTGTATTGTATAAGTTAATTGTTTTCATAATTGTAATACCTAAAATCCGATAAAATATTAGTTTTAAGAATTAAAAACCGGCTGGCATCCTTATTAGATAAAATATACTTACGTTCATCTTACGTTTTACGTTTTGAAGTTTTTTTCTACGTTCATGTTTTGAAGGAACTTTCGTTTTGTTTTGTTTTTGGTTATTAGTTAATGTTAATGGTGTTGGGTACTTTAGTTGATAATTAATTTAATTTTTGTATGTACAATAAAAACATTATTTACTGTATAATTTAATAAGTTTTTGCTGAGGTTTTTTTGTTTTGACTTGGTTTTGACAAGTGACAGATCATAGACAATTTGTCTTATTGTTTGTTGCCAATATAATACTTGTGGCGGCGGCGGCGGCGTGCGACAGATGCTTGTCGCGTGTGCGACAGCATCAGCGTGGGCTGTCGCGCTAAATTTTATTTGTCTAGGTCATGTCTAGGTATGTTAGTTAATTATTTTTATTGTTATTTAAGTTGCTTCCTGTTTGTGATTAGTTTATAATGATTTATGATATCCATGTCGTCACTTATGGCTCTCGCGGAAGACCGGCGCTGAATATGCCTTCGGGTGTACCAGCATATGCCGAGCGTGGGCCAATTTGCAACTGCTATTTAGAATTGCTGTATATAATTATATGTAAACATGTACCGTGTTTGTAGTGGCAAATAAAGCTTATTATTATTATTATTATTATTATTATTAAATAAAAAAACCACAAACTTTATATAAAATGGGAAAGGGAACGAATACAACGACCGTAGCGGGAGCGTGGGAGCCAACGCCGGTATTGCAACTGAGAACTTTGACAAATTAGTTCATGCTTTAAAGCAGCCGCAAACTTGCGCTGCGACAAAGAAGTAGTGTTTCCTACTTCGGTGGAATGCGAACCGCAAAATATTTCCACTATCGCAATATTGTGTTACGTAAGAAATATTGGACGTAACTTCGGTTGGCAAAACGATTTTATTGTTTGTTTTCAGTCGTTTTGTTCTTTCCATTTTGAGAATGAGGGCAACGCTTGAAAATTTAAGGCGCTATATTGAAAAAAAACTGTCCTTTTTGACGTAATACTATAGGACCCTCAGAAATGTTACAAATCTGGTAATGAGATATACATATCTTCATAGCCTTATCTAGGTTTGAGAAGAACTAGAAACACGATTAATGAATTTCGCTTTGATACATTTAATTTTCAAATTGACCTCTTAAAAATACGAAATTTGAAGATTATTTTTAAACGAAAATAGATGTATTGCAGGAAATTAGTCTAATTAATAGACACCTTTGCAACTCAAAATCGTATAGAAGCATTTTGCTTAAATGCTCCTAGTTATTTTTTAAATGATTATAATTACGTTTTTTCACATGTTTTCCGAGCGAGCCGATAGCTTCTGGCCGCAGCGTATTCACGACTTTATAGTCATACAAATTAAGTATAAAATTGCCCTTGCAGTAAAATTACTTTCGATATAGCGCCTTAAGAAATAGTCTGCCCATAATTATTATGACACATCTTGTGTCGTTGATAACCATTAACCAGTCAGCATGTGCACTTATAATAAAAATAGAGTAATTACCTAATTTATAAAAATAGTTTTCTTTATATTTACATTATATATCGTTATATATAATTTACTTTTATATCGTTTTACGAGAAAATATACTCGATAAGTTAATAAACAAAACTTTTTACTGCAATTTATTTCACACTTCAATTATTAGTGCCTCGCAGCTAATTCGAAAAATAAAATTGTATCACGTACTATAACGTGTTTGATGTCACATTATTTACGTTCGGTTCGTGAACATTTTTCACCTCGTCGTCACACGTAGGTATGTACAGTGACAGATCCAATATTATTTCAGTGTCTGAGAGACCGTACGGTTCGAATGTATTTTAAGCCAATCGATGTGCCGGGAGCCGGGACTGAAAATTCTGAAAATAAAAATGTGTTCCTGGTTACGTTTTTCTAAATATGGCTGGCATATTCTGATTAGGTATGTCTTTATTGAAAATATTATAAATCATTTATAATTGTATACATTACAATATGATGATATTTTTATTTCAAGTTCATTAAAAGTGATTCATGTTATTAACTAACTAATATAGATACTCAAAACATTGTAAATACCAAACGCGTTATGATGTGATACAACGAAATTAATTGTTTTATGTTAATTTGATGAATCATAAATCATAATTTGAAATTCAAATTCGTAAAAGCTAGTTAGTGGAATAATATTTACTTCGATTACTCGAGCACTCTCAGGTAACGAAACAACCCAACTGTGACCAAGTTTGGTTGAAGTTACTATCTCAATTAACTCAATATAATTTGATTAAGATATCTCAAAACGTCTCTGTCGTTATGACATAATTGATATAACTTGAGGTAAAGTTAATAATAGTTTTGTTTTCATTAAGTAAAAGGCAGCTAGCTGCTTTAGCTTTTGCCGTTAGAGTTTCTGCTGTGGTTATGTTAAGTCTACGTTCAGACACCTCAATTATCTAATATATCCATACTAATATTATAAATGCGAAAGTGTGTCTGTCTGTCTGCCTGTCTGTCTACCTTTCTGTCTGTTACCTCTTGACGTTTAAACCGTTGATCCGATTTAGCTGAAATTTGGTATGGAGATACTTTGAATTCCGGAAAATTTTACGGTTCCCGTGCGATAAGCTAATTTTGGCGCAACGGAGTTGCGGGCGTCATTTAGTAATTTAATATATAATATAAATGACCTGCAGTTTAATAGTCAAAATAGTGTTATTAGAATATTCTATATAGTCGGCTATATAGCCGTGTTTATCTCGGCCGGGATCAACAGCTGCTTATAGGTACACGGCGACAAAGCTGAAAGGTAAACTGATCCAAAAATAGACTTCGTGATCCTAGACTTATACAAAATTTATATACGTAAAGTAAAATTAATTAGCGCCTACGTAGTTTCTATTTAAATACTTGACATAAAACACAGTATAATTCATTATTCAGAGACAACACATAAAAAATACTACAAATATCTACATAGGTGAAGTTCCTAATATTAACTTTTACTCAGAAGTCAGAGGGAATAAAGAAGACAGAGTTTTACAACAAACTGATGCCGGTTTGAAAGTTGATGTTGGTCTAAACCACGGCCAGTCGATCAAACATTTATATAAAACTAGCTGTCCCGGCAAACGTTGCTTTGCCATATTATATTTGCCATATTATTTTATTGAAGTGACTAAATAAGTATGTCGCCATGCCAACGTCGATCGCTATCCCGTCGCACAAACAATGGTCGCCGTCAGTCTCAGGTTGTAATAATTTACTATTATTTATTCAACAAATGCACTTATTAATATATAAAGTACCGAGTAGCCGATTCTCAAACCTACTAAATATGCATATAAAATTTGGTAAAAATCAGTAAAGCCGTTTCGGTGGAGTTCGTGGACTAACATTGTGACACGAGAATTTTATATATAAGATATATCGTGTTTTATACATGTGTGTCCGTTTGCATACAGGCGTATTCTTTAGTAATAGAGTTGACTGTGTGCTTTTTCAGCACTGCTACTTTCACAGTGAACTCTATATAAGGGGCTTCTACACACCCAAAAGTTACACTTTATTTTGTTCCACCATGTATAGATATTACACTTAGAACCTACATTACGAGTATTACTCTATAATCTATATATTCCATTACTTAGACTTGCATACTGCTAGCGTGTATCGTGTTAGTAAGCCGGAGCATGGTGCATTAGTCCTGGGTGTAGATCAGTGGTCGCCGCGCGCGGGATTTGTAAAATTTATTTGCCGACCCGAGTCACCTCTGTTACTCCATTACAGAACTAAATTACTAGAAACATTACGTTCGTTATGCTAGGAACTGCACTCGGATGTTCCGACACAATTATAAAAGCAAAATATCACGCTACACGAATCTAAGCAACACAAGGGGCAAACGAGCAAACGGGTCACTTGATGGAAAGCAACTTCCGTCGCCCATGGACACTCGCAGCATCAGAAGAGCTGCAGGTGCGTTGCCGGCCTTTTAAGCGGGAATAGAGTAATAGGGAAGGGTAGGGATGGGAAGGGAAGGGAATAGGGGAGGGTAGGGAGGGAATAGGGTAGGGGATTGAGCCTCCGGTAAACTCACTCACTCGGCGAAACAGCGCAAGCGCAAGCGCGGTGTTCTATGCGCTATACATTTTTATTTCAACTCGTAAGGGTGTACCCAATCCTACGATCTAATCAGGAAATCATAATTAGAATTTGAACACGCAATGTTCTATCTCTCAAATTCCATGGCTCAAAACTTGACTGTTGTCGGCTCCAGCGAATGTATGTCCGCGGTTCTCTCCCGAAGCGCCCATTTGCCGGCACACGTACTCCTTTCGATTACATTGACGTCACGGTTTCGCTAGAAAAAAGATAAGTATTGGCTCCGAATGTAAGGGCGCGTGATACCCCGAGGATAAAGATGCCAACGTAACTTATCAGCTAATCGGGCCATTCAGAAGGGTTTTATATTGCCTCGCTCGTTTGCTTTTATTAAGATGCATTATATTATCTCCAACGACCCAACAGGCTCGTTGTGTTTAAGTGTATTGGTTTTATTTCTTCTACTCCAGTCGAGGTTTTGATAGTTTACTTAACTAATGAATGAGATGTTTATAGTGATATATATAAGATCGAAGACGTTTCTAAGCTGTTTAAGTTATAATTTTTGAACGAATGTTAGTGGTTCCTTTTTTGCTCACTCGTGAGTTGTGGTGCTCGTGTGCTCCTGTCCTATTATCTTGTCGGGATGTGATGCCTTTGTATAAATAGCTGTGTTATAAACATGTCAAACTTTAATTCGGGTTTATATAATTTATATCCTACATTAAATAAAGGAAAGTATCTAAAAATGAGTAAAAGTATTTCTAATATGTGCCAAAATACCTGACTTAAAAATAAATAATTAATAAAGGCCATAGGAAACATTGTAAGCTAATGTCACTATCTCAAAATATTCAATACTAGCTGACGCCCGCAACTCCGTTGCGCCGAAATTCGTTTATCGCGGAGGAACCGTACATTTTTCCAGGTTAAAAAGTATCATAATATGTCTTTTCACGGGACTCAAAGTATCTTCATACCAAATTTCAGCAAAATCGGTTCAACGGTTGGGGCATGAAGAGGTAACAAAGAGACAGACAGAGAGACACATTTTCACATATATTATAATATTAAGTAGAGATATACTATGGTTCGTACTTCGTGTGAACGACAGCAATCGCAAAGTACATTAACAACAATGTCGCCTCTAAAAGCGTCACAGAAAATTCTGGACAAACTTTTTCAACGGCTGTAGCTCTCGTAAAGTTAAAAATTACACCACCTCCATTAGGCACCGGATTTTTAATTCGCAAAATTTTACTACGCTTTTAGAACTAATGTTAAATATTTTTAAGCAGGTCCGTAAAATCTTAGTAACGTTTAAAGTTCCGTACTAATTAATAAGCGAAGGCTGATAAGTACTTAAATAAGTTTACAGCTGCTCCTATCAATATCCCGTATTTTTGTCCAATAGTGGTTAAAAGAAAATGTATGTTTAATAAAGTTTAGTTATATATTATTATAGTACTGAGTATGACCAGGGAACAGGGAGCATTTTGACTCTAATTGTGTTTAGGAAAAATCAGCCCTACAATATTATATTTTAATGACTTAAAAAATACCTTAATGATTCAATTTCAATTCATGCTCCAATAATTTTGCTGAAATTTGGTATGGAGATACTTTGAGCCCGGAAAGTTCATAGGATGCTTTTTATCCCGACAAAATGTACGTTTCCTACGTGACAAACGAAATTTGGCGTAACGGAGTTGCGTGCGTGATCTTATAGTTTCGTAATGTATTTCCATTCGTAACAAGAAAATACACACGTTACAAAATCTTTGTATACACAACATTATTTATACTAATCGTTTGGAATATAATCTGAAGATGCAGACTAACATTAGTGTTTGTAGAGGAATTACGAAAGCCTAAGAGTAGATAACGAAATATGCAATTAATTTTAATTGCAAAACTTAGTGTTTGTAGCGCGAGTGGGGCGTGCTCCTAATTCGTTCATACATTTCAAACTGAAAATATTCCGCTTCCTGTCTCGACCTTAATTTTGTGTTTTAATTTTTATTTTATTCCACAAAAATGCTACAAGTTTTTAATAACACACATGTAATTAGCCGCTGTTAAACATTTGTGTATTAGCCCACATTCGGTTGTAGTCTTATTCTAAAATATGATCTAAAGAACGTGATTGCATTCATAACTCAGTAGATACGTAAGTTTTTTATGGGATGGAATAGTATTATTATTATGGTGTTACCAGAGATCACCTAAATACGAATATCCATACTTCCATACTAATATTATAAATGTGAAAGTGTGTCTGTCTGTCTGTCTGTCTATCTGTCTGTCTGTCTGTCTGTCTGTCTGTCTGTTTGTCTGTCTGTCTGTCTGTTACTTCTTCACGCTCAAACCGCTGAACCGATTTCGCTGAAATTTGGCATCCAGGAGATACTTTGCTTTTTTTTTACTACTCCCGGGAAAGGACATAGGATACTTTTTATCCCGAAAAAGTGTATGGTTCCCGCGCGATAAACGAATTTTGGCACAACGAAGTTGCGGGCGTCATCTAGTTCTATATTAAAATATACACACACTGTATTTGACATTTAAGAGTAATTATTTTTTCCCGTTGATTTCCCTATTTTATTCATGAAAAAAACACTATTTAACAGCTGCTAAGTGTACCAGCAAAAACTTATTTTTCAATAGATGTTTTTTCGATAATAATTGGAGGTCGAAGATGCACAGCGCCTGCAGTCTCACCACAAAATACCAAGTACGAGAATATTTTTTAAAGTTTTATTTCAATCAAAATCATTCAACGAGACAAGGCATAATTTTTAACGCCAAGGGATTGCTAAGGACAAAGACGTAAGAGTGAGCTCTATTATGAGATCGTCTGTAAGAACAAGGGAAGCCTTTTACATAATTGAATAAAGGATCTAACGTATCCAAGGGACGGACATCAAACTTAGGTAATGGGCCGTGTAACGTACCTCGGATATCCTTAATGAATATTGCGAGCAAAATTTTATTTATTTCAAGTTTTGTTGGACAAATTTACAATTACATCAAGGACGATGGAGGAATTTTGGGACGAAAACAATGAATTAACTGCGTCATTGTGCTATTTTGAAGGTCGCTTTGCATTTTGATGTAATTGGTAAAAAAACTGCTTAATTGTTTCTTTATTGTACTAATCATACAAGCCACAAACCATTTCATTGTGTCTTTTACTTAAGGGCGTTACTTACGGAGATACCGTAATTTACCGTATTTCAAGCCGTATAAACTCATAATTTGAAAGCTACAAAGTTAAAATAAAAATACAGCAACAATCTTCAGTATATCGAAATTCCTTTCCCCGTTTTAAATTTTCTATTTTTGTTTATTATGGTCATGATATCAGCTTCCAAAGTAAAACAATTTATTAAAATTCAAGCTTACATTCATCATCTGCTTAGGATTTACAAATTACTTTTATTCGAAACACACGCCAATAGATGGACAGTATCATAAACTACATATTCCCCGTTTTACATTTTTTTTAGGTCAATTTTGAACTAAGATAAGTAAAAAAATAGGGTTTTGGTGCGCTCTCGGCAACGCGGCAAATGTATGGCCAAGGTCGTTTGCTCGGGGGACGGCCTTAATACCTCGATCTTAATATCGGAGACACGATAGATTTTCATTTGTTATGCGACAGCCGGGTGCCACTCGGGGATTGATGGGTTAAAGCAGACCTGCAGGGATATTTGGCGCCTGAATGACGTAAAAGAACAAGTCAAATAAAGGCAGATTTACATTGATTGATTGATGATCCAGTGGACTGGATTGAAACATGTTTACATTGATATAGTGCTGATCCAGCGACGAAATCCAGTGATGCTGGCGCCAACTACTGTATCAATGTAAATCAACCCACTTTCTAAGACGGTGTGATTTCTAACTTCAGCTCGTACAAACATCCTGTGGCATTGTGTTTGCCGTTACATTATTTCAAACGTCAACTGTACGGCAAAAATAAGCTAAGCTGTTGCTTAGCTGATAGCTTAAAATAGTGAACTAGTTTAAACCAGATTTTCCAAGGGATTCTGTTGTTGAAGCTTACTCATACGTCGCCATTGCATGAATAAAACAATTTCGACCAGTATGAAGTTTCTCTTTATAGGAAAATTTAGGTTGCGGCTTTTGAAGACATGGGATGTTGCTTAGTGGCTAATAGATTTATATATGTCGCAGTAAAAAAAAGATATCAGGGATATCCCGAAATCCCTAGGGATATCACGAAATCGCGGAAGATATCAAATATTCTTGTTTCTTACGTCTTCTTACTAAAAATATCTAGTGATATGTCATTTCACTAAACTAAGTCTAGTGAAATGTCAGAAAAGCGGATACCGCCGAATAAACCTCACCGGGTAAGGAAGGGAACGGAAGGGAACAGGGGAGGGTAGGGAAGGGAAGAGGGTAGGGGATTGGGCCACCGGTAAACTCACTCACTCGGCGAAACACAGAGCAAGCGCTGTTTCACGCCGGTTTTCTGTGAGAACGTGGCATTTCTCCGGTCGAGTCGGCCCATTCGTGCCGAAGCATGGCTCTCCCACGTATAAAAATAAAAATTTATTATAGTTCTTAAACTTTGTTTAATACATTTTACAAAAAAAAAAATATCTCAGACCAACCTTGTAGATGATCTTTTAAGGCAAAAATCCCCCAATCCCCCCGGATCCCATGAAATTAATTTTCTGTAGATGCAAAGGAAACTGTAAAAGCATGTATGGCTGCATAAAATCAGGCCTAAAATGCTCTAAAGTATGCCTACTATTCTGTAAAGCATTTCAGGCCTGCTTTTCTGCAGCCACAGTCTTCAGTAATGCCTACTCTACTACAAATATATATACATACTATATTATTATTATAGTATGCCTACTATACTAGTCTGCACATCTGCACATGCCTACTATACTAGTCTGCACATCTGCACATGCCTACTATACTGTAAACTTTACAGTATAGTAGGCATGTGCATTACAGTGTAAAGCATTTCAGGTCTGCTTTTCTGCAGCCACAGTCTTCAGTAATGCCTACTCTACTACAAATATATATACATACTATATTATTATTATAGTATGCCTACTATACTAGTCTGCACATCTGCACATGCTTACTATACTAGTCTGCACATCTGCACATGCCTACTATACTAGTCTGCACATCTGCACATGCCTACTATACTGTAAACTTTACAGTATAGTAGGCATGTGCATTACAGTGTAAAGCATTTCAGGTCTGCTTTTCTGCAGCCACAGTCTTCAGTAATGCCTACTCTACTACAAATATATATACATACTATATTATTATTATAGTATGCCTACTATACTAGTCTGCACATCTGCACATGCCTACTATACTAGTCTGCACATCTGCACATGCCTACTATACTGTAAACTTTACAGTATAGTAGGCATGTGCATTACAGTGTAAAGCATTTCAGGTCTGCTTTTCTGCAGCCACACATGGTTCCACAGTTTTTTTTTTTTTGTATCTGCAGAAAATTAACTTCATGATATGGGGTAAGATCGAGGGATCTTTTTCTGAAAAGATCATCTACAAGGTTGGTTGAAGGTATTTTTTTTCTAAAGTGTATGAAACAAAGTAAAATAGGGATAATAAACCTTATAAACATTTTTATCACTTTTTTACTTATAACTTTTTAAATGTTTAATTTAGGGTAAAAAAATTATAGGAACATATTTGTAGGCGAAATAATTTGCAACAAATTTTTTGTAAGACTTATAGTTTCCGAGATATCATGAAAATAGTGTTGTCACCCCTTTTTTCAAGATGGCGGCCGGGGGACAATGGAATCTTAACCTCAAGTTTGTGGGGTCGCCGGACCCCACAAACTTGAGGTTAAGCTTCTATTGTATTATATTGTATTATATCCAGTAGTTCTTAAGATAATAAGCAATTTTAAATAATTTCCCCCTTTTTTTCACATTTTCCTCTATTTCTTCGCTCCTATTAGTCTTAGCGTGATAAATAAATATAGCGTTATAAAATAAGCCTTCCTCGATAAATGGGCTTTCTAACACTGAAGGAATTTTTCAAATCAGACCAGTAGTTCCTGAGATTAGCGCGTTCAAACTCTTCCGCTTTATAATATTATTAAGTATTAAGTATAGATTTATTTAAATAGCGGGACAATTTCTGCCTTTCTACGAATAAAAAAATGTATGCTATTCTGTCTGTCTGTAAATTTAGTTGCCCTTTTTATAAATTTTCTTGTAATTATTAATTTAGTATTTTTATCTAAATTGCCGTTTTTATTTCACATTAAAGCCGAAATCCTCCCCTGATTTATAATGTTATTAATCATGCTGAAATATCAGAACAGTACCAATTATCTCCTTGTTGGATTTTTACCTTTTTTGCTCGTTATCTTTCGACTTTCCAGCAACTATTGTTAAATTGAAAATCCGCTTGAGCAGTATTTATACGGATGGATTTAAACTCTCATTACCTTCGTATTTTGAGCTAACATTTTAAGATAAAAATCCTACTGTACTTTCTTAATTTTTACTAACTACTTTTTTTTCATTTTTATATATTCTCGAATAACACGTACATTATACATGTACCAACGCGCTCCATATCATCACCAATTAAAAGCACATTATCTAATGTATTTTTAGGTTTTAGTCTGATACCATGAATTAATAATACAGTAGACTTAGTTGAATCTCGTTTTTGAGTAAAGCCTCACCTTTGTTGGTAACAGAGAAAAATTGTGATTCCGTAAGTGTTATACGTCTCTGAATTGTATAGACTCAGCGTTCTTTACAAGGTACTATATTTTACATGCTTTTTTATTTACACAATTATTAATGGCAGCTTTTTTTATTTTTTCTTTTTTTTACAAATAATAATATTATTTAGATTTAAATTTGTATATTTTAAACTAACAATAATATAAGCACTTTCAGCGCCAATTAAGTATAAGCCAGCTATATAATATTTTAAAACATTGCGGCAACTTTTCTCGTAAAAATAAATTTAAAGCTGCAAGAAATTAAGTTTGTGAGAAAGAAGTGACGTTGCTAAAATGCAACGTAGAGCATAGAACGTAATACATCGTAGATCCCTAACACTGAATGCACGACTATGCATTCAGTGTGGGGATACGATCTACGATCGCGACGATATCGTATCGGACATTGTAAAGGGGTTTTAGGAAAACAAATGGTACCGTCAGCCGCAGTGCGTGCAACGTTACGAACGGGAGTCTATCATGTACACTATACGTTGTGATTTTGCACTCGAGTAAGTACACCTTTATCAAGAAACATTCTGTAATTCCCCACATTTTTCATTTGAATCCTAACTTTAAATATATTTTATCGTATTTTTCTTTAGAGTCGTGAAATGAATTGTTATACAGAGAGTAAAAAAATGCGAGTAAGCGAATACGTAATAGTATTATTATGTACACACAGAGCATACCATCATTCGGTTTCCATTTTCAAGATTAATCATTATTCATCATAAATTCAAAATGCGATTAATTTCAACATTCAAGTCCCTTTTATTAAATGAACAAGAGCGAGAGATGTTCAATGGTATAAAAACGACCAGTTATGCGTTTCCAACCATCTTTGGGCCCCCCTTACTCCGCACAACGCAAGCTCTGCCTCACACATGTTTTTCTGGGCCATCGTATACAAAAAAACTTGTCCGTACCTAATAGCACAGGTTTAATTGCCTTTTTATTGTATCTTCGTTCTTTTTTACCGACTCCAAAAAAGGAGGAGGTTTCTATATTATTATTTCGATGGTACGAAGTAAGTACCTTTAGCACTTTTAGTAAGCACCTGAAGGACTCGTGTTACGGGTACCTGACAACGTAAATATACTTAATACTTTTTATATTTAATATGAATAGTATAAAAAGTTAGCAACAATTTAGCTTTTGTTCTTGTACGAACTAAAGCTAAATTGTCATAACATATTACACAATACATATTATCCAGCATGAATTTTTGTTCCGTCGGCGAAATCGAACCTGCGAACCCCGGCTTTGAGTGCTATGTTCTCAACCACAAACCCACAGAGGTAACACACCTTTAAGACTTTCTGTTGGTTGTTACTTTTGGAATTAACCTTAAGTTGTATGCGGGATCATTATAACGTCGGCAATTATCAGTTCTGGCCCTTCAGCACTTCCGTTATCAAACTTCTTCAGACGGAAAAGCCTTATTTAAACACGGCATTTAACTTTAAATTGGGCGTTTTGGAATTTATTAATTGTAATGACTTTTAAACACGAAACATAAGATACAATGAGGAACTTTTATATACGTAGGAGCGCGAACGGGCTGAGCGATTGTTGAAAAAGTAACTGTGACATACGAACGGACAGACAGACATAATGAAACCATAACGAAACCGGTTCCATTTTTTGCTATTCGCCTGCAGAACCTTATAAATTATCTCACTGCATTATGTAAATTGGGAATTAATATAAATATTATAATAATTATTCTTTCCCGTGTATTTATCATTTTTGACAGATAATAAATTAGGATAAAATTCTCTGGTAATTTTATTAGCCCTTAAGCGGTTACATTTGATATTAAAATGATTTAAAACATTGTTTCAAATATTATAAGGTTAGTGTACGCCCGTGAATGTAACTCAGACTTTTTTTATTTCGTTATTAAATTAAAATATACATAAACAATACTATATTATACGATATAACGATGACAGAATCCTTACTGTTACGTGACCTATTGTTAAAAGTTTTCCATTATTGAATATCACATTCAATGATGGAAAATAGAAAGCCTTAGAAAGCACCTTATTCTTCTCGCTCGAATCTCGATTCTCACTTTATGTCGAAATATAGAGCGCACTCAAGCAGGCCAGCCTGTAAATCGAACCGAAATTCGAGTTACAAGAATTCCTCGTCAATTGTTTTTTGCTAAGAGCTACATCTTTGTAATGGCTCCTTAGTCTATACATTTAGAGCTTTCGATTATATTGTTCTTGTAGACTGGTGGGCAAGGATTCGATATCCACGTTACAACAAAAAAAATGTTTTTATTTAGATGATCACTCATAGTCAGTAAATTCGTACTGGATAATGAAAGTAACCTAGCGTTAATGGAACCTTGTGTATTGCGCACATACTTGCGCACCATAAAACGAATTCTACCTAGATCAATTTCAATGAATCTAGCCACCGACACCAAAATTGTTGTAGGTACTACTATTACTAGGATATTCTTGGAGTTACAGCGACGCTCAAAAGTTTACGCTTTAAAAGGATAAACTTAAACTTCAGAGCATTAAAATATAGCACGTTAATTCAAGCGATCCCTCGAATCCTCAATATATTCGAGGATTATTAGCGAGTGGCGTGACAGGCCTGCATTAGGTTATATAAACAGCGTGTATTACAAATCGCATACAAATGAATCCGACTCGGATGGTGATCACGAAATCCTAAGTCTTGAATATTCACGGTGCAATTACGGTAATGGCGTCTACCCGCCGGCGTATTTCAATCGTTCTTTGGTATTAACCAGGATTATGGTCTTAGAAGCTTCGCTCGTGTACCTTATTTGATTTTTCACCACTTATTTTTAAGTGAAATTATGGTATTCTACGAATCGACTTCTGATAAAACGAAGTCTGTATTTTTTGCTTTGGAATTAATATTCAGTCAAATTATTTTTTATTTTAATCAAGTAATATCAGAAAATACTTATTGACCTTATCGTTATTTCTATGTAAATAGCTCTTCACAGTATTTGCGTTGAATTTTACATCGGTATAGTAGTTCCATATACCGAAGAAACATTTTCTTATTTTTCGATATCAATGTCACATGACATGAATATTATAAAAAGCGCAGAAAGTGTATACCTCACGAGTTATACGAAGCCAATTTCAAACGAATCGATTTTATAACATTCATCCTCTGGGAGCGAAAACGATGAGTGTCACTTCGTTTCATCGTCACTTTATATTGCCTTTGTCGTTTTATCATCGAATACTATTATGCTGAGAGCATAAATAATTTCATCAATACTAGCTGTCTATTCTTGTATTTGAAATGACACTATTTCGTATTTAACAAAAAATTTAACGATCTCTGTGGCTCAGTTGGAGTACCGTAAGGTACTAATTTTAATTATGTATTCTGTGGCTGGAGGGCTGTTGATGTTGGTAGCTCAAGCCGGGGGTCGCGGGTTCGAATCCCGCCGACGGAACAAAAATTTTTCAAAGTTCCTGGGTCATGTATGTGTATTAAAAATGCGTATTGTATAATAAAAATCTTAAATATATTATGTAAAGTATTAAATATATTTCCGTTGTCTGGTACCCGTAACACAAGTCCTTCAGGTACTTAGCACGGGGCCAGACTGACGTGGTATATTATTCTTAAATTATTACTCCCACATAGCAGTTATATAACGTTATATAACATATTTTAATGTCTAACTTTTTTCACAAATTATAACAAAAGACACGTTCATTCTTGACATATTATTGTAGCGTATGTTACACATTGTTTTATAACTTTATATAACTGCTGTGTGGAAGCACCTTAATATTAGCGTTTTTGAGTGTTCATGTAATATATAAGGTTTCAACTTACGATATTTCAGGCATATTTTGGTTTGAGTTTACGTTTTCAATTAAGAATAACAACATCTCATATTTGAGCAAGTTATAATTATTTACGCAACTAAAATTGCTTTCAACACGCTCGTATAAATTGTTTTCAACACGCTTGTATAAATTGCTTTCAACACGCTTGTATAAATTGCTTGCAACACGCTTGTATAAATTGCTTTCAACACGCTTGTATAAATTGCTTTCAACACGCTTGTATAAATTGCTTTCAACACGCTTGTATAAATTGCTTTCAACACGCTTGTATAAATTGCTTTCAACACGCTTGTATAAATTGCTTTCAACACGCTTGCATAAATTGCTTTCAATACGCTTGTATAAATTGCTTTCAACACGCTTGTACAAATTGCTTTCAACACGCTTGTATAAATTGCTTTCAACACGCTTGCATAAATTGCTTTCAATACGCTTGTATAAATTGCTTTCAACACGCTTGTACAAATTGCTTTCAACACGCTTGTATAAATTGCTTTCAACACGCTTGTATAAATTGCTTTCAACACGCTTGTATAAACTGCTTTCAATACGCTTGTATAAATTGCTTTCAACACGCTTGAATAAATTGCTATCAACACGCTTGTATAAATTGCTTTCAACACGCTTGTATAAATTGCTTTCAACACGCTTGTATAAATTGCTTTCAACACGCTTGTATAAATTGCTTTCAACACGCTTGTATAAATTGCTTTCAACACGCTTGTATAAAAAGCAAACTCTAGTTTGTTTATAATTAAAATAATATTTTTGAACAAATTAAGGATTGAAAATTCATCATTATACAATAATAAACATATTCATGAGAAATATTTTTCATATAATATTATGATTTATGACGCCCGCAGCCGCGCTCCCTTCCGTCCTATTTCCCTCATGCCGAATTTTTTTTTCTTGATAATGTCCTTTTCCAGGATTCGAAGTATCTGTATATCGAATTTCATAAAAATCGGTTTACCTGTTTAAGATTGATGTGTGACAGACATAATATTAAACACTTTCGCATTTATAATATTAGTATGGACCAGACGACGCCCGCATTTGCGGGCATTTGCATTGCGCCGAAAATCGTTTATCGCGGAGAACCGTACATTTTTTTGGAATAAAAACTATCCTTTGTCCTCCCCCGGGACTTGAAATATATCTGTGCCGAATTTCATCAAAATCGGTTTATCCGTTTAAGAGTGATGAGGAAACAAACAGACAGACAAATTTTTGCATTTACAATATTTGGTAGGAAAGTAGGAATTTTGCTCTAGATCTCAAAGTTGCAAGTTAAAATTTTTCCTTTCTATTGTATAAATGGCAACGTTCGCGGAGCACGTTCCTGTTGCTTGAGGTCGTCTTATTGACGTATCGTATTGAAATGCATCGTCAATTGCACAAACAGCGGCGTACTCGAGCATTTGTAGGTTCCTCTCTTGATTAGCTCGTACTTGTTTTCTATTCCGCTTTATTTTAAAACGTATTTCGCAGGATAAAGCTATTGTGCAGTTTATCAATCAATAAATCAATTTCAAGTACTAGATGTTGCCCGTTGTCGCCCCAAAACTGGTTTATCCCACGAGAACCGTACGTTTTCCAAGATACACATTTTCGTATGTACTGTTTCGGTACTAAAAATATATAGTTTGCGAGATCCCATCGCGTCGAAAGTATTTGGCGATTTCAGCGTGAAGAGATAACAGACACACAGAAAGACAGAGGGACACAGAGGGAAGTCGATTTTTTTTTAATGAAATAAGGGGGCAAACGAGCAAACGGGTCACCTGATGGAAAGCAACTTCCGTCGCCCATGGACACTCGCAGCATCAGAAGAGCTGGGAATAGGGTAGGGGATTGGGCCTCCGGTAAACTCACTCACTCGGCGAAACACAGCGCAAGCGCCGGTATTCTGTGAGAATGTGGTATTTCTCCGGTCGAGCCGGTCCATTCGTGCCGAAGCGTGGCTCTCCCACGTATAATGTGTATGGCAGCTTCGCAATCACGATGGGAATGAATGAATGAATGAATAAATATTCTTTATTGCATTTACACACACATACATAGAAATTCAAATTTCAAACTTAGTACTAATAAATAAACACAAAAGGCGGCTTTATTGCTGTGCAGCAATTTCTTCCAAGCAACCGAAAAGCAGGAAATAAACTCACCGGCACGGAAACTTGGCCAAGTACAAAAGATGTGATAACTGTCTTTTTTTTGCACTTAGCTCTACAAATTTTGATTAATTAAGATCTGAGTCTATCCAGTTAACGTTCCTGATCACTTTTTCTCACAGTTAAAGGTTTTTTAAATTGATAATGAAGTTTATGCAAAAAAACACGTTTACACAAAATTTAACACTTAAGTTTAAAACACTACGAATTTAAAATTGTTCGATTTTTTGTCGCTTTCTGTCCTTTTTAATAGCGCGTGTTACCTCCTCTAGCCCTTATAACCGCCTGCATTCGGTCTGGCATGCTTTGGATGACGTTCTTGATATCGACTTGTGATAAGTCGCGCCACGCTCTCAGTGCAGCATCTCGAAGCTGGTTAATGGTTTGTGGTGGGTTCGATGATGATTTTATTGCTCGTTTCAGCTTATCCCATATGTGTTCTATCGGATTTAAGTCCGGGCTGCGAGCTGGCCACTGCAATTTTTGAATACCAGCCTCTTGAAGGTACTCATTTACTATGCGTGCGACATGTGGACGGGCATTATCATGCATTAAAATGAATTGTTCATAACCAATGAACCCTCCAAAGGGCACAACATGTTCTTCGAGAATTTCCGCGACGTACCGAGTCGCATTTAAGGCGTTATTAACGATGACCAATTCCGTACGAGCATCAGAACTCACGCCACCCCATACCATTATAGAGCCTCCGCCAAAACTGACCGTCGGAGTGGTTGTTATCGCCAAATAACGTTCGCCTTTCCTTCTCCAGACACGTTGTCGACCATCAGGTGCATTTAAAGCGATCCTGCACTCGTCAGTAAACAAAACCTTTGCCCATTGCTCATAAGTCCAGTTAGCGTGTTCGCGGGCAAAGTGAAGTCGAGCTACTCTGTGCTGAGGGTGAAGCTGTGGACCACGGGCTGGTCTTCTTGCCCTCAAATTAACTTCCTCCATACGTCTTCTCACCGTACGCTCGCTAACATTCACACCTCTGGAGATTTGAAGGCGCTGACGGATCTCGACTGCGGTCAGGAAGCGATTTCTTGAAATCTCTAACACAATAAAGCGGTCATCACGAGCTGATGTGCATCGTACACCACCACTACCTGGTCTTCGGGTGTAGCGGCCAGTCTCTTGATATCGTTTTAGTGCATATTGCATCGAGGAACGCGGCACGTTTAGGATAGTAGCCACTTCACGATGAGTCATCCCCTGTTCCACTAAAGCTACTGCCTGCGCTACCTGACTTGGTGATAAAGGCATTTTTATGAATCCTAAGGGGTTCTTAGGTGTTTATTAACCACAATAACAACAAAAATCTTTGTCAAATTAAAATTCAAAATGTTCAGAGCACAATTCAAAACTGCGACTTCGCCGGATAAATGACACGATTTAACTAAACTTTAAAACACAGACCAATATGCACTTCAAATTAGTGAATTACCCTCTTGAGATTAACGTGACCATTTTTTCTACCCACCTACACGATAAGATCCACGTTAGAACCGCTTAAAAAAGTGTTATTGCATATTATGAGTTTGGCCAAGATTCCGTGCCGCTAAGTATATTTTATATAAAAAACAAATAGGCAATGTGCAAAAACAATCTAACTACAACTAGTTACTAGAAAACAAGAAAATTACAAAACACATAAAATAACAATCATAATATTTTATAAACCTACTAGCTGTCCCGGCAAACGTTGCTTTGGCATAATGTATTTGCCATATTATTTTATTGAAGTCTACTGAATATGCATATAAAATTTGGTAAAAATCAGTAAAGCCGTTTCGGAGGAGTTCGTGGACTAACATTGTGACACGAGAATTTTATATATAAGACTAGCTGTCCCGGCAAACGTTGCTTCGCCATAATATATTTGCCATATATTATTTTATTGAAGTGACTAAATAATTATGTCACCATGGCAACGTCGATCGCTATCCCGTCGCACAAACAATGGTCGCCGTCAGTCTCAGGTTGTAATAATTTACTATTATACCTTGTTGATTGGGAATGTTGATTTTCAAGGATTGTATAAACATTAAGGGGCCGGGCTACCCTCGAAATTCTCATACATACGTAATACCAAAACTATTTTCTCATAAGAAAATATTTAACATGTTTGAGTTATTTTTCAGCTTAAAATAGTACCTAGGTTCCTGTACAAAAATTAACTTCAAAATATTTAAACACTAAAAATTATATAAATAAATAGTAAATTTACTACTAAATATTTAAATACTAAAAAATATTTTTTAGAGTTTAAATATTTTGAAGTAAATTTTTGTACAGGAACCTAGTTAATTACTATTTTAAGCTGAAAAATAACTTGAACATGTTAAATATTTTCGTATGAGAAAATGATTTTGGTATTACGTATGTATGAGAATTTCGAGGGTAGCCCGGCCCCTTAAGAAGGCGGCTTAAGCAAAATTGTTGATTTTATAATTCATTTTTATACTTGAAAACAAGCCCCGAATTGTTTAATTTTTTAACATAAATACTACATTATATTTCCGAGGGTCTGACCTAGCGAAACCACGAAATCTTAAAATTTTCTCCATAGAAAAAAATCACAAATATGCAAAGACCTTTAAACCTAATGCATCTAATTTTCACTAATTTTTCATATATTTCCAAAACCGTGCATTGAACTGAGTTAATATTTTAACACAATATTGTATAAACTTCTATCACTAAGGGACTGGTCTGGTGGATTTTTAAGATGCTGTGTATTTATCGAGTTATTTAGAAAAAAAAACTAACTTGGCAACAATTCTGCGTCGTTATTTTTCAAGACGGGCGTGAGTGTAAAGAGAGAAAGGCGATGTTTAATTTTTTGCTTTAGTCGCCCTCTTAAGATAGTACGCATAATATTTTGATTGCTATACAATCTTAGACGGCTATTTTGGCGCTCGACCGGAATTAGAAGTAACGCGCCCCTACGATAATCGTTTGCCGCTTGTCTAGGGGGGAGGCCCCCTAGACAAGCGGCAAACGATTATCGTAAACGCTAACGCTAACGCCACAAAATGTATGCGATTTGACATAAGTCATCGCTTTGTTGGCGAATACTAATTAATGTCAAATCCCATACATTTTGTGGCGTTAGCGTTAGCGCTTACGATAATCGCTTGCCGCTTGTCTAGGGGGGAGCTAGCTGTCTGTAGCGTGTCAGTGACTTGACAATGGCTGTATCGCATTCAATATCACTTCACGAAACAAGGCCTCGGTTAGTTGGCCTCACTATAATTACCTCCTCACGCCCAAATCAATTAACCGATTTTGTTGAAATTGGATATGGAGATACTTTAAGAGCCCGGGTTACCCTCGAAATTCTCATACATACGTAATACCAAAATCATTTTCTCATACGAAAAACTGTAAAAAATATTTTTTTATTATTAAAATATTTTGTAGTAAATTTACTATTTATTTATATATTGTTTAGTGTTTTACTCTATTTTTTAGTGTTTAAATATTTAGTCGTAAATTTTGTAAAAAAAAATTACACACAAAAAATTTTTTTTTAGTGTTTAAATATTTTGAAGTTAATTTTTGTTCAGGAACCTCGGTAATTACTATTTTAAGCTGAAAAATAACTCAAACATGTTAAATATTTTCGTATGACAAAATTATTTTGGTATTACGTATGTATGACAATTTCGAGGGTAGCCCGGCCCCTTAAGTCCCGGGAAAGGACATATGATACTTTTTATCCCGGAAAAATGAACGGTTCCTGCGCGATAAACAAATTTTGGCGCAACAGTGTTGCGGGCGTCATCCAGTACGAAATATTTGTTTGAGCATGCATCTCCGTGTGATTTGTACTAGAACTATAATATTGTCGTATGATAAATAAGTGGTAACCATAAAATTGTTAGCAAAAGTCAATTTAGCTCATGATTTTAAAAGATTATTGAGTACCAGATGACGCCCGCAACTCCGTTGCGCCAAAATTCGTTTATCGCGCGGGAACCGTACATTTTTCCAGGATAAAAACTATCCTATGTCCTTTTCCTGGACTCAAAGTATCTCCATACCTAATTTCAGCGAATCAGTGGTTTGAGCGTGAAGAGGTACAACAATAAGACAGACAGACACACTTTCGTATTTATAATATTAGTAAGTAAAGTATGGACTGATAACGCCCGTAACTCCGTTACGCCAATAGTCGTTCATCGCGCGGGAACCGTACATTTTATCGAGAAAAAAGTTTCCCGGGACTCAAATTATCCCTTAGATACCAACATCGAATTCGGTTCGGCGGATTAAGCGTGAAGAGCTAACAGACAGACACACTTTTGCATTTATAATATTAGTATGGATAACAGGTGTACAGTACACGAATCGCACTAGGATCGGTCCCCCGTCTCTGAAGCACCCGAATGGCTAAAATGAAACTTGATAATTCAGCGTTTCGCTGACAAAAAGGACGATCTCAAAAATAGAACGCTGAGTTTACAATTGGACCTTCTATTTTCAATCCAGCGCTGACGTGCTCCAACAGCGGATTAGCAGATACCCATTAAACGACATT
Source organism: Lysandra bellargus (assembly GCA_905333045.1). Classification (NCBI taxonomy): domain Eukaryota; kingdom Metazoa; phylum Arthropoda; class Insecta; order Lepidoptera; family Lycaenidae; genus Lysandra; species Lysandra bellargus. Next base: position 874,215 of record HG995332.1, on the reverse strand, counting down.
GTTAGTTACTGTGATAGTGATGCGTAGCTTAATCCTTTGGCGAATTTTTGGCTGAACCTAAACTTTGCTGTGAAAGCTCTATTCGTGAAAGTTGACGTAGCTTGTTAGTAGAGTTAGGTTAGCGGAATAGTCTGATTTTTGTTTTGATGTTCGCAAAGACGAAAGAAAGTAATTATACTTCACAAAATCGAAACAGAACGCATTTTTTTCTATAATCTGTCGTGCGTTTTTTTTTTTATGCAATAAGGGGGCAAACGAGCAAACGGGTCACCTGATGGAAAACAACTTCCGTCGCCCATAGACACTCGCAGCATCAGAGCTTGCCTTGTGCGTTGCCGGCCTTTAAGGGGTAATAGGGGAGGGTAAGGAAGGAAATAGGAAAGGGTAGGGAAGGGTAGGGAAGGGAAAAGGATAGGGGATTGGGCCACCGGTAAACTCACTCACTCGACGAAACACAGCGCAAGCGCTGTTTCACGCCGGTTTTCTGTGAGGACGTGGTATTTCTCCGGTCGAGCTGGCCCATTCGTGCCGAAGCATGGCTCTCCCACGTCACACAACGTTTTACATAGAAACTTACCACCGATTTCATATTGATCATCCTCGACATAGCAATCGATCGTTATGCCAACCGTAATGCGGGCTCTACACTCGCGGCGCGAATTGCGGCCGCGATTCGCGGATGCTACGTGCCGTGAACACGATGCGTACAAATACGAAGCCGCGAACCGCAAACACGAAGATACGAAACCCTCTACACTCGCGGTTCGCGGCCTTCGCGGGCTTTCGCGCCGCGAGTGTAGAGCCCGCATAACAAGCATTAAGCGTATTGATTTTAATTTTCCATCGATAAGGTGGAAAGCCATGCCATACCATTTGGCCTAAGGGTCAATTCAGACTGCATTGTGACGCGTAAATGCATATAATATAATATAATATAGTTTTGAATAATTGACAGACTTCAATTGAGTGAGACGTCATTCAAATCTGTCAATTCAATACCAATTTAGAAATGCATCCACGCGTCTCGTTGCTGTCTGAATTGACCCTAAGTCCGCATATATTGTGCACCAGCACTGTGCTAAAAGTACAAATAAATAAATAAGGTGAGCTTTAAAGAAAACTTTAGTAATTGTATCGACTCAAAATTTCCATCGAAACGGGATTTTGTCATCTAATACGAGATACTCGCTAGGCTCTATTACGGACGTTAGAAATCTGGAAGTTTTCCAATTTGGAATTCGTGGAGCCATTCCAGAAAATTGGATTTCTTCGTATGCCCGTGTCTATTGCCAGCTGTTTATGATTAATGTCGTGCCTTTTGTTTATGAAAGTTAATATAATTCCTTAATATTGTTAACTTCTCGCTTTATGATTGATCTTGATTCTTATGAAATTGAATAACGAATTTGTGCGAAGTGATTAACTAATTTCAAAACAATTTTGTTCAATCGCTATTTTGTTGATGAAAGATTTAACCTAAGACTTCTCCTAGTTTCTACGTTTTAGATATCGGTAAATTGAAAAGCTTTTAGAATTCATATAGCTCTAATGCTTTTAAAGCTGTATTAGAAAACAATCGATAGTAATGTACTCATACTACACTGTACCACGAGAACGAAGGAATTAGAATCAACCACAAGTAGGATTGTTATCTTATTGATATCATAACAATAACGTACAGTATTTTATGTTCGCATTATGTTTACCGGCAACGCTGTACTGTACTTGTGATGTGATTCGTGGTAGATACTGCTTAGAAGCCGCGTGATTATATCATTATAATGGGTGTTATTTAAACGGTTAGCAAAGTATTGGTATATTTGTGAGCAGAAATATGTAATTGGTAAGCTAAATTTGATAGTTGGACAGCAACTTGTGTTTAGCAAATATTTATAAATCAGTCTGCAATATATATCATTCTGAATAGCAGTAATTTTTTTTTGACAGCTGAGTATTTATCAAATCTGCAATGAGTGGCCCCCCTTTTGTTTTGTAACGGTCGCCGGCTGCTGCCGCAGCACGCTCGCTGCGCTCGCTCGGCTCGCTCTGTGTTGTAGTCTAAGTCCTAACCTAACCTACTTTTGGACTTTCAGGATTGTGTTTGTTTTTGTTTTGGCGGGGAGCTGCGCCCCCCGAGCCTCCCTGTCGGGGCGGCTACACCCCCCGTCCCCCCGCTTCGGTATCCGTGGTAAGTAGGCCTTCTGTTAAGTCTTTTCATTAATAATGAAATGAAATAAAATACTAAAACGTTTTCTCTGCTGACCGAATATTTATATCTTGCTAACTAAGTAATTATTCTGCTGAGTGACTCTTTATTTTGCAGATACATAATAAAACTCGTTGCCAGTTTGTGCTTAAATTGCTGACCATTGTCATTATTATTTACAGAACACGAATTGAAGCCTAATTTTAATTATTGCTAACAAAATATTTGTATGCTGACAAAATCATTTATTAGCGGTTATTTTTTGCAAACCAAATTTTTAAATGCATACGCAATTAATTACTTCTCTATTATAATTTTGGTACAGGAGAAACATAGGAAGTACCTGCTTATTTTTTGGCTCCTTTACCGATTCTACATTAATACTTATACATAAATCAGGTCACACTCTATATGAATTCATTAAAATCTGATACCAATTCATTAATTATTGTAACGAATCATTTCACGGCTATTTATCGTAATAATTTATTTGTGTTCCATGACAATGTATCTATTATAATTTATATTTTATTATACTACCGGACCCGTCGGATGTCATTCCGTCATATCCATAAAGTTTAAATTGTCGAAAGTCATCGAAACTAATTCTGCGTACGGAAATAAAATATTCTTTTTTTTTTTAATTTTCAGGTACTTTAAGGATTCCGTATCCAAACGATCAAACGGGATCGGGAATGATTTTTCTGCCTTTTTTGCATTGAAATACTCATTGAAAAAAGTTCTGAATTACCTATTGTATTTGAGATTCCATTAAAATAAAACTAAAATGTAAGAGGGCTCCCATACAAAAAGCATAATTTTTTGGCTGCTTTCGCTCCATAACGCTACGGAACCCTAAACACTGCGCGTGTCCGACTCGTACTTGGCCGATTATTATTTTATTTTAAAGAAAATAAATTTTCATTGATTAAATTATTTTTTTTGTATACAATATACAAATACTAAAATCCTTCCTTTTATTTTCAACACACTCGGGTTAAAGGTTAGAATATCAAATTAATCTATCCATACAGAACATCACACGGGAATATTTTTGAGTGAAACCGAAAGGCCGGGCGTCCAAACAGATTGTTTGTCCGACCGACCCTTCTGACACGTCCGATCGCGCCCAATCACCGTGACAGATTCATTGATTGAAGCGTACCTGGCTCAGATCCCTGCAACTGAAGTATTAATTGTGATTACGTGTTTATCATCCTATGTTGCGTAACGCCTTCATGCTTTACAATTTGCCGCTCAATTTGATGGGCGTAGATTCAATTACAACGCTTATTCGTTTAGTTTTTTCAAGATTTTCTTTCCAGTTTTGCAATCGGAAATTTATGACCCGGATAAAGGCCAACTTTGACACTCTTAAATAAAAAAACTACAAAGAATATCGATCTCGGAGTTTTACTCTAATGTTTATATAGTATCAACTATAGTATTTTGAAACAAAATCGAAGTTCTTATCACACTGTGAAACCTTACAAACTTTCGCCTTTTAAATGATATTAGTATGATGATATTGCGGTAGAATAATTTAATACTAACAAAGCCAATGTCCTAAAATAATATGTGCATTCAACATTGTTCTGTGAGTTAGTAAAATAAATTCACATAAACCATTACCCGATATTATTTTACGGGACAAATAAAAACGTATTAAACGTATAAATATCAAATCGACATTGAGATAAAATGTATTTTACAATATACATTGTGTCCCGACACTAGTGTCTTAGCCTTTAATATCATGATGTATGGCATAGTATATTATGGACAAATTGGCTCTCATTTTTTTATCTCTGCCACGGTTGTAAAATGGCAGCCATTTTATTTTTTCTCGGGCTCTCATACTTAAATCTAACCAATACTTCTCACGTAAATATCCTATGAACATAAGAAAGGTCTCAGTTGGTTGCTAAAATTTTAGACTACGATTACATAGACATTATGTTTTAAATTTCGTGGTATAAAATAGAAAACAAAAGTTTTACTACTGGGTTCCCTAAGTTACAGGTTATACCGCGATGCACGAGCACCATATCGGATATTCGGTTTCATCAGCGCTCAGTGCGAAAAGCTCTCCGTTCCCTTGATATCCAAAAGTCGAGTGGGCCTGACGGAATCCCGCCTATTGTGTTAAAAAAGTGTGCTCCAGAGTTGGCTCCGGTCTTGACGCGTCTTTTTCGGCTCTCCTATTCTACTGGCATCGTCCCGGCTTCCTGGAAGACAGCCTTGGTGCACCCGATCCCCAAAAAAGGTGACCGCTCAAATCCTTCCAACTACAGACCAATCGCTATAACCTCTCTCTTCTCGAAGATAATGGAATCCATTATCAATAGCCAGCTTCTTCGATACTTGGACGGCCAGGGATTACTAAGCGACAAACAATACGGGTTCCGTAAGGGTCGCTCAGCTGGTGATCTCTTGGCGTACCTGACTCATCGTTGGGCTCAGGCAATTGAGTCGAAGGGAGAGGCATTGGCTGTTAGTTTGGACATTGCGAAGGCCTTTGATCGTGTTTGGCATAAAGCGCTGCTTTCAAAGCTTCTATCATACGGGCTGCCTGAGAAATTATGTAAATGGGTCACTGGTTTCTTAGCAGACAGAAGCATAAAGGTCGTAGTTGACGGTGAATGCTCGGAAACTCAGTCTGTTGATGCTGGTGTCCCTCAGGGCTGTGTGCTATCGCCTACTCTATTCTTACTGCATATCAATGACATGTTGCAGACCAGCGGCATTCATACCGGCTCCCCAAATATTTCTCGGCAAAATGTCACTGAGAGTCGAAACGAACTTGTGTCTAAGGTGGAGAATTCATTGGAGAAGGTCTCTGAATGGGGTAGACGTAACTTGGTCCAATTCAACCCCGCCAAGACACAAGTCTGCGCGTTCACCACTAAAAAGTCACCAATGGTCGTATGTCCTCGTTTCGAGTTCACATCTTTAACCATCTCCCCTAGCATTGAGATACTTGGCGTCAACATATCGAGCGAAGTCCAGTTCCGATATTATCTAGAGGGTAATGCCAAATTTGCCTCGAAGAAGCTTGGTGTTCTTAACAGAGCGAGACTGTACTTCAGTCCGGACCAACGCCTACAACTCTAAAAGGCGCAGGTTCGGCCTCATATGGAATATTGTTCTCATCTCTGGGCAGGGGCGCCAAAATACCAACTGCTCCCTCTGGATCGTATCCAACGAAGGGCCGCTCGAATTGTTGACTGCCATAGTGTTTCAAACAGCTTGGACCCCTTGGAATTACGCCGAGATTTAGCTTCACTCTGCATCCTCTATCGGTTGTATCACGGGGAGTGCTCTGAGGAATTGTTCGGAATCATACCACCTGCAACTTTTCGCCATCGTCCCACGCGAGAAACATACCATCCTCATCAACTTGATGAGTGGCAGTCTTCCACAGTGCGTTTTTCGCGTAACTTTCTGCCGCGCACTGTAAAACTCTGGAATGAACTGTCACCAGTAGTTTTTCCGGACCTATACGACCTGCAAACCTTCAAGAAAAAAGCGTATTCCCTCTTAAAAGGCCGGCAACGCACCTGCAGCTCTTCTGATATTGCGAGTGTCCATGAGCGATGGTAGTTGCTTACCATCAGGTGACCCGTTTGCTCGTTTGCCCCCTTATTTAATAAAAAAAAAAAAAAAGGTTACACGGTAAAATTTTTTATCAATCTGATCCATCAATCCGGTAAAGGTTGACGAAAATTTGATCGTCTAGCCCACGGATTGATGAATTGATCGTATTTTTAATAATATTATGAACTTTTTATACCCATCAATATTCCGTCAATCAGATTGATGGATCAAATTGATGAAAATTTGACCGCGTCCTGTGACTAAGTCTCGTTCGCTTGCTCAGTTCACTTATAATGAACCGGAAATTCATTCATCCTAGAACGATTAAGCTTTGAATCGATAGTGCGTCCGCTCTAAGGTGGATATCAGTGGATAGCAATGGATAGCATCTGTCAACATTCATTTCCGGGACGCGCATGTAATCCGCGTCGAAAGCCTCTCGAATCGTTTGCTCGAAAAGCACTCACGTATCTAACTCGTCAATAGAACAGTTGCTGATAATAATTATTCTCAGATCCTACATTTTACATATCCTACCAAAATTTTGTATAAAGGTTTATAAGTAGAGATAAACTAGGATAACATGGCGCGCCCCTCCAAAATTCAAAACGTTTGAAGTGCGTTGTCTTGCGCGGTCGGCTAGTTATGATTAGTTGACCAACAAATCTTGGTAATAAGTGACATCAACTGAATATTACGTGTACTGTGATTGGTTGAATACATACTACATACAAACTCTTTCATTAGGATGTGACTACACACATTGAAACAGTACTTTGGAGGGGCGCGCCATGTTATCATAGTTGATTTCTGCGGATGTTTCTTACAAAACGTCTGAACAGATTTTGATAATATAATTCAGTTATCTAGTAGATGACGCCCACCACAACTCTTTTGCGCCAAAGATCGATTAAAATGTACATTTTTGGGGTAAAAAGTATCATATTAATTATCAATGTCGTTTCCCGGGACTCAAAGTAACCGGTTAAGAGCCCGGATTACCCTCGAAATTCTCATACATACGTAATACCAAAATCATTTTCTCATACGAAATTATTTAATATGCTTTAGCTATTTTTCAGCTTAAAATAGTAATTACCTAGGTTCCTGAACAAAAATTAACTTCAAAATATTTAAGCACTAAAAAAAATTTTTTAGAGTTGAAATATTTTGTAGTAAATTTAATATTTATGTATATATTTTTAGTGTTTTATTCTATTTTTTAGTGTTTAAATATTTAGTAGTAAATTTAGTAAAAAAAAATTAAACATTTTTTTTTGTGTTTAAATATTTTGAAATTAATTTTTGTACAGGAACCTAGGTAATTACTATTTGAAGCTGAAAAATAACTCAAACATGTTAAATATTTTCGTATGAGAAAATGATTTTGGTATTACGTATGTATGAGAATTTCGAGGGTAGCCCGGGCTCTTAAGGCGTCAAGTAGTAACTTAAGCCTTCAGTCTCGGAAACATGTTAACTGTATACTGTTGTACACATGCCCATGTATATCTTGAACTGTGAACCATCCATGAACCATGATCCATCCATTAAAAAGACATCAAAATTCGTAGCATGATTCAAAGATAAGCAAAGATCTAAGCATAAAGAGGGAAAAATAGACAGAAGCGAATTGTTTCACTGAGTGCGAACTTGAGACTTTTTAACAACACATTTTAGTACTATAGAATATAATAAAATTAAATAAAAATATTACTTGCTATAAGCCGAAAACATAAAAATAGATCGTTTAAATTATTTTTGGCTTCTTGACCAATTCTGCCAGGTAGAAAATTGGCAATTAGGAGATTGAATTTCGGCTTTCTATTTTTCACAACCAGTCAAATCGAGTTGAACTCACGCTTAAAGTGTTCCGTACAAAAGTGGTAAAAATACGTATTTTGGTATTTCCTATGAAATATAGAAAATACAAAAATCCCGCGTACTAATAAAATATTTTCGCATCTGAAAACTATTATGTACCCGGCGAATTGAGGCGGTAATGGTAATTGACTCCGTGTCAAAAAACTTGTCATATCCTATCATTTCTACAGGGTGTAACAAAAATGAGTGATAATACTTTAGGGTGTGTACGTGTTCCTTGTAGAGAGTTCATTGTGAAAGTAGCAGCGCTGAAAGACCAAAAGTTTTTGTGAACTCTCTAAAAGGAACACGTACACACCCTTAAGTATTATCACTTATTTTTGTTACATACTGTATATAAACCAGGATTGATAATGAAGTGTAAGATGTTCTTATTCTAAGCGTGAACTGAGTATGAAGTATTATATCACTTCGAACTCATAAAAAGTTGGAGACTTTTAGTCTAGGAGCTATTTTAGACAGAGCATAGATAAAACAGGGAGGCAAATGAACATGTGCAACCCCACCTTCTGATAAGCGACTGTAATAACAACTTTTATTCTTACTTTTATTCTATTTTTGGAAAATCATTATCATATTTTTTGTCCCTACAAAAGTAATTTTTCTCGTCGTGTCGATGAGTGCGTCCATTGAATTCCGATTTGTGACTTTGAGACAGTCATTTGTAGCTTTTTCGCATTGTTCTTGCCAACAATGGCCGCGTCTCTGTTGTTTTTGCGTGTCCTATTGTATACTTATCGACAGCTGTGTCCTGAAATGGTTTAATGTTGTCCCTTGTGCAATACTCATGTTGTTACTTACCTTTCGCTTGTGCACGTAGATATTGTTGAGTACGTGCAGACGGTCTTTCAATCTATTTTATACTAGCTGCTTCCCGTGACGTCGTCTGCGTGAAGGCTCTACGGCACCAAAAGTATATATTATATAGATATCGTGATGATACTATGTAGCCTATTAATGTTGACCTGACCTCTTCGTAATATTTATGCAAAATTTAAAGTAGCTCCATGCAGTATTTTTTTATATTAGCCCGGACAGAGAAACAGACAAAAATTCTAAAAAAATGTATTTTAGCTTCGATATCGATTGTAGCTCACGCCCCAAGTAATCTTTAAAAAAATATTTAATGTATAGTTTTGACTTCCCTACGATTTTATTATTTGTATAGATATTTCTAGTTAAACATTTTACTAACTTTAAGGGCTCTCGTTCACATGCAACGTGACAGTATATAAATTAATATACAATATTATGAAGAATACACGCAAATTTTTGTTTTGCAATAATTGTCTGTCCTACGACCGTTGTATCTCAACTTTCCCAAGTGACCGAAAACGTGGGTTCATCGTAAGCAAAATCTGATTAATACAGCACCCCACCGACAGTACACTGTATTCACCGATTTTTTTTTAATTAAATAAGGTGGCAAACGAGCAAACGGGTCACCTGATGGTAAGCAACTACCGTCGCCCATGGACACTCGCTACATCAGAAGAGCTGCAGGTGCGTTGCCGGCCTTTTAAGAGGGAATACGCTAACTGCGGCATTTATAGGGGGGTAGGGGATTGGGCCTCCGGTAAACTCACTCACTCGGCGAAACACAGCGCAAGCGCTGTTTCACGCCGGTTTTCTGTGAGGCCGTGGTATTTCTCCGGTCGAGCCGGCCCATTCGTGCCGAAGCATGGCTCTCCCACGGACAGATACCGGCGTTCAGCCACCCCTCCCGTGTCACCGTGAAAAATCTCACGATGGCACGGGGGAGGTGCCCAGGGACACGACGTGGACGGACCGGTATCGACCCCAAAAAATATCACGCAATATAAAATAATGCAGACAACAGTGCCTAAACTTCTACCATGTGTTTTTTTATCGGTGAGGAAACGACTAATTTCATACGCTTAGCATAAACTTTGTCCTGGTGCATCAGTAGAAGATCAACTACGATAACATGGCGCGCCCCTCCAAATGACTGTTTCAATGTGTGTAGTCACATCCTTATGAAAGAGTTTGTATGTAGTAAGTATTCAACCAATCACAGTACACATAATATTTCAGTTAATGTCACTACCAAGATTTGTTGGAGCCGACCGCGCAAGACAACGCACTTCAAACGTTTTGAAAACGCACTTCAGACGTTTAAAATTTTGGAGGGGCGCGCCATGTTACGTTGAACTACATACGTAAAATAGCTACGCCTACGACTAAATAATAGCGTCATTGAGGTATAAGTAATGAATAGCGTCCAATATAAGTCTGTTTTAAAAAGCGACCACACTCATTAGTTTCATGGAGCTCTGGCCACGCCGCTGTGCTGTGAAATCACATACTGACATTAGTATTCTGGACACGAACGCACTCTAACGTCTATTTGTTTTTGTAAAACGCGCAAACATTATAAATACTGGGAAAAATACTGCTCGTCCAATTAGATATCCTATTTGGATGTTTTAATGATACTGAGTGGATTAATTTATTTTGTGAATGTGATTGAAAAGTCAAAATCATCAAGTTGAAATTTAAAAACATGCATCATAAAACTGTTTTTATTGTTATACATATTAAGGTGCAGTGGTTGTTGCAACTACGTAAAATGGGTTTTTGAAATACTGTTTTTTGTGAAGGAAATGTCATTATTTAAGTAATAAAAAAACCGGCCAAGTGCGAGTCGGACTCGCGCACCGAGGGTTCCGTACAAACCTGCAAGGTTTACAAAGTTCGTTCATTACGACAATCGAGTCATAACTATGGTATTTTTATTGCAAAATGAAATTCATAACATTACAATATCTGTTCATGAGGAAAAAAGTAATAAGTTTATATTTATTAAAAAATATATATTTTGTAATGTAACTAAAAATTTAAGGTTTTCGGAATTTTTCCTTTATGTGTGCTATAAAACGTTGCTTCATGCCAAATTTCAAGATTCTAGGTCGACTGGAAGTACCCTTTAGGTTTTGATTCCCTTGCGAGTACTTGCGAGTTTCGAAATATGCAGCTTAAATTGCTGTTTCTTTTGATTGCGTTGACATAGAAGTTTGATTTTGTTACAGCTTAAAGGTATTATAGACCTGAGTATTTGGTATGAATTTCAATTTAATACCTCTACGCGTTTATGAGGAAATGGGTAGTAAGTTTAAAATTATTAAAAAAATATATATTATGTGATGTAACTAAAAATTTATGGTTTTCGTAATTTTTCCTTTATCTATGCTATAAGACGTTGCTTCGTACCAAATTTCAAGATTCTGAGTTCACGGGAAGCACCCTGTAGGTTTTGATTCCCTTGCAAGTGTCGAAAATTTGCGGCATAAACGGCTGTATCTTTTGATTGCGTTGGCTTAGAAGTTTGATTTTTTCACAGCTTCAAGGGACAGTAAACCTGAGTAATTGTATAAATTTCAGCTTCATACCTCCACGCGTTCCTGAGAAAAAGGGTCTTGACAGACGGACGGACGGACAGACGGACAACAAAGTGATCCTATAAGGGTTCCGTTTTTTCCTTTTGAGGTACGGAACCCTAAAAAGTACCATTTTAAAATTGAGAAAATTTCCTATACGCAAAGGTGTATCAGTAGACAATTTGAAAAATTCTGCTCGATAGAAAATAATCTCAAAGATGACTATTATAACGCTGTTCTTCATAATTAAATCATTTTATGGCTAAATTACACACTTTCTAGAAAAAACAAAAAATGTAGTACATTTGTCATAATCATAAGTCATAACCTAACGTAAACGATTTAATATATTTGATATGTGTAATACTAAAAACAAGAGGTTTTTTCTCCTATTTCCTATTATCAAGGCACGCGGCGAGCGCGTAAATGCCACTGTACAAGGCGCGCTGATATGAATGTTATTTTAATGAACTTTACGTCGATATTCGCACTGACAGAAATTGACCTGCTAATTTTAGGGACTACTGGGCCTTAAGTAGCTTTGTCCACGCTGTGCCTTTTTGGGCATGCGTTATAGCGCAGTCAACAGCGAACGTGAGGCATGCCCGCGAGTCCCGCGACGCTTGCCCTCTGACCGTCTAAAACTTTCGCTTTGTTATTAAAAATGACAGCGTTGCGTTCTTTGACGCATTCAGTTATTTAATGCGCCAAAACAAAAGTTGAATGAAAGAAGATGACGAAAATTGAAGACGAAAGCGCATAATGTGGACATAGCTAACGAGACACAGCTATCTACCGATTTTACCAACGATAAATTAAATTAATCTCATCTAATAATACCTGAAGCCGAAACATGGATTATAAGATAAAACGAACGGAATACTAATTTACATTTCCCAATCTTACTCGCAAAGCGCTTAAGCCAGATACGTATTCCAGCTTGCTTAAAAACACTGAAAATTCCAATATCCGGATCCAGTAATAACCGGTTTAGAACCGGCAATATCTCGCTCGAACCGGTTCCAGTCGAATTAGCCAACGGTTGGAGTGTTGCGTGCCTCGACATGTCTGTGTGCATACGTAATTGATGGGCCCTTCCCTTCAATTTAACGTAGCATATACGGCTTAAATAAACGTATTTTAACGTAGTTTGTAGTAGCCATGGTTAATCTAACTGACACGAAAAATACATTAGTTAACGGACTGGATAAATCAGGCGCACTGAAATAAAAAAAAAAAAAACTTTTCCAGAATGCATTGGTTGTAAAATCTACATAGAAACATGTAGAAACTTTACAGTTGCAGTTCTGTTTGTCCGTCTATCCTGCGTCTCGCGTTTATAATTAAACAACACAAAGACATTTTCTATTAAGCTTTATTAATCCAGAAATTTTACACATTCACTAAATGTATACGATATGTCAAGAAGTCTTTAAAATTACCAAACTTAAAATCACTGAGTGTACATAAACGATATATCATTATCATTTTCAAACAGTCGACATAAATAGAAATTTACTAGTAAATAATTTTGAAGATCCACATTGATCGTTAACCATTTAAAATACAATTTAATATTTAATTACATATTGTGTTATATCCGAAGGTGTAATCTTACCGATAACATTTGTTAGACTTATATACAGGTGTAAATAATATTTAAACGTTACATATAATGATAGAGCATCACAGTGAATTCATTAACAATCATAATAATTACATATTTTAATTTATTTACACTTATAAAGTGAAAGGTTCCTCGCACGGATAATTCACCTGTAATGTTACAGACGAGCATTACAAGACAGAGGAAGGACAATCGAATAATAACGTGCGCATGCACCCAAGACTACATAAAACCACGATCGTAATGTTTCTACGTACTGTTCACTTGAAATCGCTAATCCTTACTTGAATGATGCCAGTCGGTCTTTGATGCGCATTAAGGCGACGCCTTGATAATTTCAAATTTGCCTGTTGCGATATCGATTTTTCTCAGTAATGACTAAAGCTAAGAAATTAAAGTTCATTGTCAGTATTCATCATGTCTTTGTCTTTGAATTACCCATAGCATAACACGATTGGTCAACTTTTATAACATAGAATAACCAATCAAAAAGACCTCTGTAAAAAAAGGGATTCCTATTTTGTCAAGGAGAGTGATTTAAGCTTCCAGTACAAAGATTGGTTTAAGAACACTTTAATTTGCCCATAGCTTATATGAAATGTATTTATGGTATTTAAATTAAGCGACAAAAACCATTTTGTCGCTTACGCCCTTTTTTGCTGTTCCATTGCTTGTTTTCTATCTCAGGACGGGCCGGCCTCTCATAAAAAACAAGCAATCTAATACATATCCCACACGGTTTTTTTCTTTAACGCGGCATCACCTTAAAGGATACCCTAGCGCGGGCTACATTATCGTCGATCGTTAGTAGATTGTTCCTCCAATGTGTGAAGAGGGCCCGCTAATTGTGATGTAATATTATACCATCTTGGCGGGGGCACTCCCGTGAACCCAGATTGCACGTCGTTTGATAAAATATTTGTTCACGCACAACATAGGATATATCTGCTATCCTGCTCCTAGCTGACATATCATGCCTGCAGCAGCCCATTGGTCACCCATCACGCGATAATTGCAGCGATTGGCCGCCGATGACGTAATACGCAGTCGTGTCACCCCTCATACGCACCTAGGTTCACTTTGCATTCTCCATCTTAAAAATACGCATTGTAACCCCTTAACGTTTTCTCTAAAAATTCGCAAAATATTTTAAAAGTTTTTAGCTGAATATACGCAAGAAGTCGATCCAGCTGTTTTCTTCACTCCTCGAGTAAAAGGCCAAACCAAGCCAGCCAAAAACGCGCAAACAATATTCAATACAATTACTGTAATATTTGACCACGCTTCCTCATTCGCGTAATGCTCATGAAACGTTACAAGAGAATGATTTTTCTAAGAGAGAACTTTATGAAAACAATCAATTAGGTATAGGTCGAGTTCTAAAAATGTTTTTTCTACATTACCGTACTTTTATATACAATATCAAATCGTGGTTTAAAAGTTCCAATGGTCTAAAAGTATAAGTAACTTATATATACAATGATTATTGTCTTTTTTCGAATATGCAAATAAAACGATGAAGCCGATAAAAGCTATTTTCATTTTGAATCAGAATGGAAGAAATAATAAGTAAGATTTATACTTAGTAGGTACACAATATCACGTCCTTTAGGACACACAGAAAATATTATTATAGAATGAAGCTGCACTTACAACATTTTCCATGCAGCTACATCGAGTATTTTAGAATTGGCATATGTACAAAATAATTAAATTATTCTTATTACGTTTAACATAATAATATAAGTACTCTACGTATTTCTATTGTAGTTGCAAATTCAAGACTGGCGGTCAACTAAAATTACCTGAAATCACTCGTCCATTATATTCAGCTGTCAATCGCATCGCCATTTTATTTATGACTTAGGTTGGCTATTAAAGTGAAATTCCGCCTACACGTGACATAATTCGAGCTATGTCTAGGCGAAGTAATCGGAACATGGAAATATCCATATTATAAGGTCTTGTGGGCTGTGGCTTAAATCTAAAATTTACACTTAATTTTCACGTGTTCAGTTTTAAATTACCCTAAGTACATAATATATTTTAGTACTTATATTATTGTTCACATCAATATAATATGCCTGAGGCATGTGAAAACTTACGCTTATAATTATGTGTTATATTCGTATATAATATAAATCAAATGGAATAGATAAAACAGTGGGAGAGTTTTTTTTTCTCCGTAACTGATGTGGCGACAAGTCCACCGAAAATTCGATACGCCTTCATAAAAATATAACTACTTATTTTACCACCTTTTTGTTTTCGCTTGTCACGAACAAAAAATAATTTAGTTTTATGTGATCACAAATAACAGAAAGAATGGTACAACAACAAAGTAATTTCCTTCTGATTTCTCAGATTAAATAAAAACGTTTAGATCACACGTTGACATGTAAAATTGACGTGATATTTGTAAATTGTTTTCTGTATATTATGTTACGACTTACGTCTCCTTCATACACCATACAAACATTACCAATATTTGACGACCTCCGTGGCGCAGTGGTGAGCGCGTTGGTAGCTCAAGCCGGAGGTCGCGGGTTCGAGTCCCGCCGACGGAACAAAAAGTTTATAAAGTTCCTGGGTCATGGATGTGTATTAAATATGTGTATCATATAATAAAAATCTTAAATATATGTATAGTATAAAAGTATTAAATATATTTCCGTTGTCTGGTACCCGTAACACAAGTCCTTCAGGTACTTACAACGGGGCCAGACTGACGTGGTGTGAAGCGTCCATAGATATTATATTATATTATATTATTATTATTATATTACCATTGTGTGGTGGCCAGGGATATACTTGCATTTCCACTGCTTTATCTATTCTATGCATAAACCTGACATTTACAAGTGCAACATAATATATAGTTTGATGAAGTGACATTAATTTTCATTTTATTTACAGTAGCCAATGTACACACGTAGCCATTTGCCTACCTAAAATATTTACAGTTCCTTACATCCAAATGTTGCATCCAAAGTCTTTGAGACATAAAATTCGATGTGCATACTGCATGCCTAAGCTTTATTTACAGTACATCATTAGAAACTACCATAAAATTACTATTACTATAACGAGGAACAATCATAATTTTTTTTCCTTCTTACAAATTACCTACATAAAATTTTCTTGGAATGAGATCTTTTTTGTAACGAGATTGTAAAAAGATATTTAAACAATCTTGTTTATAGAGATACCTAGGAAGTCATATTTACAATGAAAAGCTAAGATTGTTGAAATTGTTAAAACGGCAGTGTTAAGTGTTATTATATCGACTGAGCGGCTAGCTACGAAATGATAAAGAAGTTAGTAAACCATTCAGTTGTAAGCCGTGTTCAAGATATGTACAAACATGGGCGCCGGCAGAAATAATTTCCAAGGGGTGCAGATTTTAGTTTCTTTTCGTTTTTTTCTTTTTAGTTTTTACGAACAACAGTGACTATCTATATAGGTACGTCAAAAGAATAGGTACATCTAGTGCCGAAACATTAGGAACTATCTTTGTACGTCATAGTTAGGGAAATCGCAGACGGCACACTTTTTGTGTGATCGAGTCTGCGGCTTTTACATACAAACTGATTTTTATTTCAATAATTCCTGTTGATCCCGAGATTCCCAAGGGGTGCAAGTGCACCCCCTGGCACCCCCCTGCCGGCGCCCATGTCTACAAATTATAATTATGAAATAAATATCGTAAACATGATATTTTAAACGTAGTTGGTCATTGCATTGAGTAAGAATTTACTTCTATACTACACAGACTATCAAATTTACTTGTATAGTATACAAGTAAAGACTCTTTGACATAAATAGACTGTACCTGTAGATAATCATATTTTATTGTTTATCTATTAGTAGTCGTCATCCGTAAATGACTATAGTGAAGTTTAGAAAATACATGTCTTACACATTCCTTTCGACGCTTGATGCATTATTTTATAATGATGAACAGGCGTCGTACGTCTCAAATTGTGAAGTATCACTAATTGACAGCTGTTTCAGCCTCGCAAGTCGATTCAATATCATAAAATTATTATCCAATCGTAATTTTTCACGTGGCCGAAAAAAATAACATATTTTGTGCTGTTTTTACCTAATTGCGTCAGGACCAGGAGGGATATGTTTTTAATAATCGGCCAAGTGCGAGTCGAACTCGCGCACGAAGGGTTCCGTACCAATACAGAGCAAAAATAGGCTAAAAATTGTATTTTTTGTATGGGAGCACCCCTTAAATTTTTATTTTATTTTAATATTATTATAAAATATAAAAGTAGACATATAACAAAAGAATGTGTGAAAAATCCAAGTGCCTACCTCTTGCCATTATTGATATAGAGCGAAAAAGGCCGAAAAAATCACGTTTGTTGTATGGGAGCCCCCCCTTAAATATTAATTTTATTTTCTTTTCAGTATTTGTTGTTATAGTAGCAACAGATAAATACACAATCTGTGAAAAATTCAGAAGTCTAGCTATAGCGGTTCTTGAGATACAGCCTGGAGACAGACAGACGGACAGACAACGAAGTCTTAATAATAGGGCCGCGTTTTTACCCTTTGGGTACGGAACCCTAAAAAGTATGCACGTATGTCTGTATATTGTTTGGAATGCAACCTGTACACCTCAATGAATTTCGGCTTTAGAGGTGTCGTTAAGGTGACGCCGCGTTAAAGTAAGAAACCGTGTTGGATATGTTTTAGATTGCTTGTTTTCTATGAGAGGCTGGGCCGGCCTCTCATAGAAAACAAGCAATGGAACAGCAAAAAATGGATAGGGCGTAAGTGACAAAATGGTTTTTGTCGCGTAATTTAAAAACCATAAATACATTTCATATAAGCTATGCACATATTAAAATGTATGCTTCAACCAATTTATGTACAAATTTTGGAACCTTAAATAACTCTCCTCTGTTGGAAAAATAGGAATCCCTTTTTTTACAGAGGTCTTTTCGATTGATAATTCTGTGTTATAAAAGTTGTCCAATCGTGTTATGCTATGGGCAATTCAAAGACAAAGACATGATGAATACTGACAATGAACTTTAGTTTCTTAGCTTTAGTCATTGCTGAGAAAAATCGGCATCGCTATAGCCAAATTATCAAGGCGTCGCCTTAAAGTCGTGTTTAGGGTCATTTTATACTAGCGCAGAGTCGAAGCGCATCGAAGCGACTTACCAAAACTGAACATAACAAATTCAACCTTAACTCCAGAACATAACACATTACTTCTAAGATTTTAAAAAGACGCGCGCATTCTCGTGACTTCGCGCGTCTGCGCTTGACTAACGCCGATTAGTCTCGTGCAGAATCTCAGAAGTAATTTGTGCGTTATGTACTGGAGTTAAGGTTTAATTTGTTATATTGTTTAGTTTTTGGTACTTAGACGCTTCGATGCGCTTCGACTCTACGCTGGTATAAATTGACCCTTACTGTAAGAGACTGGGTCTCTGGGTCAAAATGGGGTCAGGTTTTTAAGTTTTTTTTCAACACGGTTTTTACTGTCAGGGACCTTTTTTTTAATCTGTACTCCTCATGACGTGTTTATTGTGTCAGACGACATTGTAATAATCATAATATATTGTATACAAATTAGAATTACATTTCAGTCAAGCTCATTTCCAAATATTTTACGAATTGAGAAAATTATAAGCAAAGTCTGTATTGAAATGATAACTTCATTATAAAAATATTTTTTGCAGAAGTTATCGCGGTAAATCATCTTCGGCCCACAAACAAAAATATTGACTTTTGATAAAAATTTCCCTCTCTGATGATAAATAAATATGAACAATTTCACGGCGTTGCTGAAGTCAAAATACTTGTTTACACAATGGACGATCATTTTTAGGGTTCCGTACCCAAAGGTTTAGCCTTACGAGACCCTATTACTAAGACTTCGATGTCTGTCCGTCTGTCCGTCGTGTAACTCAAGAACCGCTAGCTATAGCTAGACTTCTGAAATTTTCACAGATTGTGTATATCTGTTGCCGCTATAAAGAACAAATACTAAAAACAAAATGAATGAGATATTTAAGGCGCTTTATTGAAAAAACTGTCCTTTTTGACGTAATACTAGGTCATAGCCTTATCCCTAGATAAGGCTCAAACCTATTGAGTAGAACCAGAAACACGATTAATGTATTTTGCCTCGATACATTTCTCGATCGAAGTGACCTCTTAAAAATACAAAATTGGAAGATTATTTTTAAATTTGTATTGTAGGAAATTAGTCTAATTGATAGACACCTTTGCAACTCAAAATCGTATAGAAGCATTATGCTCTTGGTTATTTTTTAAATAATTAAAATTACGTTTTTCGCATGTTTTCCGAGCGAACCGATAGCTTCTGGCCGCAGCGTATTCACGACTTTATAGTCATACAAATTAAATACAGGTTTGTATTCGATAACAACCTTCTTTCTCCACTACAATCTGGATTCAAGCCTGGGCATAGTACCACCACGGCCTTGTTGAAAATTACTAGTGACATTAGGGCTGGCATGGAGAAATCAAAGGTCACTGTCCCAGTGCTGATTGATTTCTCTAATGCTTTTAATAACGTGAACCACGATATCCTCCCGTCCATCTTGTCCCACCTCAATATCTCGCCTGAAGTAGTAAACTGGTTCTCCTCCTACCTTAAGGGGCGCCAGCAACTAGTACGCGTCGACGGGTGCTATTCTGATTGGGTCCTTCTCGAGGATGGGGTTCCTCAAGGTGGTATACTTTCTCCCCTTTTATTTTCCTTATTTATTAATTTATTAGTTTATATAATTAGCAGTACGCACCATTTATATGCTGATGATTTCCAGCTATATAGACAAGAAACAATTGAAAATCTCTCCACTGCCATCGATGCTTTAAACCGGGATCTTGTTGCTATAAACACCTGGTCTGCTAATTTCGGACTATCGGTTAATGCGGCTAAGTGTCAGGCCATTTTAATAGGAAGTCCGAGAGTTCTAAGAAGAGTCGACACTAGATCTATTCCAGCGCTAATGTTTAACAGTAGTATTATACCCTATAGCTCTTGTGTTAAGGACCTCGGTTTACACATCGACGCTAACTTAGACTGGCATACACAAATTGCTAGCGTCAGTAATAAAGTCACATACTCTTTGCGAGCATTATACCGACTCAAAAATTTCTTACCATCGTGTATAAAATTGATGCTTGTTCAGACTCTTATACTCCCAATAATTGATTACTATCTTGATCTTAATGCGGACCTCCTTAACAAACTAGATCGTCTCCTGAATAACTGCATTAGATTTGTTTTCAGCCTCCGCAAGTACGATCACGTCTCCTCCTACCGCTCAAAATTACGCTGGCTCCCAGTTCGCCAACGCCGAGCCCAGCGGGCAGTGTGCATGCTCTATTCCATACTATACTCCCCCTCCGCTCCCAGCTACCTAACTCCTCATTTCGAATACCTAGGCAGCAACCATGACAGAAATCTCCGTTCCACCAATAATTTACGTCTCCAATGTCCTCCCCATAGTTCCACTCCCGTCCACTCTTCCTTTCATGTTCAATCAATTCTCCTTTGGAATTCACTTCCAAAAGAAATTAGGATGTCCAAAACTAAAGAATTGTTTAAACGTAAAGTTCATGAACATTACCTTAAATCATTAACTAAATGAGACAACAAAATCGATATTATTTAGTTATTTTATCTATCTATAATCTATGTAATATATATTACTATTTTTTTTTTTTATATTTTATATTTAGTAGTTTATTTTATACAGATTTATACATAATATTGTGTAAGTATATATTTTAAATATGTTTGTATGTATATTATATGTATTATATTTTGAATTAAGTATATATTAAGATGATGTACCTATATATTTATTTATATTATCATATTGTTAATTACAAAATATTTTAATCCCTCTGTCCTCTAAATGTTTGCATCTACCTCACTATCTCTTCAACACCCTAAGGTTTGGCTGGAAGAAAATGCCACAAGGCATTAAGCCCGCCTTTGTGCTACAATGTGCAAAAAGTTTTTAAATAAATAAATAAATAAATATAAAATTGCCCTTGCGGTAAAATGACTTTCAATATAGCGCCTTAAGGGGGGCTCCCATACAACAAACGTGATTGTTTGCTACTTTTTGCTCGATATCAATAACGGCAACACATAGGCACTTGAAATATTTACGAAATGCTCAATTTTATTTGTACTTTATAATATAATTAATAACAAAATTTAAATAATAATAATTAAGGGGGGTTCGCATACAAAAAACACAATTTTCAGCCTATTATTTTTTAAGGTGCTCTATTGTGGTACGGAACCCTTCGTGCGTGAGTCAAACTCGCACTTGACCTATTTTTTGCAAATACCTATCATCATCAATTCGACTTCGAGTGTCCAAAAAACTAGAAAAAAACTTTTAAACTATTTAATAGCTTGAGCTCCCTTCTTAAAACATTATTGAGATTCCTTTCTTGATCGTATGATAGACAAATTAAGCCCTAGGGCACAAGGATCAGTGGTTTAGGCAGATGGATTGCGCCGTGAGCTAGTCACTCAAAACAAAAGTATAATTTGTAGAAATTATGATCAATGGTAACGAATTCTAATTATTCGTGTAATGTAAGGCACAATAATTCAGTATTTCGCGTGTCTCATTCAAAGGAGATTATTGAATTATGTGCATGTACTTTAAATACTGGATTTTGCTCCGGCCTGAGGCCTCGCCTGGATAATATTTATTTCTGGCACGTTAACTTTGACGCTATTGAATACCGGGCGGATTAAAAAAAAATAAATTTTGTTCGCATTATAATGCTAATAACAGTCACAACTCACAGATAAAGTAGCTTGTAATTGACGAAATATTTTTTCAGTCAGTTCAGTATCATATAATATTACCCCTACAATAAAATCAGAAACTTACACTTTACCTCTTTATAATATTAGTATATAGGGTGCAACAAAACTAAGTGATAATACTTTAGGGTGTGTACGGGTTTCTTGTAAGGAGTTCACTGTGAAAGTAGCAGTTCTGAAATAGTATTTTTTTTTCACTTTTGTATGCGCAAGCGCCCCAGTGTCACGAATTTCCCCATACAAAACTGATTAAAAAAGGTTTTTCAGCGCCGCTCCTTTGAGTGTCTAAACACACTAGGCGGAAATTACGCCGGCGTAATTTCCGCCGTAAATGTTAAACGCATACAAAACGCGGGGTAATAGCAGAGTAGACAGAATGATAGTGTGTCACCCCTAGTATTCGGCCCGTATTTTGTATGCAATTTAAACGCGACGTAAACGCGGCGGAATTCACGCCGGCGCGGCGTAATTATTCAGCCTAGTGTGTTTAGATTAGTGTTATATATTCCGTGGTTTGGACCCTGACAGTGAACTCTACAAGGAACACGTACACACCCTAAAGTATTGTCACTTAGTTTTGTTACACCTTGTAGACGGCAAACATAAGGTCGCATTGTATTCTGAGAAACGTCTGTACTCCCAGAACACCTAGATCATGTATTATTCAGCAAATGTATCTTGACTCGACTATCCATGACCTTACGTAGTGCTCTTGACACTTTAAACCAGGGTGTTGTCGTGTTGAATATTCAAGAGAATTCGGATTATAAATTTCTCGGCTCCTAAGCTCATCACTGTTGATGTTTTAGATTACACACACCTTCAGGGCCCCGTAAGGTCTACTGGTGCCTGTGTGTAAAAAATGGCAATTTGGCGCCCCTAGAGGATGGCACCCGTATGCATTGCGCCCGTATGTATAAAAAATACGGCAAATAGTGAAAGGTGTTTGAAGTAAACAGCGCCAATTGAAGAGCCCTCGAGATTATTATTATCGATTACTAGATGACGCCCGCAACTCCGTTGCGCCAAAATTCGTTTATCACGCGGGAACCGTACTTTTTCAGGGATAAAAAGTATCGTATGTCCCGGGTCACGGGACACAACAATCTCTATATCAAATTCATCAAAATAAGTTCAGTGGAGTATGAAGAGATAAAAAAATAGATATTATAAATGCGAAAGTTTGTCTGTCTGTTTGTTACCTCTTGACGCCCAAGCCGCTGAATCAATTTTGCTGAAATTAGATATGGAGATATCTCGAGTCTCGGGAAAGGACATAGGATACTTTCTTCCCTGAAAAAGGTATGGTTCCCGCGCGTTAAACAAATTTTGCCGCAACGCGCAGCGTCCTATGGCGTCCTAGGGAGGGTGGCAGCGTCCTAGGTAGCGGCACAGTTCGTACATAGGAGCGGAAAAATATAAATGGCCTGTAGCTATACTCATAAGAAATATAAAGCCCGGCCCTACTCAAAATGTCTTGTTGAAAATATGAAACCTTCAAATTATAATTTCTAACCTCCGTCCTAATCTAAATTTAATCCAACGGAATGCCTTTAATCTCATCATCCGTTTCATAAAGCGAATTCCTTTGGAATTCTATAGGAAATAGGAATATTTTCAAAAACAGATTGAAATGTATTTTTTATTTATTGTATGCAAAGTGGCGGCGCGCTTTGTGTGCGAGTCTTTTCTTTATTGCTCAAAGAATTAGAGGCGCTTTGAGAAACTGCTTTACAATTTCAGTTCAGAAACTTTGATGGTACAATATTTTTAAATGTTTTTCAAGCCTTTTAATGACTACATTTTGTTCAATAAAATAACGGATGCATCTGTTCAGCCGATGAAAAAAGTCACACAAAAACAAAACCCATGTTTATATTATGCTCCTTTTACTTTTGCAGAGGCTTTTCATATTCCGAAAATTAATTTTGAAATATGTTTAAGGTGAATCAAATGTTTCATTATAAACCAAAAATTAAAACAAAATTAAACCGACTATCTCATGTGAAGACAGTTATTTCCTAAAACATAACTAAAAATAGTAAATAGTTATTAAAAGTGTCTTCATAAGAATTAGCAAACTTCTCCATCTTGATAACTGTGAAGGCGGCACTAGCTAATAAGAATGTGAGTTCCATATTGACTACAGCAATTATTGGTGCCGATTTCGACTCCAAAAGTATAAAGATAAAATAAAAATTTTCAAATATAAAATAGCCAATGTAAAGAAATGATACAATTTTATAGACTATCTATAATATACCTCGAAATGTTTTAATACTACGATTACAATAATTATTTACAAGTAAATTTTCATAGTGCTTTGGTATAATACTACACATTTAGGCAATTTAACGTCTAGTAGGACTTATGAGTACATAATACACCTACATAGACCTTTATGTAGGTAGTAAACAAACGTATGTTATTGAACTACAGTAAATTACTGATAAAAAAAAAAAAACAAAATATATTAGAATAGCATTTAGATACCTATTACATTGACATAATATTACTATGATTCGAAATATGATTATAAATAATATAATAATAGATTCATTATAATAATACTGCAGTTGTAAATAGCTGTAAGTTTTCCTAAGAAAATAAAATAAATACATAATATTTTCTTATGTACTCACACCGCAACCTCTTTTGATATTCTTCTTCATCTATCATTTCTCAGTGAATGACAAGAGACATTATCTAGTGCACGGGTGTAAAAAAATACGGATGGAGCATTACACTATAAAGAGGTTAAGCATGCAAGGTACGACAATTTCGTTTATTGTACACGTGACCGACACTCACACACGCAACTAGGTACTACAACCCGCTGTCATTGTACATAAAGTGACGGCGCCAATGACACGCACACATCCTACACCAGCGGCCATAACAATGCTTCACTTGGGATTAGACAAGGTTACGTCCGTATTTTTTTTAAGTCCGTGATCTAGTGAATATAATATTTTATTGAAATATAATTGTAATTGATTAATAGACATATTAACAAATAAAAATGTAAAGGATTTTGGTGATATGCACTAGAAAATGTAGCTGACTTTACTAACATTAGACTAACTTAAAAATCAGACTTAAATTCGTATATTTAGATACATTTCTAATATAATTTTATCATATTATTACTAGATCAATAGTCGTGTGAGCTTAATTGGAGCTATAGAATGTTAAATAGAAATCCGGTTTTGATGCATAAAGGGTACACACACTCAATTAACGCGATCGAAGTTTCACGTTAGGTAAACTTTTCCTTTTTAGCACTGATATTATTATAGTTATTACAAACATGGTTGCAATCATTATAATATGATAGAAAATATTTTAGAGTGGTTAAAAATGAAGCATTCGCTAATTTTGACAGTAGGTAGATAATATGCTAAATGTCATGGCGCTTGCGACGCATTATGTCAAATACCATATATTTTTGACTTTGCTGTCTGAACAAGATGATTATCGAACGTAATTATTATTAAACTAAGTTGTCATCTCTATATGGCAATGAAGTAGCAAAATGTATAATAATAATATGGGACTTTAACATTAAAGGTGCCGGTTGGCAGCGGGCGACATGAAGCAACCGACGACGTGACGTCGCGACAATACTGGTTTCTATGTATTTCTATGAAATACTATCCGCAGCTGACAAGAAGCTAGCGACACATTCATAGAAATACATAGAAACCAGTAGTGTCGTGACGACACGTCGTCTGCTGCAACTTCATATACCCGGCTTCCAACTTGTACCTTAAAAGTAAATTAGTACGTTAATGTCAAACCCAACCATTTTGAAACGGTTCAGTTTCAATTTACTTTCCTCCTGAACTTTACGCCTGACTAAAGTTTTTGAAACAAAACGAGATGCGCTCATTGCAGAAGTGTACATAAAATATATCATTGCGAGATTCACCTTCGATCGCGAAACTTCGGAGTGCACTTACACTTACAAAGAACACAGTTATACACTTACTTTGAATCGACCAACGACAATGTCACCGTTTACACACAACTTTCCCGTGCATTAGCTAACAGCGGAGTCCTCGTAGTCACGATTTCTCTCCGTCGAGATAGCGTCCCACTAGTGATGCTGCGTCTATCGTCCGCCAATATTCCGATGCTCTGTAAAATAAACGTTACGACTTAATGTTACGACTTATGCGGGCTTTACACTCGCTGCGCGAAAGCCCGCGAAGGCCGCGAACCGCGAGTGTAGAGGGTTTCGCAGCTTCGTGTTTGCACTTCGCAGCGTCGTATTTGTACGCATCGTGTTCACGGCGCGAAGCATCCGTGAATCGCGGCCGCAATTCGCGCCGCGAGTGTAGAGCCCGCATTAAACATAATGAAAGTAAAAAAAAAATAGCCTGGCACGTACTTCGAATGGATTGTTTTAAGTTTGAATAAGAATGACGTGCCGTATCACGTACGAGCGAGGCCACCTTATTGTGTTGTATTTCGATGCGTAATCGCAGACGGCGAGGTGCTGCGACGACGCTTCTGTTTTCTATACATATTATTTTATGAACAGTATTGCGTTTCATCTTCGAACGGATGGTGCGATGCAACATCGAACGGAGGAACGGATGGTTTGACGGAGAGAATTACAGGAAATGAAGGGAGAGGGGAAGAGAGGGGAAGGATGACGTCAAGACGTCGAGGTCGTCTTATATTATCTCATCAAGCCTCAACGCAATTCTGACATAATATCATATATTATAATTAATACGATGCCGTTTCCGCTGTGACGACGTGATGCAACGGAGTAATGTGGCGTCGCTCTATAGAGTTATACAACAGAAAAGTTGTAAACACTATGCTTTCACATTATTTTAGCGTAATTTCAGGAAATTCGAAGAAAGGAAATAAGAAAATGACAGAGTTGCTGCAAATCGCAGGCTAAATTGAGCTCTATTCCTGGTTTCATGCGGACCGTGGACGCTGCGAGTCAACGACAGGGGAGCTCAAAAGAATCTGCTTGTAGAGGCCGTAATGTCAAGAGTGTTGGTCCTAGGCTATGAATGCTGTGAATAGCCAACACTAGTCAGCACATCTGATGACAGGGTGACATGCATGTAAGCGTTGACCCTAGTCTCACTGAGGCAGGTGACCTTTGAGCTGATGACGCTGACCTGCACATCGGAAGCCGGGGTGACGGGTGTAAGAGCGCTGGTCCTGGCCTCGTGCAGGCTGTGCACGCTGCGGGAGGAGCCGACGGGCGCTGTCACCACCGTGCCGTACGGGGGAGGCTCCGGAGGTCTTTCGACGTCACGGCTACACATGAAGTCTGTAATCACAATACTTATCAGTCGATGAGCCGCGTCGCTACGCAAATCATGGAAGTCGTGATCACGTAGGGAATACTCCACGGGGTCTATCATGGTAAAACTGTTAATAATTTTGTGGTAATATTATTTAAAAATATATATCTGTCTCGAAGATAAGTATTACGAAACAGTGCTACTTGAAATTTTGTGAGAATGGGCGTGTGTTACTTTTTTACGAGAAAACTCCTGAAAAGATTTTGGTAAAAATTTGGCATAGCATTTAGCATAGCATAGCTTACTTTTATCGAGAAAATGAAATAAAGAATTTGAAAGCATCGGTACTAGAACCAAATGATCGATCGCGGTAGAAGTTATTCACCTTTGGCGAGTGGAACCACGTCGGGGTTTTTCTCGTCCGGCTGCAGCGGCGAATGGCCCGAGCTCTGCGAACCGCCTTTGTTACCTTTCACGGTCTGCATCGGAGCTAAAAATAAAGAAATTGGTTAGAATTTTCAGAATCTAACCATTGTAACCAAAATAAAACACGTGTGGCATTCGAGTGCCGCGGTAAAGGTATTGCATAGTATTTTTATTAACTTATGCAATAATAATTAGCGTCTAGTCGCACGCACACAAAAACAATTAACGGCAACGGCAACGTCGGAGTTGATTTTTTTCGTTACATCCCGTTAGGTTTTTTCGTTATGAAATTTTTTGATTCGGTCGCCGCGCTCAAAACCCGCGATAACAGCTGAACGAGGAACACGTATCATGATATCGAGACGTAAGACGCTCCACGAGTCGATTTATTTTCAAGGTGGTGGTTAAAAATCGAACTTTACTTGATCAACAAGAAGATACTCGTTATAATAATCCTTCAGGCCCCGCGCGAACACCGGTGATCGCGACAACAATAGAATAAAATAGCAATTCCTGGAAATTCCGACTGAAGTATTAAAATAAAGTGGTAGTGATTTAAGGTTTTTTCGAAATACCTATCGTCAAAACTCTGCGTTTTTGTGTGACGTCTGAGGGCCGGGACACAAAAACACGACACGACGTCGTGTCGTACCACGACGCGACGTCGTTTCACGATGCGACGTCGTGTCGTGGGAATCTACAATGCGCGTCGTAAAAACTACGACACGACATCGTACGACGTCGTACGTTGTTATTCAAAATTCAAAGAAGACGCATCGTGAGTTTCTACGACGCGACGTCGTGCCGTGTACCGTGGCACGTTACGATGTCGTGTCGCAGTTTTTTTCGACGCGCGTCGTAGATTCCCACGACACGACGTCGCATCGTGAAACGACGCCACGTCGTGGTACGACACGACGTCGTAAAGAGTTTTTGTATCCCGGGCCTTACTGGGAATAAGGGCCGGGACACAAAAACATTCGAAATCACAGCGATATCACCAGTAATGTTGTACGAATTGCGAACATTACGGCAGCGACACACGCCACATCACTTTGGCGCCTGAAATTCTATTAAAGAAACTGGTACATGCCTGGTACCAGACTATAAGCATCGTTTTTTCAACCAATATAGTATTTATGGTATACTACAGTTCTTATGAAGGCGCGGTCCCAGACTTAAATTAGGGGATGGGGATTTTTTCGGTAGACCCATAATATAACAAAACAAAAAAAATATATAATTGTAATTGAACTTACATGATAGGACGATTGACCCTATACCATAAGTACAATTTAAACTACAAAATGGTAATAAATAGGATCTCCAACGAACGTCTAACGCGTACTGATTCAAAAAGATAATTACCTAATTATTATTCATGAAATAAAGACAATGATTTAAAAAAAATATTAAGAACGTTACATTTTTGTTAATCCATATAGTCAGTAACAAAATTCAATTCCTACACAGTTTACTTGCATTTAAAATCTATACACGACTTTCCTCTTTGCGGTCTCTGTAGTGGAAACATAATAAAAATGTCGACAGCATGACGAAACATCTGCAATTTCTGAAGAAATGTAGAAGGATAAATCACATTGTAAATGCAGTGGAAACGTTGGCCTCAGTAGCGGCGAATATTCGACGCACGCTCGAGAATCTGCCTCCATTCTGTACACTTCATCCTCGAAGCAATTCCAATTTATTTTGTGGTCAAAACGTAATACTAAGCTAACGGACGGGTCATTTTAGAGTGCAGTTAGGATTTTCTTTCAATCAATTTGAGTGCATACTGGAATAGTGTGTTTTGTAGAACCAACACCATATCGATACCATCTACCAAATTACTACATGTATGAAATACGCTGTATTATTTATTTATTAATCTCTTGCATAGTTTTCATCGCGGGCTTTGAGCGCGGCGACTGAATCAAGAAATTCCGTAACGAAAATAAAGTAACATACTAAGCTGCCGTGCATCGTTAAACGTGTTCGTGTGCGTGCGACTAAATGTATGCGAATCATATTTTGCATAAGTTGATAAACAATGCTATGCAATAGCTTTACCGCGGCAGGCCCCGAGGACTACACTAATGTATTTTTTTATTTATTTACACCAGCAATATTAAACATTACAGGCAAAATATAAAGAGGTTCGAGACTGCACCGCGCTTCGACGTCGCGTCTCTTTATAAACAGGCGCTGTACCACGAAACCGTTTTGAGACTCAAACAATCGTACGAGAATGCCGCGTCCTAACTCCTACTCTAACAAATGTGGAATGACGTTGTTAGAGCAGGACGCGGCATTCTCATCCGATTTTTGAGTCTCGAAACGGTTTCGTAGTAGGCCTACAGACCCTTAACGATATAAAATAGTATACATAATAGGCTACTTGATCTATATTCAATTTCATTGAACAAATGCATTAATTATTTCTAGTAGAACTTGGCCTAGGAAACCGTATAACTCAACTCAAACTCAAACTCAATTTTTTTTATTCAGAATAAATTTTTGCAAATATTTTCTGAAAGTCTACATGATGCCTACCACCGGTTCGGGAACTAACCCGGCGAGAAGAACCGGCGTAAGAAACTCGCAGGGGGCCCACTTTATTTACCAAAAAAAGTGAGAAAAAAATTAATCTTTTAAAATAAAGTTTACAATGCTGTAACTTAAAATTATACAATGTCAACATACATACATAAATGTAAGTCATAAAATAATGTAGAAGTAGCCTTGCAAGCAGCCATCCTACTCCCAAGATGTGCCGTCGTTTATGAAATCATTGACCTTATAATAGGCTTTGGCACACAAACGTTCTTTGACTACTTTCTTAAATTTATTAATGGAAAGATTCTGAACGTTTTCTGGGATTTTATTTTAAAGGCCATTAACATTAACCTTTAAAAGATTTACTAACTTTACTAAGTATGATCACCGGTATTTCTAGTTTATACTTATTTCTAGTGTTTCTTCCATGACTGTCACTTTTGGTTGTAAATTTACTAAGATTCTTTTTAACATATAAAACATTATCCAAAATATATTGAGAAGCAACAGTTAGAATACCAATTTCTTTAAACTTTTCTCTCAGAGATTCAAAAGCTGACATTTTATAAATTGAACGTATAGCTCGCTTCTGCAGCACAAAAATCGTATTAATGTCGGCAGCGTTTCCCCATAAGAGGATGCCATACGACGTTCTACTATGAAAATAACTGAAATAAACTAGTCTTGCTGTGTCTTCGTCAGCAATTTCCCGTATTTTTCTGACTGCGTATGCTGCAGAACTGAGCCTATCTGCAAGATTAGCAATATGAGGACCCCACTGTAGTTTACTATCTAGTGTAATGCCTAAGAATACAGTGGTGTCCACCAAATCCATCTTCTCATCATTTAATAGTACATTGGTTTTAACTTGCCTAACATTGGGCAAAGTAAATTTTAAACATTTAGTTTTCTTAGAATTTAGAAGTAAGTTATTAACGTTAAACCAATGTACTATTTTTGGGAGAGCACTATTTACCTCGTCATAATTTGACTGTTGTCGCTTCACTTTAAAACTAAGTGAAGTGTCATCAGCAAAAAGTACTATCTCATTATCATTATCCTTAACAAGATAAGGTAAGTCGTTTATGTAGATGAGAAAAAGGAATGGACCTAAAATGGATCCCTATGGGACTCCTAATTCTATTTTGGTCCCATTGGACCTTTTACTATTAATGTCAACCCTTTGAGTTCTATTTTTGAGGTAAGAGGTAAGGTTGAGTGCTGAGTCCCTAATGCCATAGTGGTGCAATTTCCTGATTAATGTAGCATGCTCAACACAGTCAAAAGCCTTGGAGAGGTCGCAAAAAACCCCTAGGGCATCCTGCGAGTCCTCCCATGCTTCAAATATACTATAAAGAAGACCTATACCAGCATCCGTTGTGGATCGACCCTTAGTAAAACCATATTGATTTTTGTGCAATAAATTATTTAAGTTAAAATGTAACAGTAACTGATTTAAAATTATTTTTTCAAATATTTTACTTAGAGTCGGTAGAATCGATATAGGCCTATAATTAGTTGGATCAGATTTAAGTCCCGCTTTAAATAAAGGTACAACCTTACTGTGCTTCATCAAGTCAGGAAAAACACCACTCATTATGCAGTCATTAAAAATCATTGATAGATGAGGAGCTATGATGTCAATTATTGATTTGATAATTTTAGTAGACATGCCCCAGAGATCAGTAGTATCTTTAATATTTAAAAGTATCAATGATATCTTTGCGGACAATCTCTCTAAACCTAAAATTGACATTACATTCCTTTACATTGTCTCTGAGTAGTTTTTCAGCAGCTGCAGGTGAGGAGTTTAAATTTTTCGTAGTTGAGACCGGAATGTCAGCAAAAAACTTTTCGAAGACCGTCGCAACCTCATGATCATTGGTAATCTTTTTATTTTCAAAATAAATTTCAAAATCAGAGCTACGACAGGTGACGTTTCCAGTCTCACCAGCTATTACTTTCGAAGTAGTTTTGATTTTATTTTTCGAATTTTTAATTTTATTCCTAATGTGAATAGCCTTAGCGGCTTTACAAACTTTTTTAAAAATCTTTGAATAGTTTTTTACATATGTTTTGAATTTATCACTGGTATTCATGCATTTTACATCATACAATTCATATAATCTTTGTCTGCTTATTTTAATTCCTGTAGTTGCCCACACTGTAAAATTATTATTATTTTTATGGCTTTTTTTAACTGTTCTAGGAGTAAATACAGTATTAAATTGGGTTCTTATCATCTTAAACAATTTGTTAAATGCTTCATCTGAGCTATTTGTCTCATCCAATAATAGTTGAATACTTGAACTTAAGTTATTTCTAAACTTCTCAATACGTTTTGTATTCACAGGAACAAACACGCGCTTTTCCTCTAGGTAACTATCGCAATGTATATTAAATGAGGCTAGTTGCCCACAGTGATCAGAGCTAAGCTTATTTATTATTTCTTTTTTACATGGAGAAAAAATTGTAAAAATAATATCAATACAAGTTGCCGTTGTGTCACAGATTCTTGTTGGCTCATAAAATAAGTAATTTAGGTTATATGATTTAAATAGAGATGTGAATCTAACAGTAGTAGAGTTCAAGTCAAATAAATTAATATTAAAGTCACCACAAACGATAACTTTTTTGTTAGATGCACATATCTTTGATAATATTTGTTCCATGCTTTGTTCAAAGGAGTCATATAACCCTGATGGTGGCCTGTATACGCTTACAATAATTAGTTGACTTAACTCTACGTATTTCACCCTTATCATCAAATAAAAGCTTATGATTGATAAATGAAGTCGATATGAAAATATGATTTTAAATTTTTTAATTTGTACTCACGAAAACGCTTTTGCAGTACTTCCGATTTGGATGTGACGTCATCACACTAGTAATTTAATATATTTTATTTGACGCGCTCGTTATAATAATATTATGTAAGTGTATTTGCATAAATAACAAGAATAAGCCTAGAAAGATTTGTAAAATATATTTTCTTGAGTAATTCAAATAAAACATCAGTTTTATATAATATTATCTCCATTTATTGTAGTTGGGAAATGCAATGGCCAAAACTTTTCTCCAAAAGTTTTCAACATTACAAATGATTTTTCATTTCTTATTAAATTATTTTCTAATTTTTGGGCACTTTTAGATTCGTACCTTTAGCACATAAAAAAATTCAATTAAGAAAGTATAATATACAAAAAACATGACGTCATACTATGGCGGACAGTGTTTTCGGCGCCATTTAAAATGCACATTTTTCAATCAACGTTTTATGGGTTTCTATTGTTTAAAATATTAAAATACTAGATGACGCCCGCAACTCCGTTGCGCCAAAATTCGTTTATGGCGCGGGAACCGTACATTTTTCCGGGATAAAAAATATCCTATGTCCTTTCCCAGGACTCAAAGTATCTCCATACCAAATTTCAGCAAAATCGGTTCAGCGGTTTGGGCGTGAAGAGGTAACATACAGACAGACAGACAGACACATTTCGCATTTATAATATTAGTATGGATATGGATTTTTTTTTGTGAAAATGAATGATTAAAAAGCGATTAGCATCAAGAAAGAAAGTAGGTCAAGAAGTCTATTGTAACGATACAAAATTAAGATATGCAGCATCACGCGTTTTACATGTTAAAATATTTTAAGGTCTCGTTTCGGTGTGAACTGACCGTTATAGGTCGTATCAACTTTGTCGCTATCCAACTTTAAGTGCTGTAACAGTGATATAATAATGAATTTTGTATCCCCAACATATAAGTAGCTGCATACAGTGCTCACTCATAAGTTAGCTAGTACTTACAGTTTGCGCCTGCAATGCAGCTGGGCTACACGTTGTGCGAAGTTATTATATCTCCGTAATATACAGAGTAAGCTGGTTATATCGAGTTAACATTGTTTATTTAGTCTATTTGCATGAGGAATACAGTGAATGTAGGCAAAATAATTTTCAGCAAAATATTATGATTTTACAATTTTTTTGTAAGACGTATACTTTCCGAGATATCGCAAAAATAGTGTTGTCACCCTTTTTTTCAAGATGGCGGCCGGGGAACAAGAGCGGCGACCCCACAAACTTGAGGTTAAGCTTCTATTGACCCCCCAACATATCCCAAAAATAAAATTGAGTCCTCTAATAAATGCATTCGATCCTTAAATTGTAACATTTCAATGGACTAATAAGAATTTCTAGGTAGTGATGAGCAAAGTAAGACCATTGTGACCAGTATTGGTTTTAGCAGTACTGTACTGCTAAAACCAAAGACTGTCTTGGTCTCGGTCTTGGTCTCGGATTTTCTAGTTTTAGTATAGTCTTGGTATCGGTCTCGCTTTTTTGGAAGACCAAGACTAAAGGTACCATCGAGAAAATTAGTAGGTAGGTTCTATGGTACCCGCAACTCTGCCTTAAGCGAGGGGTGGAACATCATGGGGTTTTGGTGGGTAGACTAGTAGGAGTCCAACATACCCCGGCCGATTTCCTCATGTTCAAAAATATATGATGGGTGGGAGGATGGGTTTAACTTAACGCGACCTAATTACTTAGGTCCACCAGCTGCCTGGGAATCAAATTCTCTGATAGTACAAGTTTTAACCGAGCACACGCGACAACTGCGACGACGTGTCGTCGCGACACACTGGTTTCTATGTATTTCTATGAATAGTGTTGCTAGCTTCATGCCGCTAGGTGCGGAGGGTATTTTTATAGAAATACATAGAAACCAGTAGTGTCGCGACTCTGCTGCTGTAGTTGTCGCATGTCCCTCAGTTCTAACTTGTACCTTAAGGCTGCAAGACCAATTTCGCTCATCACTATTTCGAGGTCAGAGCTGGAAGGAGGTCAGTTTGTATTAGTCAAGGGTACGGAGAAGTTTGGATTCTTGATATAATTTGGCTCAATCAAATCAAGTTAGACAGCCAAACTACTTTATATTCACCGGGTTATCTCGATAGGTTTAAAAAGATTAGAAAATACCCAGCTATTTTTAGCGTAGTTTCGTTATGAAAAATAATATTTTTATGGACATAGTTTTTGAAATCAACATCAGACAGACAGACAGAAAGAGTGTCTGTTTAACCTCTTCACGCTATTTAACTTGTCCAATAAATAGAATAACGAACTACACACTATAATTATCACATAATATTATATTTATTTATAACCAGCTATTAAGGAATAAGGCCTCCCGTTTTTATTTTTATGATTATGAGTTATGCTTATGACTTATGACCAAAGTTTCAGTCTTAAGCTCTTCAGGTTTCTATAGTCAGATCAAAAGCCAAGTATAAAGTTCATAAGAAACAACAAAATTGTGATTTCGTGAATCCTGTCATGTCTAGTTGTTTCAACCATAGACATAAAATGAATTAGTTAAATTAACGTTTTTTTCTAACCCTATAATTACAGGGACAATAAACCATTTAGAATGTCATGCCAAGCAAAAATAAAGTGACAGTCGAGGTGACGATAATGGTGTCATAAAAATTTAAACTTCGGCCATTTGCAACCTGCGGGCAAGGGGCGAACGCACGCAGTTCCTGTACACCGCAAAACTACCTCTATTACAATTATATAGGTACTACAAGCCGATGAAGAAAATTAACGGGTGAAATGAACCAACGTGAATATCTTAGGAGGCTGTAATACTATATGTCTTATGCTAAGTACTCACATACGGTTTTACTCGATCGAGCAATCACGTGTAGTAAAAACCACAG
The DNA here is from genome assembly GCA_905333045.1 of Lysandra bellargus. NCBI lineage: Eukaryota > Metazoa > Arthropoda > Insecta > Lepidoptera > Lycaenidae > Lysandra > Lysandra bellargus. The sequence goes on along the minus strand of HG995332.1, from coordinate 838,663 downwards.
CTTGGGCTTTCATTCGCACATTTAGCATTTCCCAATATTTTACTCCAAATCGAATAAAAATTATCGTATGGACCGCAAAACTCAGACAGCTCGCATCAAGTAAGTTCGAAGGAAATTAAAATCGATGCAAGCCTTCGAGTTGTGAGCTTTGCAGTCCACACGATAATTTTTACTCGATTTGGAGTAAAACTATCGAGTAATACCGATAGTGAGTACTGACCATTTAAGTAACTCTGACCACTATCTCGTCATTTCTGAGCGGAAAAGGTAGTATGGGGTGAGATATTATAAGGGTTGCGTCCCATGGCTTTCAGCCCTTGCGCTGGATAAATGTACGGCGTTCATGGCGTCCGTATTTGTATACAAAAGGAATTAATTACATAAGTTACTTAGGCTGCGTTTCCACCACAGACGTGTTGCGAGGAGTCTGTTTTGGGAACCAATAGAATCGCTTCATTGACGTGACCTCGCTCAGCGCAGCTCTTAAAACACATTCTACTGGTGGTGGAATGGTGGAAACGCAGCCTAATGTGGTGATGCCGGAATTCAATCGGAAATCAACTAGCTATGGAATGCTCAAAGTCGCATGTTACATTACACGCGAATGCCCATCATGTCATCGGTAATATTGTAATGTAATGCTCAAAGTAGAATCTTTACATTACTCGAGTAATGTAATGCTCAAAAACTAATCTATAACGTTACATTAGCTTTAACATTCACTTATGCTCGCGGTGAGGGAGCACCTCTATGTAAACAGTGTCAATTATTTTCTATAAAGCGCTTTCTTTTAAGACAGCCTTTATTAGTTATCTTTAAAAGTAAAACAATGTAGTATCACGTGGCACACGCATTAAACTTGTCTCTCTGTTAATTTTCATCGTCGTTATATTATTTGTTGAGGGTTGAGATTTCTTGTTAAAATACCTCGGCACAAAACCAATAGAAAATACTACTTCAAGATTGATACTTAATAATATGTAGTTTGTTTCTTATTTTCTCTAGAGCATTTAATCTCTAAATGTATTTCATTCTTTCTGTGGCACATTTTTTTCTACTCTTTGTCTGAAGTGCAATTATTTAATTAAGAGTCTCGTAGCATAAATTACCCGATCTATAATAATTAATTACCTACAACTTATAAGGATGTTTTGCTTCGAGAATGAGATTAATTCACGTGAACAGCACGGTGTTTGTGTGCATGCGTCTAGACGTATGCGAATTATAATTACATAAGTTGTTAAATAATCGGCCAAGTGCGAGTCGGACTCGCGCACGAAGGGTTCCGTACCGTTATAGAGCAAAAATAGGCCAAAAATTGTGTTTTTTCTGTGGGAGCTCCCCATATTTTTTTTATTTAAATATTATTATTAATTATTAAAGTACAATAATTATACTTAAGGCCTTCGTGAAATTTTCAAGTGCCTACCTCTTATAATTATTGATTACGAGCAAAAAATGCCAAATAAAATCACGTTTGTTGTATGGGAGCCCCCCATAAATATTAATTTTATTTTTATTTTAGTATTTGTTGTTATAGCGGCACCGGAAATACACAATCTGTGAAAATTTCAGAACTCTATCTATAGCGGTTCTTGAGATACAGCCTGGAGATCGACAAACAGACAGACAGACGGACAGACAAACGGACAGACAGACATCGAAGTCTCATGAGTGGGGTCCCGTTTTTAAACCTTAAAAACGCTATGAAATAGCTTTGCCGCGGCAGACCCCGAGTACCACACGTCCACACGTATTTTTTGTATGTATAAGGGTCAACTCACACTGAGGCAGAGTCGATACATCGAGTTGCGTCATGTTTTTTGGCTACAGCATGCTTAACTCTATTTTTATGTTATTTAAGTACAAACATAACGCATCGTTTCGACTGATGAAAAAACCTAACACACACCACTCCGACCGGCACAGCGGTCGGTGAGGCGTTGCCAAAACTTCAGCACGGTGTTCGAGTTCGCTGCGTAAGGGTGCGTCCACATTTTTATCATTTGCGCGATCAGATCTCCGATCAGATCTCCGTCGCGTATCATCGAAGCGTTTCAAAATGATACGCGTATCATGATAGCCCCGATCGCTATTAACCGCGTATCCGATACGTGTCGTATCAAATACACGCATGATCGGCAGAATGATCTAATAGGCGTCCACACTATGATACGCATACTTGATACGGCGCGATGATCGCGACAGTGATCTGATCGGAGATCTGATCGCGCAAATGATACAAATGTGGACGCACCGTAATAAGCTCTAACATTACACCTCGTAACGCCTTAATATTATGGTGCGCCACAGAAGAAACTTATAATCTCGCTTTGTAGTATTACTTTACAACTAAGTAATTTTATTTTCCAACTAGATGACGCCCGCAACTCCGTTGCGCCAAAATTCGTTTATCGCGCGGGAACCGTACATTTTTCCGGGATATAAACTATCCTATGTCCTTTCTCGGGACTCAAAGTATCTCCATGCCAAATTTCAGCAAAAGCGGTTCAGCGGTTCGAGCGTGAAGAGGTAACAGACAGACAGACAGATAGACACTTTCGCATTTATAATATTAAGTATGGATTTTTGAGGCGTCCAGTGATTTGATTTGGCTCGTGTCTTGGAGGTCGTGGGTTCGACTCCCGCGTTGGAAACATATTGTTATTTCCAAGATTGGCTAGAACATTGCAGGCTGATCACTTGATTGTCTGACAAGCAAGATGATCCACACGATGGATGGACATCCAAAAAGTCAGTCCTGCGCAGATCTCTCGTCAGTCGTGTCGGTCGTCCCACTGGGTTATAAGAGTGAAAGAAATAGAGTGCTCTTGTGTACTGCTCACACACTTGGGTACTATAAAGTAACTCCTGTGTCATTAGCCTGGTTTCAATGAAACTGGCCACCGTCACCAAAACCAGTGTGGGAGCTATTATTAACTTTATGTACCTTCATATTGTAGCGGCTGGTGCTGTCGTCTCCGAGCCAGCATGGCGATGATGGCGACCATGGCCAGGGTCCCGACGGCTCCGGCCACAATGCCCAGCGCCCAGCTCGCGTCTATGTTGCTCATTGTCTTCGCTTCTGTTAACCAAAAGTTCGTTAATTTTAAGGCCCGTCATTTTTTAGTGCTGAAGGCAGGTCTTGATGTCACTGCGACTCTTGAGAGGCCGGCCATAGACGCACCGCATTTTGAAGTCGAAACCGACTGCAAAATGTGGTCACCGGTACGGCGATCTATAACAATATCCGGAATACACGGACCGCTCTAACAGTTCTTGAGGGTCAGCGCAAATTTCATTTCATGGACCGTTCTAGGGCAGTCGCTCCTGACTGCGACTTGCGGTCCGTCTATGGCCAGTCTAAGGCTTCATCAAAAAATATTCGAATATTCGAGTTTGTATTTGGTGAAAATACATGAATTATATTGTATATTATAATATTTCTAAACATTAAAATTCTAAATCAAAAATGATTTTTTTTATTTCTGAGTAAATTTAAAATAAATATTTTCAGAATATCCTACATGGTGCCTACCTCCGCCCGGTTCGGGAACTAACATAATATATAAACAGTTTATTTATAACGTTCAAAATGTTTTGATTGGTTTTCCTAAGCCCAGGAGTGTAGCTACCGTATCAATTATACGGCATGATATAGGCCTGGGGCCACGGCATGACATAATTATAGCAACGTGTGTATGCAAAAAAAATATTCAAACAAAATTGAAAAAAGAAATTCCTTTGTTACCCGCGTGACCTTTAAGTCAGTAACTGGCGGGTGGTCACGCAGGACAGGGCTCAATGATGGAAACTGGAAGCTCATTTCGGAGGCCAAGATCCATTTGCGTCGCTGAGCCAGCGGAGTTAGTTAGTTAGTTTGTTACCCGCGTAAAAGCGTGAGATGACAAGTTGGCAACACTGCATGTATTTTTTTTTGTTTTGTGAGAAGTTTTACCTTAATCCTAAGGGCCTCCAATTTTTTTTATGCGGGGCCCAACCAAGGCACGCTACGCTTCTGCCCAAAATTTTAATGAATGTTGATATTGATAAGTCGTCCATTGTAACTGCTTATCAAACCTCTTCAAAAGACTCTACATGTTTATTTTTGTTACGAGGAAAAATATGAAAAATATTTGTGGCAAAATTATAAATATTCTTAGGGTCGAAGAGGAAAAAATGTCGTTTCCAAGAAAATTTTCTAAATTCACTTCATTGGACACTATACTTCTGGTTAGCTCTGTATTCTGGCAAGTATAGCAATTCTTTTTACTAAATTGACACTACAAGCGATTCTAAGCTCTGGTCTCTTGCCAAGAAATGATTGAGCGTTGTATGGAATCAGAAAACAGTAATGAAAAGTAATATTACCTTAATTCATGAAAATACTATGGCAATTAAATATATATCTTTTTTAGTTAAAATTTTAACTACAAATAAAATGTGCTGCATATTATTATTATCCTATGTGACTATTATTCTCGCATTTTTTTTGTTGGAATATTGTGGCTTATGTTTATTTAGTACTGAGTTTTAGAATTTCGCTACGTTGTGTTTCAACTTGGCCATATTTTATTGATCACTATCGGTAAAAGGTCATATTTAAATCAGTTGCAAATGGAACAGTTTATTTAATATCAACTTATTATAACAAATCCCCTTATGAAAACATTAAATGTTTTGCCTTTCATAACAGTTAATTTGGAAAGGCTGAAACGATGCAATGCAAACGATCGGTCGCCTGCAACTTTTCTAGACAGACGATAACAGTGAATAAAAATATCCGAAGAATCCAAAACGATAAAACGAAACGTACGACGATGTACCAACTTCGAATATAAAACTTTTACACCTCAACCGCATTTCATATTCAATAAGCCAACATAGAGTTTTATTAAAACGCTTTCATGATATTTTAGGAGTATTACAAAGTTTTTTATAGAATAACGTATCGCTTGTTGAGGCTATAATATTTCATTGCTCTTCGGCATCGACTTTTTTACAAAATAAAATATGTCTTTCTTATATTTGGTGAGCAAATTACATAACGGCTTTTGAGCGGTAGTGAATCGTGTGATTTGGAAAAATCGATGCGAGTAATTATTTATACATCGTAATTACGTCTCGTTATAAGATGCCTTGACATATTTTTGCATATATTTGATTTTTAAAGACTGTTCCACACGTACCAGAACAACACCACAACCACATCACGTCGTCGGGCGTATACTTCGTATTGAAAATGGATAAGGTTATTCACACGTACCACATTTTACAGTTGTTATCGACCGCGTGTGTGATACAGATGACCACGTTTTGTAGCGACGGTGTGGTTGTGACTTATGGTACGTGTGGACCAACACTAACGGCAAATGTACACGTGGGTCGCATCAGTACGCGACCAAAAAGCCAATGGTTTTTCTTAGTTTTTAACACACTCAATGATTTCAATATTCTTTTATATAAAAAAACTCCGAGAAAGCGAATACAAAAGCTTTCGTTTTAAAAAAATTTTTTTTTCGTCAATGACATAGTCTTTTTAGGATATATAAATTAAAATGCTAATACGCAAATAAATAATACCTGTATTCATCGATTTTTACTAATAAAATGTTTCCGAGATCTCTTAAAATTCCGAGAAACGGTTGAACTAATTCAAAGTATGATTTAATGAAAGTGTTTCTTACAAACGCGACGAACAAAAGTGTAAAAAATATCAACTTTAATTTTACGATGCTTTTGAAACAGCTGACTAAAGAGAAGAACGTAAAATTGCAATTTTGGGCGCGCCGACCCAAAACCTCTGAATGGGCCTAAAGATTTTATCGAAAAGTGTAATATCTGAGAAGAAAACTCAGCAGGAACCCAATATAAAGGCACATTCAGGGCACGCCGAGTTTAAAGTGCTACAAAGATTTTTAGGAAATTTTTATAAGACGTGTGTGGATGAAAGTCACCCTTTATATACAGTAAAACGTAAGTACACTTATGAACGTGATGATATCTTATTACTCCTCCCGGATCACTTTGCCAACTGCGGAAACAATTTCTTAGCGTTGGTTTTATCAACGTTTTCTGTTTACTATCAATCTCCAAATAATATATGATAATAAAATATATATCTGCCTCTTTAACTGTAGTCATTTAAGAGTCCGTCTACGAAATTTTGCCGATTTTGCCGAAATTGCAAAGGTTCGCTACAGAAATATTATTAGGTTTTTTCCCCTTATTAGACTTAAAAATATATATATTAATTATTAGATTTAAAATATATTTAAGCGCGGAAAGCCGACTCGAACTTGTGGCGAGTAATATAATTTGAGGTTTAGGTTGTTTTGAATCGTGTTTTTTTGGCACAATATGTTTTTTTTCTTTTTTCTCGAATTGGATAGAATTTTATCTAAAGATTATTTCTGTCGTTTTCTTTTTATGAATTACAGCTCCAAATTGCCGAAATTAACAGCAATTCTTTGCCCATTTTCTCTAAAATTTTGCCGAGTTACATTTTTTTTACTGAACTATTTCATATTAAAGTGGTAAAAAGTAATTCCAACATTTTATAGAAGACTTTCTCAACAGTATATTGTATTTTTTTCATACCGTTAAGACGTCAATACAATCCATAAACAAATTCTAAACCTTTCACAGCAAAAATCACAAAACTGTCGCGGGTTTGAGTTGGATTATTTAAAAAAACTTAAAAAAATAAAAAAAAAAATTTCTCCAACATACCTAATGTTTTTATAATTATTATAATTGAAATGATCTTACATATTGTGCATTAAAACTTATAGAAATACTGTATTTTAACTGTTAAATCACGCCTACAAAATCAGCGAAATCGGCAAATTTCGTATACGAACTATTAAACCGATGAACGGGTTTAAATGTTTGGTGTTGTATACTTTACCTTTATGATTATGCTCAATAGGTATCCGCGTACGCTAGGTAGCGAAGCAAGCAAAGATCCATTGCAGATTTTACAATAATATAGAGTATTATAAGGACTTTTAGTGTTTCGAAATTAAATATTATGCTTCTTTGGAAAAAATAAAACGTCAGTAGAAGAAGCAGGTAAGAAACAGTTTTAAAAAATGCTGGTTTTTGCATAAATGGATGCTGGAATAATGGTTTGAAATCAAAAACTATGGATTTTGTATGTAGCCAGCCATATTAGCTAGTTGTTGATACAAGGCTTGTTTAAATTATAAGGGAAAAATGAGCAATTATTGTCCTTATGAAATGTTAATTATCCGATTCTTTCACTCACGTCTTACAATATCAAACAGTTTGTCATTGCTACCTGTATGCAAAGCCATTTTCGACAGTGTATGGACTCGAAGGACGGTCACTTCAGATCTTCCTCTTGCATTTCTCGCGTAGAGCCTCAACTTCAAGGCCTTCCCAGAGCCTAGTCCTCGCAGCTTCCACACTGGTGTCACTCTTGAGACATTCGCTATGAGCATATTCGTCTCCCACGCTTCCAAGAAGTAAGTAGTCTGAAGACCACCGTCGTAACCTGAGGGACAATGAATGAGGTCAGTTGGGAAGTTAATTCGTCATTCGTTAAACATATTACAAAAAATCTGCTGGTTAAGATTCCGTTTTAGGGTTCTGTAATCAACAAAACTTGGTTCACTACGGTACCCTAAAACGGAACCCTATCCAGCAAATTAAATAATTTAAGAGTAATATTGTCCTAGAAATAGAACAATCCATATTTTAGGACCATCAAAATATCAAAGTATGAAATCCTATCTATCTCTGTTAGATACCACTTTCAAGATTTTTCACAAATAGAAATGTTGTTTGTCTTATCAAAATAAAGCTACTAGGGCTCCCTGATTATGGGATACAGGGTGCAATTAAACCTTCCTGCCAAATTTTGATATTATGTTGATCCTTGATAAAAATAAAAATACACGTATTTTTTCTTTTATAATCACTCAGTACTAAAATGTTGAGAAATAGCTTCTGAAAGTTATCCTAAAAACTACAACTACAATTAATGGACACGATGCGTCGGCCGCGCGTGACGTGCCCCGGCCCCCGGCGCGCGCGCCTCCCCCCGCTCATTCCCCCGCGCCATGAGTGACCGTTCTGCAACGATTTTAAATGGGATAAAATATGTCATTGAAAAAAAATAGCACCCAATGTTTTTTTTCGCTTAATTGGACTCTCTAAAAATACCTGAGCCCTGGAAAAAATTTGGCAGGAAGGTTTAATTGCATCCTGTATACAGTCATTATGGCCGTATAATTAACCTCCTCCTAAAGCGTACTACAACAAGCGGAATCCTAAACATTCATACAGTGTTTACTGTAGAAGTAGGACAAAATATTTTTAAGCTATTGCATACAAATCACATACGACTCACAAAAAAAAAAATGTTCTGTCAGCGCTGCTACTTTCACAGTGAACTCTATATAAGAGACATATACACACCCTAAAGTATAATCACTCTGTTTTGTTATAGTGCTCCGTCACCGGGAGCATTCGCGTATAATGTAACATTATAATATTATATTCGACTTTGAGCATTACATTACAATACTACCTCCCTGACTGACGAGCATTCGCGTGTAATGTAACATTAAAGGGGTGACACACGTACGAACATAAAGTACGCGGGTTTTAAGTTCGCGAACTTACTCGGCTCGCGTCGGTGACACACGAGAATCGCTCACACTGGATTACCATGCCCCCGGGCTATCGGCTCGCGGCTCGCGGCTCGCGGCTCTTTGCTGACACACAGGCGACTAAGATCGTCGAGCCATAAGTCCGCGTACTTACTCGCGTGTCTGTCAATCCCTTTATAGATTCAACTTCGCGCATTCCATAGCAAGCTGACTTCACTGTCGCGTAGCATTGATGTATTTTTTTTTTTATTAAATAAGGGGGCAAACGAGCAAACGGGTCACCTGATGGTAAGCAACTACCGTCGCCCATGGACGCTCGCAACATCAGAAGAGCTGCAGGTGCGCTGCTGGCCTTTTAAGAGGGAATACGCTCTTTTCTTGAAGGTTTGCAGGTCGTATAGGTCCGGAAATACTGCTGGTGACAGTTCGTTCCAGAGTTTTACAGTGCGCGGCAGAATGTTACGCGAAAAACGCACTGTGGAAGACTGCCACTCATCAAGGTGATGAGGATGGTAAGTTTTTCGCGTGGGACGATGGCGAAAAGTTGCAGGTGGTATGATTCCGAACAACTCCTCAGAGCATTCCCCGTGATACAACCGATAGATAATGCAGAGTGAAGCTACATCTCGGCGTAATTCTCAGGGGTCCAAGCCGTTTGAAACACTATGGCAGTCAAAAATTCGAACGGCCCTTCGTTGGATACGATCCAGAGGGAGCAGTTGGTATTTTGGCGCCCCTGCCCAGAGATGAGAACAATATTCCATATGAGGCCGAACCTGCGCCTTGTAAAGTTGTAGGCGTTGGTTGGTTGGTTGTTACAAATTGTATTAAGATATATTATGCACATTATATCATTATAAGGTGCGCATTTTAACGCTCGCTTTACCTTTCCCACTGATGTAATGCTCGACTCTGTAACGTTACATTACAATTTATAACGGCAATAGTAAAACGTAATTTATGCCAACTATCTAGCTAGCGCGGTTCTAGAGATACAGCCTCGAGACGGACAGACAGACAGGCTTCAAAATATTTGTTATAAGTTCCCATTTTTACTATTTGGATAAAACAGGGGAAAATTTCTCTCTTTTTCATTTTCTTTGTTATCACATTTTGTTGACGCGGTCAAAGTCGCGGGCAACAGCTAGTTATAGATATATTAAACGATTGTAATACGGTACTTCCGCCTACGTTCTTTATTTAGTAAAGTTCGAACTCATTACCGATATAAAACTAAAGCAAGGCGAAAATGTAAATAATATTATATTTCAAGGAGTTACTTTCTTAGAATTTTTAATGAGTTTAGCGTTTTTGTAAATATCAAATTTCTAATTTAATTTAACAAAGTGAGTATTCGGAAACTCGATAAATATATTGTAGGCTCTAATTTTTGTACACTTTGAATTTTACTCGACGTTAAAAAATGTATATTATGTTTATACCTACTTCAACAAATAATTAATTATTAAGTTTGACTTTGCGATTTAATAGAGTAGAAATAAGTATCGTTTTTTGCATTGGATTGCCTATGGCTCCAAAACTACTGGACTGATCTTTATTTACGTGGACGGAGAAAGGGTAAAATAAGTTCCTTCAAACTTTATTCATATTTATTCTTTGACCTCGTCAAGCCGCATAGTGTATAAGAAGCCAAGCTGTTTAGAAAGTCTTTTGAGTTATAAAACACCGTTTTTATTTTGAATTTGTAAGTAAGCCCTTTTAATTATTCATTGCTTTAAAGCAGTTCTCCGGACTAAGTTTAATCTACAACTTCGTCTCAAAATACAAGTGTTGTAATACAATCAAAATACAGAATGTTTAAAATTAAATTATTTTATGTACTGACTTGAGTTAGCATCAAGTTACTTATTTAAATACAAGTTAAATTTTTTAATGTTATTTAAAAAAAATCTATTATATTACTTTAATGTTTTTATCATGCTAGGATAGAATAATATATAAAATATTGCTAGCTATATTCTTTCGTATGCTAGTCGGTATAAAAAATATTCTACTATCTTAAATGTCACAATCTACTATTGTGTATTATTCAGAAATCTGAATGGCCTGGCCCCATGGTAAGTACCTGAAGGACTTGTGTTACGGGTACCGGACAGCGAAAATAATATATTTAATACTTTTATTTAACATATATTTAAAATTTTCAATATATAATAATACACATATTTAATACACATCCGTGACCCAGGAACTTTGAAAACTTTTTGTTCAGTCAGCGGGATTCGAACCCGCCACCCCCGGCTTGAGCTACCAACATCCCACCAACTAAGCCACAGAGGTCGTCGTCATGAATACAAAAAGAGTTTACAGCCTATCGAGCTTTTATATTGTAAGTTGGATGTAATCCTGCAGGACAAAATATACATTTTAGTCGACTTCAAAAAGAAAGCACAAACGACGAATTTCGCAGATAATTTCACTGTTTGTGAACCGATTTTAAATAAATAATAAATAAATAAACGTTTATTCCCCTTTTTTGACCATTACACCACAATAATAATACAATTAAAAGACAAAAAAAAATATTGATGAAAATTTTGATAATTCTTTTTTAGTCGCTGCTTTTGTAGATCTAATGATACTTTATGGGTGGTCCCATAAAGATATTTATTTCATTCTCTGATTTATATACGTACCGGCGACGCAGCGGACATCAGCGGAATTCTCCGTCAGGTTGAATGCGGTGCAATTGACAGGCGGGTCCGGTTTGACGGCGGGCAGGAGCGTATAGCGGCACGGCTCCGTCTGCTGCCCCGCGAGGTTCGTGGCCCGACACGCGAGCGACCCGTAGTCCGCGTCCGCTTGTGGTTTGTACGTCAGTATGGAACGACCGCCAACCTCGACCGTGTACTTGCCCTGAAATTACAACTCATCAGTCCACTAAGTAGAAAACGACGCGTTTTTAAATGAGTTTCAAAATTAGAACGAGAAGCCAGAAAGTTGTATGTATTTTCTTGTATCTATACTAATATTATAAATGCGAAAGTGTATCTGTCTCTCTGTTACCTCTTCACGTCCAAACGGCTGAACTGATTTTGCTGAAATTTGGTATGGAAATAGTTCCCGCGCGATAAACGAAGTTTGGCGCAACAGAGTTGCGGGCATCATCTAGTAGTACATTAAGTTCAGTTTCGTTTAAAAATGCATGGCTTCAGGTCGTCTCGTCATGTTATAGACTCTTTAGAAATAAAAAAGGTTTCATAAATGACTGCGATTCCCAACTAATCAACAAGCCTACGAAGGTTTCAAATCGAATCATCGGTAAAAATTCTAGTCCATTCAATATTTTTTATTACATTTGCATAACTAAAAATGTGTAAAGAGAAATAGACGGAGAGACCTATACTACAATTGTCTACTTTGTAAACCTGAAACTTGTATATTTTAAGTTACAGCATTGTAAATTTTATTTTAAAAGATTAATTTTTTTCTCACTTTTTTGGTAAAAAATTGGGCCCCGTACGAGTTTCTTACGCCGGTTCTTCTCGCCGGGTTAGTTCCCGAACCGGTGGTAGGCATCATGTAGACTTTCAGAAAATATTTGCAAAAATTTATTCTGAATAAAAAATTTAGAGTTTGAGTTTGAGTTTGAGTCACCAAATAGGAAGCTGACATAGAATATAATATAATAATAATATATTATTTTTTTCTCTAACACATGAGTTGTTTAAAGCATGATTTAATTGATAAAAAAATAACAAAATAAGTAACTTAAAATAAATATTATTATAATATTAGTAGCATCATAATTTCTCCGAAAAATATTTCGTAAGAAAAAAAGGTTCGTGATACATGGCGGGGTCACGCTTCCTCCTGCTTGCTCTACCACGAAAATAGCGGCCATTTGAATTTAGAAACTTTTTGACAATTATGTCATATAAACGATGCGATAGATATCGCTACATCTGTAAAATTTGAATACAATGGTAGACGAGATGCCGATAACCGCTAGAGACAGGACTGAGCGCTTGAACCATACTAGACTCTAGAGTCTAGAGCAATCATTAAATTCCTAGTTTACGCAGGTAACTGTAGTATCAACATTCTGAAAGTATTTTTTTTTTAATCTATTCAGAAATAAAACAATTTTTATTTATTTATTTTTACTTACGCAATAAAATAAAATATCCATCTCAAATTCAAATTTTTGAATTTATTAGTACAAACTACAAAGTAAACAATATTTTGTATGGAGTAATTGTATGGAGTCTTGTAATATTAATATTATCTAACAACAGTATTGTGTATTATTTCTCAGTATTGAATAGGTGTTGCCTGTCGATAATTGAGCATGATTGCTTTAATCAATATGAGATCTCGAGTCAGCGTCGCAGCCAATATTGTTATTTAGGGAATACTAATTACGGTAGTGAAATATTGTGTATAGTAAATGTACACGGAATATTAAATGAACAATTTTCGTACGTTGTAAAATTATAAATCAACTAGATGACGCCCGCAACTCCGCTGTGCCAAAATTCGTTTATCGCGCGGGAACCGTACATTTTTTCGGAATAAAAAGTATCCCATATCCTTACCCGGGTCTTAAAGTATCGCCATGCCAAATTTCAGTCAAATAGATTGAGCGGTTTGAGGTAACAGACAGACATATAGATAGACAGACATACAGACAGGCGGACGGACGGACGGCGCATTTATAATATTAGTATGGAGGTATGGATTTTAACAGACATTTCTCAAAATCGTGAACTTTGGAAGGAAAGCAAAGCAGCGGGACATCGTAAACTGATTAGAAAAATAATTTTACTAATATTACCAATGCATTAAACCTTTTTAGCTTATACAGCAGCACCGCCGATCCTGGCGACATATCACATAATATGAGACAGGTACAGTGGTGAACATGTGTGATGGGCTAAAGCACGATATTTCTACAGCAATTGATTATATTACATTATTACCTGGCACATCGTAAAATTCACATCACAGCTGTTATAATTGACCTAACATTATACGCTGCTTAAAATACCTTCTGCCTATTCATCGTGTGCTGACTTTTCCCATTGCTAGGTAGTTAATTTATAGTTTTGTAATAAAAGAGCTAAAATGTTTTACTTGAAACCACAACACATTTTGTACATCTTGAACCCACTACCAACTTTACTTACCTACATAAGGGTCTGTATACGAAATTTGCCGATTTTGCTGATTTAACAGACGTGATTTAACAGTTAAAATACAGTATTTCTATAAGTTTTAATGCACAACATGTAATATCATTTCAATTATAATATAGTGTTGGAGCAAATTTTTTTATTTTTTGAGTATTTTTAAATAATCCAACTCAAACCCGCGACAGTTTTGTGATTTTTGCTGTGAAAGGTTTAGAATATCACTTGTTTATGGATTGTATTGACGTCTTAACGGTATGAAAAAAATACAACATACTGTTGAGAAAGTCTGATAAAATGTTGGAATTACTTTTTACCACTTTAATATGAAATAGTTCAGTAAAAAAATATGTAACTCGGCAAAACTTTAGAGAAAATGGGCAAAGAATTGCTGTTAATTTCGGCAATTTGGAGCTGTGATTCATAAAAAGAAAACGACAGAATTAATCTTTAGATAATTCTATCCAATTCGAGAAAAAAGAAAAAAAAAACAAATTGTGCCAAAAAAAAACACGATTCAAAACAACCTAAATCTCACATTATATTACTCGTTGTAAGTTCGAGTCGGCTTTCCGCGCTTAAATATATCTTAAACATAATAATTAATATATATTTTTTTAAGTCTAATAAGGGGAAATAACCTAATAATATTTCTGTAGCGAACCTTTGCAATTTCGTATTCATCGGCAAAATTTCGTATACGGACTCTTAATCATTATTGCATCTGCATTCTAATTATGTACTTACAGGTTCAATCTCCAAGGTTCCCATGGAGTTGTTGAGCATCCACTGGAAGGTTTTGGGCGGGGGAAAGGCTTCAACCTCGCAGGCGACCCGCGTCTCCTCATTGATGGCCACACCCACGATGGGAACCAAATGGTTCTTGCACATCGGCTTGTCTACAAGAAAAAAGCGTGCTTTAGACCACAAAACTGTAGTGATACACCATAAGCTTCATTTGTGTTATATTCAGTCTAAGGGTGGGTGAAGCCAAACGAGCGTAATTTTGTGAGTCGTGAGTTGCATAATTTCGGTCGCGTAAATTATTTTTCATACAAATCATGACCCACAAAATTACGCTCGTGTGAATCAAACAGGACTTTTGTATGAAACTAAATGCAGCAGAATTTCTGCCAGCCGAAATTCTGCGACTCACAACTCACAAATTACGCTCGTTTGGCTTCACCCTTTACAAGTCGGAGAGCCATGCTTCGGCACGAATGGACCGGCTCGACCGGAGAAATACCACGCTCTCACAGAATACCGGCGCTTGCGCTGTGTTTCGCCGAGTGAGTGAGTTTACCGCAGGCCCAATCCCCTACCCTATTTTACCTACGAATAGTTTGGAGGAAATCGCTATTAACAGTGAGATTACCTATTGAATCTACTTTTGACTGGTTGAGAGTTTTGACTGTAAACATAATATGCATTTTATTTTTAACCGACTTCAAAAAAGGAGGTTACCAATTTGACGTGTATGTATGTAAGATTTCCAGAACTCCCCAATTTTTGAATATGTTAGTCTGTATCAGCGTCTGAACAAAAAATGTGCCAAATATCGAAAGTGTATGTATGTATGAGAGTATGTATGTATGTATTTTTATGTTTGTGTTCGCATATCTCTGGAACTACCATTTCGATTTCAGTAATTTTTTTTTTGTACTTAGGGGATAGTGCAAGTTTAATCAAAATCGGTTCAGTAGTTTTGGAGATAGGGAGGGATTTTTAATTCTCAATAACGTACAATTTTGAAGTCGGTTTTATCTTTTTAAAATACAGTTATGTCTATTACAGTTAAGTATAATTTTAAGTTTGTATTAATATTTTTTTCTTCCTGTCTAGTCCTTAAAACTACTAAACCGATTAAGATTAATTCGATCGATTTAAAAACAAGCTTCTAAAAACTTTAAGAAAATCACTCCGTATTATGTACTTACTTACTATAATAATATAAATGCGAAAATGTGTCAGTCTGTCTGTCTGTCTCTTCACGCTGAAACGGCTAAACCGATTTAGATGACACTTGGCATGCAGATACGTTGGGTACCGGGAAAGGACGTAGGATACTTTCATCCCGGAAAAATGTACGGTTGTAAACCAATTTTGGCGTAATGGACTTACGGGCGTCATCAAATTTAAAATAAACAAAAAATATCAATCCATCCTACGAATAATAAAACTAAAGAAACTAACTCCCATACTTCAACCGTTTCGAATTTAGTCCCTGTCCGGACACTAAAATGGTGGCAATAGCAACGAAACACTAACATTCTTTACGAAATAAAGCCGTTGTCAATAATTGCCACTTCTATAATACACTTGGGGGAGGCCTTTGCCCAGCTGCAGTGGGACAGTATAGGCTCTTAAAATAATAATAATAAGCCCGCAGGGCAGCTTGTGTTGAGCTGTTGGGGAATAGCGACCCTACGAACCCAAGTGCTCCCAGGGAAGCCCCTGTTCTCCATCTCCGACTTGCCTTCACCGGCCGGCCGGAGTGAACACTGACGGAGAATCAGGCCCTACCACTGCCTTGCCTTAACCGGCCGGTCAGAGTGGAGTCGCAAGAGCTTCGGCTCGGAGGGAGGATTTGAAGCGTAAGTGGCGAGTGGGCGACGTGATAGGACCCTCTGAGGCTGCAAATGATCGACGTTTAAGTCCAGCAACACCTCTCCTGCCTCAAGCCGCTCTGTCAATGTTGCCGCCTCGGTGCACCGTGTGTGCGACCATTTTGAAGGGCCTTTGAATGGGCCGTTTGAGTTGGTTTGAGTTTGAGTCACCGTCTGATAATGTTATGATACATGTTACAACGTTGTATCGGCAGACGCCATAGTCCTTCCATAGTCCCAGTTACCCAGTCCACTAGCACCTCACCCCCATAGCCCGATATCATTTTATTTCCATTAATCCCTATAATAGTCCTACACTGGCCGCTGGCTCTCCTTGATCGTACTCCTATAGTGCGGACAAGGAGAGTCACCGGCCAGTATCACATAACATAATATTTTAAATTAAAACTATGAAATGGGCCTCTACGTGTTGGCTTCGGCCCCACGAATGCCTTCCAAAGGTCCGGGATGTAATTGTCCGTGAGCAAGGAATATCTTACACAAACATAATAATACATACAATTGAGTACCGAACACATTTATAAATTATGGATGTACTAGATGCAACAACTCCATTGCGCCAAAATTCGTTTATCGCGCGAGAATCGTACATTTTTCCGGGATAAAGCGTATCCTATGTCCTTTCCCGGGACTCAAAGTATCTCCATACCAAATTTCAGCAAAATCGGTTCAGCGGTTCGGGCGTGAAGAGGTATCAGACAGACAGACGGACAGACGCACAGACAGACAGACATACAGACAGACAAACTTTCGCATTTATAATATTAGTATGGATTCGGTACTCATTTTGTAGACTTGCGGATTTTTTTCTTGACACAGTTAGTGCGAGCGCACATCGGAGACACGACTGTAGTTAGACAGTCTTGTTTCACATAGACAAGTCAGTCTTACGACACAATTAAAACAGTTGTGTCTATCATGTGGCGCACACCAAGTCAAAACTGTTTTGACTACGATGACGCAACGCATACAATTGTATAATATTAAACAGTAGAGAACGCCCGGACAGAGTAGACAGAATTATTATAGAGTATGCCGACTTAGAAGTTAGACATTTTTATTTGACGTATATGACGAAAATCACTTAACTTGTCACTGCGAACTTAAAACTATCACATATTACAGGCATTAGGGTTTCCTATTACTGTATTTCTCTGGGATGTTAAACATGTTAAACACGTTAAAAACGGGTTATGAAACACGTCAATTTGAAATAATTGAATAAGTCAATTTAAACAACTTAGGTATTTCAAATAACAAGTTGTATATTAATAAAATTAAAACCGAGTGAATTTTGCGTCTATTGCGAGCAGTTCTATTCAGATTTTATAGATATAGATAGAAAAGGTCTCATTAGGACAAAAATAACTTCAAAAATAAACGGGAAAGACTCGACGGGAAAGATAGTACTTGGATCGCTGGACGTGTTTCTCTTTTTGGTCGTATTATTGTTTATGTTTTGGCACATGTGATTAAAAAATCTAATTTTGAAATCTATAAGTATTTAAAATTAAATTATATCAGCCAGCGCGAGGCACATTCCATTCATAATCTTAGTGAAACCCGACGAATTTGACATAGTATATTGAAACCTGTCTGTCTCTTTGCAGTCGAAGTCTTTGGATAAGTGTTCGTTCGGAGCGAAATACAGATGCGAGCGGTATTGCTTCTGAAATTACCTGTTTAATTTCTCGTGGAAAGTAACTAGTGGAGTGATATCTTCTATCCCTTTCTAGTGCACCATCTAATAGCCAATAGGCCATAACTTGTTTATGTGTGGACAACGGTTGTTGTTGTTGTGTGTGTGAGTGGGCGGGGCGAACATAACCGCGAATGGTTCTAACTGGTATTTTGAGCAGTGAGCAATTTAATTTTGCTCTTAGAACAAAACCATAAATAATTTCGGTCCGTTCAGAGCGGAATCGAAATGAAAACGCTCTTTTGGAAATGTATGGCGTTTCTAACGAACAGGATCGCGAAGATTAGCCAGGTTTCCAAGCCCTGAGTCGAACTACTGGTAATTATGTCTATTGTGGCTAGACAGTTTTGTCGTAGATGTGCGCGCTCGCATACACTTCAAAGGGAAGCCGACTGTCGTTAGTCAGACTTGTCGCGGGGCGCATTAGACAACTTTGTCTAATAGACGTTTTGTCTCAAATGTGCGCATCTAGTGCATTTTATTATGCGATAGTCTGTCTTAAGACAGTCGTGTCTCAGGTGTGCGGCAGCTCTTACCCTTCCTTACTTTTTATTATTCCATCATTTTAAATCATGTGCTACGAACACTGTACAAATGGCGTAGCAATAAGCTACGAAATATCGTAGCTCGTAGCACCCGCGTAGCGGTTACGAGAAACCAATAAAGAAACTCGTAATATTTTATTTGCTGCAACATGACAAACAGTTTGTAATAATCCATTTTCTGAGAGCCAGAATAAAGTTTTGATCACGTTTCTTTTGTTTTCATTTGTTTTTCCTTTTTAATTTGGCACAAACAGACATACTAAATTCCTCGTCCACCACAGATCGCGCGCGTCTCCTAGCGTCCGCCGAGCCGGAATCAGGCTACTGGCTTCAGGCAAACCCATCATCCAATACCGGAACACTATTAGATAATCATACATTCAATCTATCACTCAGTTTGCGACTAGGAGCCAATATCAGCGAACCCCATCGCTGCCACTGCGGCGCCGCAGTAGACCGCCAGGGTCATCACGGCCTGTCTTGTCGACGCAGTGCCGGCCGCCAGTCCCGCCATGCTTCCTTGAACGACGTGATCCGCAGGGCCCTTGTCTCCGTCAACGTGCCGGCCACTCTTGAGCCGAACGGTATCGCACGTGACGACGGCAAAAGGCCCGACGGAATGACGCTCGTTCCGTGGAGCCGTGGGAGACCTCTCGTATGGGACGCCACCTGCGTGGATACGCTAGCGGCGTCGCACGTGACGGCCACAACGAGAGAGGCGGGAGCTGCGGCGGCACAAGCGGAGACAAACAAAAGAAGAAAGTATGAAGCACTGGGAAGTGATTACTTTTTTGTACCTTTCGGGGTTGAGACCCTGGGCCCGTGGGGCCCTGGTGCCAAACTACTATTCAAGGAGTTATCCCAAAGACTGGTTGAGAAAACTAATGATCCCAGAGCTGGCGCTTACCTCGGCCAACGTATCAGTCTTGCGATACAGCGAGGTAATGCTGCCAGCCTCTTGGGTACATTGCCCGCAGCCTCCGACTTAGATTTAGTTTTTTATATATAGTCTTTCTTTTTTTTATTATTCTCCCCCTGTTTTATATTTTAGTAATATATTTTATAGGCACCTTATATTGTTAGAGAATAGAGTATTAATTTTTGTAAAATATAACCTAAAATAGTTAAATAAAAAGTTTATATAATATTTATAATAATAATTATAACAGTTCAATGATTTGTAGAGAATTCATATTGTATAATAACGAAAATTATTTTTAAAAGTAAAGTACAAGAGATCCATAATTCAATGTTCATCTCTATTTCTTGAGCTTATGCTACTTGTACTGCTTTAGCTTAAGTGTACTGTGGATATAGTATAGTTTGTAGCTTGAAAAAAGTGTACAGTTCCCGGCCCCTGCACTTAATTCTGTGCAAATAATGTTTTAGGATAGTTTCCTACAACACAAGCTAAAACTAAAACAAAATACGGTCTAAAACAAGAAGAGCCACTTTCGTATTACGTATTAAATTATGTTAACGAAAGCTGCAAAGTTTAAAACTACTACTTCAACACCCAAAAATAATCTAATCCTCAGAATTTCGCAAAATGTTTTTAGCTTTTGCTTAACTTCATTAGTACAGAGAGTAGGTATACCCAAACCAAATTTCCATATCTATCTATATTAAAAATAACGGATTTCAAATTTTGTTATTCTTACCAAAACTCGAGAACGGCTGACTTTGAGATTTGACTGATTTTAGTAAACATTTGGGGAAGTCCAGTGAAGGTTTATATTCGGAGTGAAGTGATACGAAGTTCACCAGGTCATCTAGTCCATACTAATATTATAAATGCGAAAGTGTCTGTGTCTGTCTGTCTGTTACCCCTTCACGCCCAAACCGCTGAACTAATTTTGCTGAAATTTGGTATGGAGATACTTTGAGTCCCGGGAAAGAACATAGGATACTTTTTATCTCGTAAAATGTACGGTTCCCAGGCGATAAACTAATTTTGGCGCAACGGAGTTGCGGGCGTCATGTAGTAAAATTATAAGTACTGCAGGGAAAAGTTTAAGTGAACAAAAAAAATGAGTTTCACTAGATTCACTAATCACTAATAGTCTTAATGACAATAATTAGTATTGTTCGTAGCAGAACAAAAAATACTAAATTAATAAAATTAACGAGTAACGAGTAAGTAACGTTATATGATAATAATATAAACGGAGAATATTCAAAGTAAGCTAGGAATAATAAAAACTAAGGAAAAGTGACTGTGTCCGTTCCGCGAGTCCACAGAATGACGCCCGAATACATGCATACTTTATGTATGTTTTTTGTGTATTTATAGAAGTGACAATTATTGTCAACGACTTTATTTTGTAAGTTTTAGTGTAATGCTTCGGTCAAACCTACGCGACCAAGCGACTGCGAAGCGAAAGCGTCAACTTGTCAAATGTGTGTTTTGTATACAAAACACACATTTGACAACGTCCGAACGCTCAAGGTCACGTCCGCGACTTATGTCAGACAATGTGCACAGTTTAGTGTATTTTGTATTAGATTTATTTGTATCAGATAGAAACAAGCCGCATCCGATGAAAACGTACACACATTTGACAACTTGACGCTTTCGCTTCGCAGTCGCTTGGTCGCGTAGGCTTGGCCGAAGCATTAAGCTGGAAACAAATTATCGGACGAACGTCCGCGGACGTTTTCATCAGATGCGGCTTGTTTCTATCTGATCAATACAAAATAGACTAAACTGTGCACATTGTCTGACATAAGTCGCGGACGCGACCTTGAGCGTTCGGACGTCCGAACAAAATTTGGCTGGACGGATGTTTTTGCATCCGTGAACGTCTGCCATTGACATATAGGTTAGGTCTTTGATGTCCACGGATGAACAGTGCACATTGTTAGGCCGCATCCATCAGCCGCGACTTATGGATGCGTCCGATAATTCTAGCTTTAGTGTTTCGTTATAACTTATAGCTATTGTCATATTTTAGTGTGCGAAAAGGAACTAAATTCAAAACGGTTGAAGAATAGCTTTATCCAGTGTCCACACTATGCCTCTTTTTGTTCATTAAGGGCATGCGTTATAGCACAGACAACAACGATCGTGGGGCATGCCCGCGACGCATGCCGTCTGACCGTATCCAAAACTTTCGCTTTGTTCTTTAATGACAATGTTGGCGTTGCGTTCGTTGACGCATTCAATTATTGAATGTGCCAATACGAAAGTTAGATGAAAGAAGATGATGAAAATTGAATACAAAAGTGCATAGTGTGGACATAGCTTATGGGCTTACGTTTCCTTAGTTTTTATAATTCGTAGTATTAAAGTCTGAAAATCGCAATTTAAACAAACATAGCTGTAATCCTCAGAACTCAACATTCAATTCTATGAACGGTTATCAATTGTGAACTCCGGAATTCCTGAACTAACACAAACATTTAGCCCAGGTAAAGTTAAATTACCAAGCGAGGTCTTCGGAAGTTTGCGCCTTTTCAGTTTTGTTTCGTTCGACTTTTCGTATTCAATGAGGCGTCGAATGGGGTTGTTATTCCGTTGCCATATATTACACGGTTTTGTATTACGAATTTTGCCTCTTCAGTATTCTGCGCGCGACTTTGCTTGAACTTCGTAAGGCTTTTACCCGAATGCGAAAGCAATAATAGTATTTTCAAGAGAAACCTACTTCAAAATTGAACGTCATTAAAAATGAAAATCCCTATCTCAAAAAAAAAAAAAAAAAACTTGCAAACTTGCAACTTACAACTAAGTAATACTATAATTGGCCAAGTGCGAGTCGGACTCGCGCACGAAGGGTTCCGTATCATTATAGAGCAAAATTAGGCCATAAATTGTATATTTTTTTGTATGGAAATTATTTTTTTATTTTATTTTAATATTATTATAAAATATTAAAGTATACATACAACTAAGGATTTTGTAAAAAATTCAAGTACCTACTGTTGCCATTATTGACATAGAGCAAAAGAGGCCAAAAAAAGACGGGTTGCACTTCGGGAGTGCCGGCAGAAGTGAAAACTTGAAAGTACAGATGATATAAGGCATTTTAGTAGCCAGTAATTACGATATTATATGAGAATTGATTACTGAAAAATATTTCTACGGACGTGATTTTACGCACACAAAAATTTCATTATTAACGATGGCAATAATAAATTTTTAAGGAGTGTCGGCGTTGTATTTTATGTAATCATGAAATCGAATCGCTAGTTAATATTCTATTTTAGAAAAACAAGAAGCAAAAAACAAAAAAGTGTCAGACTAGCAGCTGATAATATAATATTATGTTAATTGAAAATAGAAATATATGAATAACAATTTTTATACACTGTATGATGTTGCCGCTTTCTAAATTTATATTTCTGAAAGGCCTTACGAATTTCATACAGCCACTTCTGCTAATTTACATTTAATTTCATTCACTTTTGCCTCACAGTTTAGAACTTAAGAGTATTATTCCACATTCAACAGCGCCGTATATTTTTTACGTCGCTTTACACTTGGCATACCGCAAATTACTTTTTTCAACGGCTCCCGAGGTGTAATATATATCGTTGATAACACACAAAAACGAAACATGTTGAAGCCATTATTTCTTAGAAAACAAAACTGCACCGAGGTACAAGTGTGCATCGGATAATGAACTTTGTTAACTAATAGCGAGAATTCAATTTGCAGTGCTATGTACTAATCTGTTGGAAAATCTTTGGAGTACATTACATGCAACGTATACGTGCTACTACACAACTAGATACGGTTTGATATCGTTTGTCGCATGCCTTTGATAATTTAGGGCTTAAGTGGGCGACTAACCCGAAATTGACGATTTTATAATTCATTTTTGTACTTGAAAATAATCCCCGAATAGTTTAATTTTATAAACATAGATACTACATTATATTTCCGAGGATCTGACTTAGCGAAAACACGATATAGCGAATCACAAAGATGCATCTAATAAAACAAAATAATCACAAATATGCATCTAATTTTCACACATATACTTTTTGCCATAACCGTGCATCACACTAATGACTAAGGTAATATTTTAACACATTGTATAAAATTCTATCATTGAGAAACTGACCTAGCGGATTTTTAAATGTGGTATATTTATCGACTTATTAAGAAAAAACTAACTTGGCGATGATTCCGCGTCGTCCTTTTGATATGGCATATGAAAGACGGGCGTGAGTGTGCAGAGAGAAGGACGATGTTTGGTTTTTTGGGAAACTGCTATGAAATTTAAACGAGGACACAGTTATTACATCCATACATATATTATGAATGTGTTCTCTTCATGCTTAAGATTGAACTCATACTAAAATTTGGTATTTATGAGATACTTTAAGACCCGGAAATTAAGGACATAGGATACTTTTCATACCGGAAAAATGTACATAAACAATTTTTAGCGCAACGGAGTTGCGGGCGTCTACTTCATTAATAAGGCGATTCTTAAACTGGGTATTACTAACAATACTGACTGTTCTAATAATTAAAATTACGAGCATTTTTATTTTTCAAATAAATTAAGAAAATACGTTTCTTTCATGTTTATATTGTCTTCACTCGAGACACTAACGATGCACAGGAGTTTTATTGAAACTTTTAAACACTTAATCATTACCTACTAGACATCGGATTATAATAATATTATGCACTATCAAAGTGCCGGTATGCAATTATATTTCTCGACTTCATTCTTAGCGATTTATGCTTACTTGTTGTATAGTGGCGCTCCCATGCGTCACCCTTGCACGTATTTTAGAGATATGTAAAAAAAAGTCACTAAGTCACCTGTCATGATTCATGACTTTTCCGGCGCTTAGACTCGAGCTACTCATTCCGTGTTTTCGTGCCGAACCCTTCGCACGTTCGCATCTTACCTACGGGCAACGGTGTGGAGCTTTCAATATGGGGAAGAAGCGCTGGAGTCCGGATAGCGGAGAAAATATTCGAAGAAAAAAGGGACGACAAATCGGTTCATCCTCGTCAGATATCATACCAAGTAAGTTTTAACTCACTGGGAATAGCCATAATAATTATTAATTATACTTATTTTTTATTATAATTTAATAATACTAAAGGATATATCAATAGATAACGCATAATTATACTTTTTTCACGTAACGGTTTTCTGTTACGCAAGATGTACCGTCGAAATTTATTTTTCATCTACCTACATTTAATGTAGAATATAATATTTACGAATACGCAACTGCCAAGGTCGGGGCTTTTGCTGTTCGAAAACAGACACGCAACTACCAACTTCGGGGTTTTTGCTGTTATATTTGATGTAAATTACGAATACGTAACTGCCAATATCAGGGCTTTTGCTGTTCAAAAAATATTATATACAACTACAAATACTGTGATTTTTGACAGATCGTGATGATCCTGTTCAAGAAGTTGATCGTGCGCAGACCATAATATGGACCTTATTCCTGGAGGAATCGGCGCCGGAGCTGAATCTCACACCTGCGGTCGCCCCGACGCGACGTCGTCAAAATCGGCAACAACTACGGGGCCTGATGGCGATCAGCCGCAGGAACAGACGAATGACGGGACACCAGGTGAGGAGCCTCAGCCTATTCAGGACGAAAGGTCTTGCAACTTCTGGGCGACGTTCCAGAACCATAAATAAATACTCGGCCAAAAAACCAGTTTACAAAGATAATATTGTGGGTAGGTGGCACGAGGTTATTATAAAAGTTTATTTAAATACTTAATTGAATTGTAACAATTGAATATCTGTTGTGTCTGCGATTCACACGATCGAGGTATTTAAGGCCAACGAGGCGCTAATGCAAATCTGTTAAATAATTTTTCGGGGAAGAGTTTGCTGAGAGGCTAAAAGTGGCTGAAACTTTTCAACTGTTGATCTGTTGATCAAGCTCCAAAAGAGAAACTAAAAGTTTCCCAGTAGCATAAAGTAATGTATTATTCTTTGTTTTATACAAGTGCGAGCGCCGCGCCGTCCCGGCCGCCGCGGCGCCGCGCCGCCGCCACGAGCGAGCACTTCGGGAGCCCGCCGGTCTGCGCCCCGCCGCGCGCCGCACGCAGAGAGCGACAACTCGAGCGCAGACGGGCAAGCCAGCCTGTCGTTAATTAATAATTATTGAGGTACCGTACTACGCCGCGCAGGCCGATTACGTTATTTCTATGACGAGTGGTGTATCAAACTACCTGCGCTAAAGTTATTTTACTATTAGGTATATATTATAAGATACCGTTTAAATAGAAACTTGTAAAAAATGTAACCCCGTATTATAATAATAATAATTGTATCTAGTGTTAAAAAGTCTGTTTTTGATAGTAGTTTAATTGAGACCAAAGCAATCGAGAGGTGTACTCTCCTTGCAGATTAATTTTTGACTCATAAGCTATGTTCTTAATAGCGAAACCACGGTGACTAAATATTCATATTAAAATTGAAAATTTAAACTTTCTAAAGTTGTGGACACTAGAAAAGTCTTGTGTCAATTTAAAAATGTTAAAATTGAGGATAACGGCTTACGGCATTGTCAAAAAAAAAAAACTTTTTTTTTCAATACGAAGATACTTCATTTGAATTCACTTAATATTTGCCATTCGGCATAATAATAATACTGCTTCATAATAATTATATAATTTGCTAAGATTTTGGAACCAGTTATTAAAACGATCTACAACAGTAAAAAGAATTAAGATCGTCAGGAATGTATGTAATATTTATACTTTCCTCTCGTAACGTATTTGAAAAATTAGGTTTAAAATAAATTTTAAGTAACCAGATTTTAAATGTAAATTG
The DNA here is from genome assembly GCA_905333045.1 of Lysandra bellargus. NCBI lineage: Eukaryota > Metazoa > Arthropoda > Insecta > Lepidoptera > Lycaenidae > Lysandra > Lysandra bellargus. The sequence goes on along the minus strand of HG995332.1, from coordinate 812,225 downwards.
TTTACTTTTTAATTATTCTGCATCTATAATTCTGGAACTACTGGCACAGAAAAAATATATTAAAAACCACAAAAAATCATTTAGGAATAGAAAGAATTAGGAAATGCAACTCATTAAATTTTGCGCAATTAAATGGATTGTTAATGTATTTCATCATGACAGGTGACTTAGTGACTTTTTTTTTACATATATCTAAAATACGTGCAAGGGTGACGCATGGGAGCGCCACTATACAACAAGTAAGCATAAATCGCTAAGAATGAAGTCGCTCATATAATTGTGATCGAACTTCACTTAAGGTAAGTTCGTTTGACCTTCAATTATATTTCGCGACTTCATTCTTAGCGATTTATGCTTAATTGTTGTATGATGTTTAGAGTAAAACAAATATAAAATGTTTATGTAATTTTCGATCTTTATCTAAGGTTTTAAATTACAAAAGATGTGTTATAGGTAATAATTAATTTATCATTGGTAATACTTATAAATAATTCTCAATATAATTGTGATCGAACTTCACTTAAGGTAAGTTCGTTTGATCTTCAAATAATACTTATAAGCATTTAAAATGGACAAAATATGCACAAAATATGCATAATCGGAAATATAAAGTGAACAAAATATGTACCATTGTCTAAAACGTATTATGCATGTTTTGCATATTATTATAAATATGCAAATGCATATAATCCGATGTCTAATCAATACTAATCATTCCGGTTCATTAGTGTTGCATGCATTTCGCTGTTTTAAATAACACCACATTTCTTTTTAACCGACTACAAAAATTAGGAATTTTCTCATTGATATTAGATTCACGTCTCGTTAACAGCACTCGTGAGGAAATCGAATTTGTCGCTTACTCGAATTTCTCCTCATATTATGTGATAACTAGCGTAGCAGGTGTTTCATTGAATTATCTTCATCTATACTAATAACACCATATTCGTATTTGATCAATATAAGTGAACGTGATCAAACAATAGTGATTTTTAAAACGAAAAGAAAATACGTTCGACGAACAGAATTTTGAAGCAGAAAAATTAATTCATTTTTTAAATGAATTGGATTTAAAATGGCTTTTCGTATTGAATTGTTGTATCGAAAAACAGTGACTTAAGACAGCGGAACTCTTGATTCTCCAATGTTTATTGAAAGTACAGAGTAAAAAATATACGGTTTTACAAAGGAACAACTACTTAGCAGAACACAAAGAAAAAGTAAAATAGGAAGAGAAAAAAAAAAGCCACCGTTGACAGTTGCATCTAACTAAAGAGATCTAGATATAAAGCTCTAGTCTTAGAAAATCATTTAGTACAAACTAGTTATATAAGCCCTCCTGCAATTTCCATAAGCGTGATACTTGTGTCAGTGAGAAAAGGATCTTTTCGAAATGAACATAACTCTGAACGGTTAAAGTACACGGGCAAGGAACCTATCAAATGGAACAGCGTCCAAACATCTAGCTAGCTTCATAATAAACCAAAGACGAAATAGTAAACTATCACGTCGATTTCACTTCTACAAGCATACGTGTGCATATTTAGGCCGGTATAAATAGTCAGTACTCAAGATGCATCTCGGTCTCAAGACACGGTTCAGGTTCTGTAATTGGTTTGCTGTCAAAATTTGGATCAATCACAGAGCCAAACCGCGTCTTGAGACCGGGTCGCATCTTAAATACTGACTATTTATACCGGCCTATATGCGTTGTGTGCACCTCACTCGCTTGTAGCAGTGAAATCGACTCTATGTACGAAACCTAGACTTTTTAGTTTGTTAAAGTTTTTATTACACAATTGAGTATTCTATGGTATATGTAATTGATTGTACTGACGGTTCTTGGTGGAAATTCATGCTGAACACTAATAAAACACACTTTTTCTTACACTTTATCCACTATATTAAGATATTATTATAACTTTTTAACAAATTTCACGACCGGTTTCGAAATTATTCATCATCAGGTGTAAGTTTAACGTCGGTAGTTTTAAATAATGAAGAAAAAGTGTGTTTTATTAGTATTCTATGGTATACAATACATGGCGACCCAAACTATTCGCTAATATTATCAACAGTACATATAAACTGTTACGAACGAGCAGCGTCGCGATTGTTAGCATTGTTTGAATTAACTACGTTAGTTATTGTATTGTCAGGAAGTTCGCTTACATAATCGCATTGTTAATGTATTCAAATGTTTCACACTATTTCGACGTTGTAAATCATTGCCCGATTGTTTACATTAGTTGCTCGTTTAATTATATTGTTATTGGTCAATCAAAATATCGAGGATTTCGGAAATCTTGCAATAGACTTGACCAAGCAATTACTAACGTTTCTCGTGTTATGGTAAACCACTTGGTATCTTAAACCACGTATGCTAATTATAATTATTGCATAAGTTGATAAAAATGCTATGCAATAATTTTACCGCGGCAATCCCCGAGTGCTACGTGTATTTTTTTTTCATTTATAATAATTATTATACTTATCAATTATTATCATTTTTCGGAAATCAATATTAATTTGAAATTACATGTAATATATTATTCGTCTCTTACAATATGTAGATTCACACAATTTTGGGAGAAATAGTACATTACACACCTAGGGCAGGAAAATAAGAAATGTCTCAGATGTAATTGTTGGCCGAGGCGAAGCCGAGGTCAACAAACATGTGATCTGAGGCTTTCTTATTTACTGCCCATGGTGCGTACATACTAATTATCTCCTCGACGGAGGCGGAAAGCGGCCTCATCGGTAAGCGCAGCGGGACGAAAGTTGACGTTTTCCGCCCGGAGGAGAGATTTAGTTCTGATTTCTAAAGAATTTCTTCATGTTACATTTATTTATGTTAATACTGAAGAAGTCGAGCGCTTTTTTCAGGAGGCGTAATTGTAATTACTTGAGGGCTAATTCCTAGGAAACAGATATACTTACGTGATCTTCGCTAATTCCATTTATTATTGTTTTAGTTCTTGCCCAAAAAAAGTTTTTTGGGCAAGAACTAAAACAGTAATAAAACACAATCTCTTTCACTATTTGTACAGTTTTTCAAATATTTTTTAAGAACAAACACGAGGGCATAAAACTAACTAGGAGATTAATAAATGGTAAAGGCTGCAACCGCAGTATTCAATATATTTTTCGAATGTTTTCAAAGCATATTTAAGTTTTAAAAAAGAAAAATAAAACAAGTCACACCACCGAACTAAACATTGATTTGAGTTAGAGCCTAAAATATTCCATATATTTTAATATCTTTTATATAAAAAATGGATTTCCAAATGTGTTAGTCGCGCTAAAACGCGATTACGGCTGAACCGATTCTGCTAATTTTAGTCTTAAAATAATCCTTGAAGCCCAGGGAATGTTTTTAAGTGACACAAAGTTCACCGGGACAGCTATCTTATATATATATAAATAGATTTTCAAATGTGTTAGTCGCGCTAAAACTCGAAAACGGCTGAACGGATTGGGCTGATTTCAGTCTTAAAGTATTCGTAGAAGTCCAGGGAAGGTTTTAAAGTTACACGAAGTTCACCGGGACAGCTAGTTATTATTATTATTTCAAGCCCAAACTGTCCCACTGCTGGGCAAAGGCCTCCCCCAAAGACTTCCATCTGTCTCTCTCCTGCGCCACCGCTGGCCAGCCTGGCTGGTATGCTTCCAGCTCATCACGCCATCTCTTTCTAGGCCGGCCTCGGCGGCGGCGTCCGTCCTCAGGTGCCCACTCTGTTGAGATCCTTGCCCAGCGGTCGGAATGCATACGGCTAACGTGACCCGCCCAATCCCACTTCAGCTTGGCAGCCTTGACACCTACATCTTTGATACCTGTTTTGGAGCGCAGTGTGGTGTTCCTTATTTTGTCCAGTAGTTTTACTCCTAACATACTGCGCTCCATTGCTCTTTGGCAAACCCCGAGTTGGGACTTTTGTGAATCGGTCAATGAATAAGAATAAGAATAAGAATAAGAACATATTTATTTTGACACCACACAACATCATGTAGAACACAATACATACATATTGTGTAATGTCGAAATTGGCCCAAGCTCAGCTATACGCAGCAAGCAAGCTTGCTGCACTGATATTCTGCAAGGGCCAATGAGTGACATCACCACAAAATAAGGGGGAAAAAACTATACTATACTCTTATAATTATGACTTACAATAAAAGCTAACAATAATTTAAACAAAAAAGCAAAAACACTAATAATAAATCCAAAAATAAAAACAAAAAACAACTAAAAAAAAAAGAAAAAATACAAGGTCATTGAAAAAACACACAGCTCAATTATTATTCTGTCAATTGGCAATTTGTTAAGGCCGCCATGATGAAAGAAGAAGAAGAAGATCTATATGGCGTCTATTATTTACAAACAGATACAAAGTACAAACTGAGGATACAAACACAATCTATATAGAATGGATACAAATATTTTATGAAAAGAGCATATTAAAAATAAAATAACAGACAAAAACTTAAATAGGTACTTAATGCATAAAGAACAATCCATACACAAACGAAGACTAGAAAGATCGCCCCGCCGTTGGATAACTAAACAATGCAGATCGTGGAGCATAAGTTTCAGGTATTGTATTTACTTGTTTTTGTGAAGTGAGCAAGTGAATTTTATAATGGCGACTAAACGAAGCTTTTGATTTCAGCGCCCGGAGAGGAGGTGGGAGGTTATTCCAACAGCGGGAGGCTGCATATCTAAACGATCCACGGAATGCTGCTGTTCTATGCTGTGGTGTTATGATCTGATACTGGGAGGCTCTGGTACGCATACTCACATCACTAGCCCAAGATAATTTTTCATATAAGTAAGAAGGCGTTCGGGTTAGTATAATATCAAAAAGCAGTGAGGCAAAATGCAATTTCCTACGCTCTTTCATCTTCAGAAGGTTTGCATTATTGATGTAGGGTGTTACATGGGCACGTGGAGGGACTGTAAAACAGAAACGGACACAAGCATTTTGAACTCTCTGTACAAGCTTCTCTGTTCTGGCAAGTAAGTTTACTCCTATAGCAGTGTCCGCATAGTTCAACTTTGAAAGTACAAGTGTCTCACAAAGTCTGATCCGTATATCCTCACTGAGATATGGTCTAAGCCTGTAAAGACTTTTGAGACGAAAGAAACATGTGCTGACAACATCCAAGATGTGTTGTTCAAACTTCAGGTGCGAATCCATTATGACTCCTAAATTACGGGCAACATTTACACGTTCAATTTGCTGTCCATTTATTGAAACAAAAGGTTGTTTATCCAAGATGCCAGCAACCTGTCTCTTAGAGCCTAAAACCATGAATTTTGTTTTTGTTGGATTTAGGAGTAGCCCACAAGACTTAGACCACTCTGATATACTTTCTAAATCCTCATTTATCTTATTAACGGCTACTCTAGTGTCTTGTGGATCAAAACTTAGATAAATTTGTGTGTCATCAGCGTACATATGGTGTTTACAGTGAACCACCTTTTGAGACATGTCTGCACTAAATAGTAAAAATAGTAGAGGGCCCAGAATAGATCCCTGGGGTACACCTTTGTGTACTTCCGCGCAATCAGAGAATGTCTTAGTACCATCACTAGCTGTAACTTCCACCTTTTGTGACCTGCCTGTAAGATAACTACGGAACCATTGGACAACAGATGGTTCGAATCCATAATGTGACAGTTTCGAAAGAAGAAGTGGTATGTTAACAGTGTCAAATGCCCTGGAGTAGTCTAAGAGTACTAGGATAGTGCCCATGCCCTGATCTTGAGCAGAGATAACATTGTCAATAACATCTAGTAGCGCAGTGATTGTGCTGTGCTTTCTTCTAAAACCAGATTGATACTTAGGAAGAATTTTGTTGGTCTCAAGATAGTTAACAACCTGGTTGTAGACAACTTTCTCAACAATTTTTGATATACATGGTAAAATACTAATAGGGCGGAGATCACAAGGGGAGGCAGGGTTGGGTTTCTTAGGGATTGGTTTTATCAGAGCTGTCTTCCATACAGAGGGAAAGGTAGATGTTAATATAGATCTATTTACTATGTTAGTGATAATACTTAGGGTATTAGGTAGTGTTAAGGTCAACATCTGTAAGGATACATTATCAGCACCAATAGAATTAGATTTAAGCCCTTGTAAAATTTTTAACACAGTAGGTTCTGAGACCGGGGTGAGATTAAATCTGGCCCCGCCTTCTGTGCAGGACTGATAATGAGCCATCAATGAAGTACAGTTTAAGGGGTCACCTGGGATGTTGAGAAAATGCTGATTCAGGATATTAGGGTCATTACAGGAGTCAGGTAAAAAGGATTCATGGGATTTAGTTAGGTTTAAGTTGTTTTTTAAATTTTTCCATAATGTTTTTGGTTTATTGATATTTTTGTTAATATTTCTGTTAAAATAAGCATGTTTTTCTGAGTTAATGGCCGATGCAACAAGTGATTTTAGGTCTTTGTATACTTTTTTATGAGCAATGGTTTTAGTAGTTTTCCATTTAGAGAAACTCTTATCTCTGAGTGTCATCATTTGTTTAACTGTGTCAGTCAGCCAGGGCGGGGATTGTTTTTTAATAGTTACTTTTTTGACAGGGGCATGTAGGTCAAAAAGTGTGATAATGACTCTGTTAAACTCAGTGACCATTTCATTGACATCCTCCATATTTAGAATATATTTCCAATCTATCCTGTCTAAATCACGGCCAAATTTATCTAACAAAATGTCCTTGAATGGCCTGTAGGAAGTCACAAAAGGTGCAAGTTTAGGCTTCTTAAAGTTGAACTCTGCTGAGACTACTGCATGATTGCCTAACTCAGGAATATGGTCAACCTGAACAGAGCGCACTGTTGCATTAGTACACACCACATCAATCAAAGTTTCTGAGTGTCCAGTGAAGTGTGTGGGTTCCATGACAGCTTGCTTAATATGCAGAGAGTCCAAAAACTGTGTCAGTAATTTAGTTTTATTATCAGAGGATTGCAGTACATTGATGTTGAAATCCCCAACTAAAATAATGTAGTCAAATGTGGCTAGAGAACACCAGGATAGAGTCAGTGCGTCGATGAACAGGTTGACATCCATCCAAGGTGGCCGATATGCTGTCCCTATTGCAATTTTAAGCTGATTAATTTTAAGACTGAGCCACATTTGCTCGACTGAAGGAGTCTCGGGAGTTGTAACCCGTCGCACATTAACACCATGCCTAATGTAAAACCCAACTCCGCCACCACGACCTCCTCGGATATTGATAGGTCGTGGACTGTGTCTAAGTTTATAACCATGAATGACCGGTGCCTTCCCGTCTTCACCTTCCCTGAGCCAGGTCTCATTAATGGCCATAATGTCGACTGATAGACGTTCCATCATAGCTATGAACTCATCATGTCGGGTTCCCAAGGATCCTGCGTTGAAAAAACCTACAGAGAAACGTGTCTTATGTTGGTTTGCCATTTATAGTATTTATAGGTTGAGTTAAAATAAATAGTAAGTTAGAGTATATTATAATGTGCACATTAATCAATAAAGATAATTGGTTAATAAAATAATATGTAAATAGACCATAAGTATTATAATATGAGAATAGACCTTTAGCAGCTTCGATAAAATATTTCTGTTTAGCAGTGTATATTATGTTAAAATTAGCATAATTAGTAGTAAATTTTATTATAGAAGAATATATAATATTAATAATGTAATAGTATCCACACATAAACAAACTAAAAACCTTCTCAGAGTTTAAGTGAGTATGCTTCCAGGGCCAAGTGTCAGATCTGCTAAAACTAACATAACAAAAATAATATGTGTAATCGTATTGTAACTTTAATCTATAATAAAATATAACTAAACAACACAAATCTTTTATTACAGAATTACGGAGACCCAAAAACTCGAAAAATGTCCGATTCCGTGCGAAAGTGATGGACCGGCCCGCCATCAGATTGTCGAGCATAGACGCGGCCACGCCTGGTCCACGAGTGGCGCCACTTCTTTGCATTACATGCCTCGCGCACCCGGCGATACAGCAAGCGATTGTGGCGTGTGAGCCTCTCGTTGACAAAAACACGTGCCCCGCCGTCCGAAGCGAGGCCACGACGAACACGAGCCGCCTTGATCAGTTCGTCACGGAGATCACGGCGTGCCAGGCGCACCACCACACGACGCGGGCGACCGCCTTCAGCAGAGGGCACTCCTACTCGCTCAGCGAACACCACGTCCCGACCCTCCAGTGTCACACCCAGCCGAGACGCGAGCACCGTGATCGTATGCGTCACGTTTTCGCCTTTCTCCTCTGGCAAGTGTCCGATGTCCAAGTCCGCAAGAAGCGCATCTTGATCCCGCTCGTTGAGGTCGAGTTTCAGCTCGGCCACAGTGCGCTCCAATTCAGTTATTTTTTCCGCGCCCGCACCGCCAACGCTGCCCTGCTCCAACGCATCCAGTCTCCTTTCGGCGCTGTTCACCCGCGAGGTCAAGTCCGTGATGGTCTCTCTCAGCAGCGCCATCTCTTGGCGACAGCCGCGAAGCTCAGTGACGAGATCGGCAAACTCGCGCCGAAACATCGCCAGGTTGTCAATACTGCTGTCACTTGTGGCTGCTGAAGGCGATCTGTTATTGTCCTCAGGGGAGCTATTAGAGTGTCGGTCTATTACCTCAGTGGCAGTGGAGAGTCCGGGGTCAGCGACAAGACCTCTGACAGGCGTATGACTATTGTCGCCACGTCTCTTATTCTTTTTACAAATTGGACAGACCCAGTCCGCCCCTACATTCGCCTTTGGCGTTAAGGCTAGACACCCCTTGTGGTATTTAGTACTACAGGCACTGCATGAGACTATAATATCAGTCGGTGATTTTCTCAGAGACTTCTCGCAGCCGCCGCACTTAGAGCTTTTTAAATCCATATTTTCTGTACCGTGTACGAAAGAATAGTACGAAAATCCTCTAATAGATGGCGCTATCAAGAAGAAGTTCAAAACTACTTTGATAGATGGAGCTGCACAGATCGATGGACGAATGTTTAAGTAGCCAACGAGTGATCGACGTGATACAGGCACTCGACACTAGATGTCACTCCCAGTCTCGAAGATTAGCAACGTTAATATAATTTATAATTTCCCGACACTACCCTCACTGTGTGTGTAAAAGTACATACGTGCTGTGATGATAAGTTGATTTATTGCAGCTATGCGCGCTTGTACAGCCTCACAAACACTCACACAACAGTAACGGAATGTTACGAATAAAATGAGCTACACCGATTGAATAAAAACTGTGTTTTACTATAAAAATAAAAATAAAGTACGGACAGATAAACTAGTCGCTTTGACGTTTGTGACGTCACCCCTGACCAAGTTTGTGCACCGTAGGTTAGGACAGGCAGAATGCACATGTCGACGAGTCTGCGCTTCAGAGAGATCGGTAAATTTCCCTTCATCAGTGTCTTCATGGACCAGTAGCTCTTCCAGGCGTTTTCGATTCGACGATCGACTTCCTTCCCTTGTCTATTTTCAAAAGAAACTAACTGGCCCAAGTAGATGTACTCGTCGACATATTGCATTTCTTGCTCATGTACCTCGACCAGAGGCGTGCACAGGTTTTTGACATGGGGTAAACAGCGGTATCGGTTTAGTAGTTTTGGCGTGAAAGCAAAACAGACAGACAAACGGACAAAAAGAGATATTTTTGCATAAATTGTAATATTAGTGTGGATATAAATTAAAAACTATGTTTTCTAAACTATTATAATATATTACGAGTACGTTCTATTATGAAGAAACAAAAAAACGCCATCTGTTGTCACGTGTTGGAACTACAATGAAAGTTCATTTGCGTTCACATGTGTGCTAAGCTAAAATAAATAAAAACGCCATCTATTGTTATATATTATAAATGCAATGTGAATTCATTTTCATCGATATTTCCATGGAAATTAGATACATAATATATTTTTGTCTTATAAAAATGTAGCCTATGTCATTTCTCAGGCTCTAGACTGTGTACAAAATTTTATTACAATCGGTTCATTAGTTTTGGCGTGAAAGCGAGACAGGCAGACAGAGATACTTTCGCATTTAATATAAAGTATATCTATACTTATTATAAAACAAAGTCGTTTTTTTTTCCCTCATGTCCCTTTGTTCCCTTTAATCTTTAAAACTACGCAACGGATTTTGATGATTCTTTCAGTGCTAGATAACCCATTTATCGAGGAAGGTTATAGGCTATATTTTATCACGCTAAGATTAATAGAAGTGAAGAAATAGAGGAAAATGTGGAAAAAACGGGGAAAATTATTTGAAAGGGCTAACTTGAACGCGCTAATCTCAGGAACTACTGGTCCGATTTGAAAAATTCTTTCAGTGTTAGATAGCCCATTTATTGAGGAAGGCTTTAGGCTTTATTTTATCAATTATCGCGCTAAGACTAATAGGAAAATCTGGAAAAATGGGGGAAATTATTTGAAAGGGTTTATCTCGCGAACTACTGGAGCAATTTTTATGTTATTTAGCTGATATAAGAAGTAGACCACATGAAGGATAGTGATAGGCTATCGATTTTAATATTTTTTTCAGTGGCTATATATTTCATACCCGTGCGACGCCGGGGCGGGTCGCTAGTAATATTATAAAATGATAAAATAAATTAGTACATGAATATGAATAACATGAAACTTTCGAGTTACTTACATTTAATTTTTGTTGCTGGTTTAATTGTTGTAACTCAGGTACACGTACCTACCTTTCGACACAAATCACAATTAGAATCTTTTCACTGAATGACAATTGTGAAAACTTGTTATTTTTAATTTTTAATAAACACACATTTTCATACAACACAAACCTCACAGTCAAATAACATTTTTAAGAAATCAAAAAACGCACTTAAATCTTAATATAGAAATTAGAAACTCAGTAATAACTTTTATCTAATAAACTGTTAAATGTACAAACTTTTAAATGTTAAAATAATAAAAATCTTCTAAGAAAACTATAAATATACTGGCGCAAACAAAAATAATATGTTACAGTGCTCATCACATGAAAAAATGGCCTCCCAAAATACAAAACACTTCTGTAATGTAAACAAATATAAACCGTACTAAACAAAAATGCACTATGTGCATATGTGATTAATTAGATTTCTGTCTATTATTTTTACTCGGATTATAGGCAACGAACATATCCGATTACTTCCGAACGCGCCGACTCATGCCGCAGGACCTGGCATAGTAAATCGCACACGCACACACGTTTGCGAACAGTGTACGAATACGAAAATCTTAACTCACACATATAGGCGGGGTCTGCGGGACATCGAATGCCTGTAACCACAGCTGATATGTAGTATAATATTGGTGCGTACCTTCGCGCGGCGCGCCTAGTTACCACTTACCGACTTATGTTTAAGTAGTTTTGCAAATCAATTGGTGCTATTTTATAAATGTAGGCGTTAATGTGTATTCATATTTTTACTATTAATAATAATCAAAGTCATCTAAAACGTACGAAAGTTAAATTAAAATATGTGTATAGCAAGTATTTATCATAAGGTAAGCACTGCTTTTATGCCTTCATAGTATGCACGCCCATGACCTCGACCCTACGCTTCGTGCTATTGGTCATTATTTTGGTTTTGGACCTATTCATTGCCAGTCCCACCTCGAGGCTTGCAGTGCTCAGGTCTTGGAGCATTGCTTGTAATTCAGAGGCCGTGGAAGCGAACAGGACAATGTCGTCAGCAAAACGAAGGTTTGTTAGCCGTTTTCCGCCAACTTCAATGCCCTTCGCCGCCCAAGGATCTTTCAGTTTTCTGAAGACTTCTGCTTTCAGTTGCTATATAAAAATATAGGTACGTATATCTATTATTATTAGTGTCCGACCGAAACTGATTTTTCAGCCGAAACCGAAACCGAAACCGAAACTTTGTAAAACATTCAAAATTACGATTATTTACTGAAATTGATTGATTTTTAACATAAATTACAACTCTTTAAACTAAAGAAAAAGTGGTACTTTTTCATTGAATTTTTTACTTTTTGCGACATTTAGTGAAATAAATATTATTAATCTTAGACTCGAATATGTTCCCTAGAAACTTTTTTGTACTATATTCCGTTTTTTATACGATTCTAAGTAGGTGCGATTTCACCAAAATATATATAAGTATAAACACGTTTATAACACTCAATTACATTTCACCAACATAAACTAAACTAGTTCAAAGCAAATCCGAGTTTTATCTTCAGAACGTCCAATGTTGTACGGTTAAGCCCCAATTTCACCAACGTCTGTTAGTGTTAACAGCTTGTTAAAATGTCATGTCTTCTCTTTCATTCATAAGAAAAACGAAGGAGGTATCTTGATACTAATTCTAGCGTTAACTTTAACAGTCGTTGGTGAAATTGGGGCTAAACTTCATAAAAGCCGTTAAAGTGTAGTGTCATGGTGAATCGAAAATCATAGACGACAAAAAATTATGCGTTTGGGTAGTTTTTGTATCGCACGTGGAAGTGGGCTAGATAAGATTCTAGAAGGGTAGAAACGGTCTAAAAGATTGCGTGTCCATAGTTAAAAGTTAATTGTAAATATTTTAATAAAACGCGCGTTAAAAGGAAAATAGTGAGGCGAGATGATTTACTCGATAAATCTCGCAAGATATATCCTAAAATCTCACAGTCAAACAAAACTCTTAAGTAAATAAAGTTCACACACAATAAAATCTATTATTATAGCATTTACTGAATCGTTACTTTGGGACACATTGTTAAAATAGCACGTAATTTGCCAATAGTTATGTATATTAAATAAGCCTGCGTTTGTCGTAGAAATAAAATTCAATAATATAATTTCGATAAAAATAAGTTTAGACAATTTAATGAAAATAAAACGAAGTTTTAATTTGGGACTAATCTGGGACACATAATCTCAAAACACAATTAAATAGATGGTGGCGAACTGAGCCGGGAGCCGGGGCCTCGCTGGCAAGCAAGCACAATTAGTTAACTGCGAAGTTTACCGAACTCGCATGAGTTTCGGCGGGGCCGAAAGTTTCGGCTATATTTTGGCCGAAACCGAAACTAAGGCCGAATCTAGATTTTTTGGCCGAAAGTGACCGAAACCGAAACCGAAAGTTCGGTCGGTAACTAATTATTATTATTGGCCCACTGTGTCCCACTGCAGCAAAGGCCTCCCCTCTTATCTATCTAATATATATCATAATAAAAAAATATTTTTTAAAAGTTAGTCTTGCTAAAACTCTAAAACGGCTAATTTTAGTCTTTAAATATTCGTGGAAGTCGAGGGAAGGTTTATATTATATTAATATCTAGTATTCAATAAAAATATTTTAGTATAGACCTCCTAGGAGAGAGTTTCGACCATTGTAATTTTAACATAACAAATCATACTTTAATATTAATAGGTGTTTTCGCTACTAAGTACTTGCATACAATTTTAAAACTACCCTCTCACACAAAGGTACGTTGTCCGTATGAGAATCGCCTTAGGGATAGAATTTCCACAATAAAAGCTGCCATCAAATATTCATAAAGTTTTCATGTAGGTACGTCTGAGTTTCTTTTAAGAGATAGAGCACAAGCTTGATTCTTAGGTCCCATCCGCACTGCGTATTTTCACCGCGCGATATTAAATATCGAACAAATTTTGATCTCGCGAATTTATTCATGTAAATAAAAATATATATAAATAAAACTTGTTTTATTTCTGAATAGATTTGTAACAAATACTTTCAGAACGTTAATACTACTGGTGCCTACCACCGGTTCGGGAACTAACCAGGCGAGAAGAACCGGCGTATGAAACTCACACGAGGTCCCACTTTTTACCAAAAAAGTGAGAAAAAAAATAATCTTTTTTTAAAATAAAATTTACAATTGTAACTTAAAATTATACAATGTCAATGTCAAATATAATATTTTCGTCGACAGTACGGATATTCCTAAAAGATTTAGTAAAAATTAAATTATATTATAAATTCGCGAGAATAAAATATATCGTGCGGTGAATATACGCAGTGCGAACAAGCCCTTAATTTGTTAAAAAATTTAAAAAAATCAATGTGTTACAAAGTCGTGAGAAAAATCCGCGCGGTTAAAACTCGCAGTGCGGTAGGCCCTTAAACCTCAAATGTCACTTCGTTTGCAGGCTTTACGGAGACAACCTAACATCTGAGCTACATATGATTAATGATAAGTTATGAAAATCGAGAACCGAAACCCAGATGCTTCAAAGCAGTGTGTTTAAAATTGTTTCTGATATTTTAGAGCCTCCGTGGCCTACTGGGTAGACTTCTAATTTGATTCGCACTCGCAGGTTCGATCCCGGGTGGAGGCGTGTACCAATGAGACATTTTCTGATCTCAAGTACATAATACGCTCGTACGGCGAAGAAAAAGCTCGTGAGGAAACCTGCAATGGGTTTGGGTTCCTTCCTTTGAACTAGGCCGACTATGTTGCGCGAATGCCGTATGCGCTTGCCCAAGCATACGGACATTTAAAATCTTGTCCCATGCACAACAGTATTTGAAGAGTAGTTACTTCGCTCTAAAAATACTGTATAAATTAATGCAAAGGTCTAGATTTTTTGGGCCTATTATTAGGTAGCTTCTTTTTATCTATGAAAATACTAATGAATATTCATAGCTTTTATGGTTGACAAAAATACTACACATTTTTTTGAAGCACTGTTAAAATATTTCATAGTTTAGATATAATTTATCGCGGTGCTATTAATCTTTCAAATATATCATCATATAAAAATTAAAAGCCACGCGTTGTAAAATGTAAAACGCTTGTATAATTTTTAAAAATGTTATCAGAAATATTGTAGGCACCAACGCATAAAAACCTTATGTGAAGTTTTTGAGATATCGGTTCACTTTTTGCCCTAGAAAACGTTTCAAGATATTTCCCAAAGGTGTTGTTACTCAAAACGTAGTCAAAAGGAAAACCATAAAGATTTTGGCAGCCTTTGTGTTCTTGATTCACAGTGGTGTCGAAACAAGTGATCCGATTTTAATGAATGTAATGTCAAAAGAACATTTTTTGTAATTGTTTAACGTAATTCTTTAATATAATTAGCGTAGTCGGGTTTTTAAGCTTTCTGGGTATAATACTAATTAAATATAATTGTATCTCCCACACCGATTTCAGTATTAGAAGACGATTAAATCGAAACGAGCCAGTAGGCGTACTACAAAACTGTTTTGAGACTCAAACAATCGGACGAGAATGCCGTGTCATTTCACGTTTGTTAGAGTAAGACGCGGCATTCTCGTCCGATTATTTGAGTCTCAAAAGTCAAAACAGTTTCATGGTACAAGGCCTGTTACGCGAGAATAATTTCAATATTGCCCAAGTGTGTGCGCAATACACGAAGAAACTCTGTTTTTAGGGTTCCGTACCCAAGGGGTAAAAACGGGACCCTATTACTGAGACTTCAATGTCTGTCTGTCTGTCTGTCTCCAGGCTGTAACTTAAGAACCGCTATAGCTAGACTTCTGAAATTTTCACAGATTATGTATTTCTGGTGCCACTATAACAACAAAATACTAAAAACAAAAATATTAAGTTAATATTAATTAAAGGGGCTCCTATACAACAAATGTTATTTTTCTGGTTTTTTGGCTCGTAATCCATAATGGCAACATGTAGACACTTGAAATTTTCACAAAATCCTCAGTTATATGTGTTCTTTAATATTTGATAATAAAATTAAAATAAATAGTTATGGGAGGGTACCAAACAAAAAAAAACACAATTTTTCCCCTATTTTCGCTCTGTAACGGTGCGGAACTCTTTGTGTGAGTCTGACTCGCACTTGGCCGATTTTTTACGTCAATTAGAGCGTTACGCTTGACGAAACATCAGAATTAGATTTTAAATGAAATATAATAATTGTATTAATAATAACCAGACTTTATTAACGTTTCAACGTTACCGTCCCTACACGAGTAAGCAATATAATCTAGAATTGTCCATTATTAGCTGTAGATAAAAGGCTTTTAGTCCTTATGTAGTTGCTCAACGGTCTGTGAAGTTATTCAGACAATCGTAGAACATAGTTGGAAGTCGACGAGCATATACAAAAGGGGGATGAAACAAACATCAAAATATAGAACTATCACTTTTTAATGACTGAGTCACGTCAGGGGTAAATCAAATTTTTCCTTACTTCATAATATTGTGACTTATGGCCCGTATTCACTTTCATTAGTAATAAGTGCAAGTGATTAGGGCAAGTGATTAGTTATTAGGAAAAAGTAAGTGTGGACAGCGACTGTTTAGTGCAAGTGATTAGCCGGCTGCGTAGTAACGTGATTAGTTCTGTATTCACTTTGATTAGTGATTAAGTGCAGGTGACTAGTACAGGTGATGAGTGATTAGTAGAAAGTAAGTGTGGACAGCGACTGATTAGTGCAAGTGACTAGTCGGCTGCGTAGTAAAGGCTTCACTTTGATTAGTGCAAGTGCAAGTGACTAGTAATTGAGGCAGTGGAGTGCAGGTGTGTAGTGCAAGTAGTGTCCAATTCTTGTTTAGTGGCTCTTTAGTAATTTAATTTAGTAAATTCAGTAGTAGCTGTCAACACGAGCGTCTTAGTTTCAAAAATAAAACTGCCATTTTGACATGTCCTTCATTTTTAATATTGGTTTTATTAAAAACGAGCTTTTGCCCGCGGCTTCGCTCGCGTTAAGAAGTATTGTTATATACAAACTTTGATCCCCTATTTTCACCCCTTGGAGGTAGAATTGATCAAAATCCTTTCTTAGCCTACGTCATAACATCTACCTGCATGCCAAATTTCAGCCCGATCGGTCCAGTGGTTTGGGCTGTGCGTTGATAGATCAACATGTCAGTCAGTCACCCTTGAGTTTTATATATAAAGATCACGAAGTATTTTTATATGTCCTTTCCCAGGACTCAAAGTATCTCCATGCCAAATTTCAGCAAAATCGGTTCTGACTTCTGAGGTATAAACGTGAAGAGGTAACATACAGACAGACACACATTCGCATTATTAGTATATTAGTAAGTAATAAGTATGGATTAGTATGGAAGTAATTGAAAGGGTGTCCTTTTGTACTTTTAATAGGTATATTATTTAATAATGATATACTATATCTATGGACGCTTCACACGGCACACCACGTCAGTCTGGCCCATAAAGTTAATATACCTAGCGGAATAATAGTAACAACCTCAAGCTATCAAACGAAACCAAAATTGGTTTTCATCTGTCACGCACTTGCACTCGCAAAAAATAGAACACGCTTTTAATCACGTTACTACGCAGCTGACTAGTCACTTGCACTAATCAGTCGCTGTCCACACTTACTTTCTACTAATCACTCATCATCTGTACTAGTCACCTGCACTTAATTACTAATCAAAGTGAATACAGAACTAATCACGTTACTACGCAGCCGGCTAATCACTTGCACTAAACAGTCGCTGTCCACACTTACTTTTTCCTAATAACTAATCACTTGCCCTAATCACTTGCACTTATTACTAATGAAAGTGAATACGGGCCATAACGTGATTAAAAGCGTGTTCTATTTTTTGCGAGTGCAAGTGCGTGACAGATGAAAACCAATTTTGGTTTCGTTTGACAGCTCGAGAGTGTTACTATTATTCCGCTAGGTATATTAACTTTATGGGCCAGACTGACGTGGTGTGCCGTGTGAAGCGTCCACAGATATAGTATATCATTATTAAATAATATACCTATTAAAAGTACAAAAGGACACCCTTTCAATTACTTCCATACTAATCCATACTTATTACTTACTAATAAACTAATAATATTATAAATGCGAATGTGTGTCTGTCTGTCTGTTACCTCTTCACGTTTATACCTCAGAAGTCAGAACCGATTTTGCTGAAATTTGGCATGGAGATACTTTGAGTCCTGGGAAAGGACATATAAAAATACTTCGTGGTCTTTATATATAAAACTCAAAGGTGACTGACTGACATGTTGATCTATCAACGCACAGCCCAAACCACTGGACCGATCGGGCTGAAATTTGGCATGCAGGTAGATGTTATGACGTAAGCATCCGCTTTGAAAGGATTTTGATCAGCTCTACCTCCAAGGGGTGAAAATAGGGGATCAAAGTTTGTATATAACAATACTTCTTAACGCGAGCGAAGCCGCGGGCAAAAGCTCGTTTTTAATAAAACCAATATTAAAAATGAAGGACATGTCAAAATGGCAGTTTTATTTTTGAAACTAAGACGCTCGTGTTGACAGCTACTACTGAATTTACTAAATTAAATTACTAAAGAGCCACTAAACAAGAATTGGACACTACTTGCACTACACACCTGCACTCCACTGCCTCAATTACTAATCACTTGCACTTGCACTAATCAAAGTGAATACAGGCCTTTAGTCTTAGTATTATTTATTTTGTCCAGCGCCATCTCTTGTCATATTTTTGTAGGTTTAAAGTTGCCACATAGATTACTTAAAATGAATCTTTGAATTAACAATCAAGTTAAATTTTGAAAGGCGTTTGTGCTTTGCGCTAACTGTATAGACTATAGCCTATTATCTTAACCAGATAATCAAGTAGGTAATGTAATAACTAATAAGGTTCAAAAATGAGTAAAAGACGGGTCGCACTCCGGGAGTGCCGGCAGAAGTGAAAACTTGATTATTAAGAGTCCGTGTACGAAATTTTGCCGATGAACACGAAATTGCAAAGGTTCGCTACAGAAATATTATTAGGTTTTTTCCCCTTATTAGACTTAAAAAATATATATTAATTATTAGATTTAAAATATATTCTCTCGAACGACTCGAACTTGCGGTGAGTAATATAATGTGAGATTTAGGTTGTTTTGAATCGTGTTTTTTGGTACAATTTGTTTTTGTTTCTTTTTTCTCGAATTGGATAGAATTTTATCTATGGATTATTTCTGTCGTTTTCTTTTTATGAATTACAGCTCCAAGTTGCCGAAATTAACAGCAATTCTTTGCCCATTTTCTCTAAAATTTTGCCGAGTTACATATTTTTTTACTCAACTATTTCATATTAAAGTGGTAAAAAATAATTCCAACATTCGACTTTCTCAACAGTACATTGTATTTTTTTCATACCGTTAAGATGTCAATACAATTCATAAATAGGTGATATTCTAAACCTTTTACAGCAAAAATCACAAAACTGTCGCGGGTTTGAGTGGGATTATTTAAAAATACTTAAAAAAACAAAAAATCTAGCTCCAACATTAGATTATAATTGAAATGATCTTACATGTTGTGCATTAAAACTTTTATAAATACTGTATTTTAACTGTTAAATCACGTCTGTTAAATCAGTGAAATCGGCAAATTTCGTATACGGACCCTTAACGTTGTGCATTATTTTAACCCATTTTTTATGAAAAACGATTTAAAAAAAAATGATTTTTTAAATTAATCGAAACCCTTACAATCGATTAAATTTTTAACCCATTTTTTATGAAAATCGATTTTTAAAAAATCGATTTTTTTATTAATCGAAACCCTTAAAATCGATTAAAAAATATCGACAATCGAAAAAAAAACAATCGATTGTTCGATTAATCGATTTCGATGTTACAACACTACTCTCCAACCGTCTTACGATTTTTCGATCAGCACGAGAATCTGACGCGAGTTTCACAGTTTTTTTTTACCCATCCCATAAAAGTGCTCAACGCCGCTAAAAAGTTTTCACTTCAAAAATTGCCCCCAATGTTATAAAAATACTAATAAGCGATGACAATTTCGCTAAGGGCTCTAAGCCATATTTAGTTACCTCTCCAACCTAATCAAGACGGCCGAATATTGAAAGAGAAGGGCCGTACTTTATTAAGTGGCGCTCACGTCGCATACCATTTTTGTCATTTGGATAAGCAGAATAGTGACAGCTCAGGAATGACTGGAATCCTTAGGGTGAGTTTCCACTGGAGTTGACTATGCTGCATTGAAATCTTATGCGATTAAGCTGACGCGGCACACGTTGTTTTGCTATATAAATTATTTTTAGTATCTCTATAAAAATTAGATAAAAACCTATTCTCAGGAATGACGAATGTACATTGTACTATCGAAGAAATTGATTCCTAGGCAGTTGACGGACTTACGTAATGTGGTCGGCTTATGTCAATTCAATGTTAGCTGTGATATTTTAAATTTGGGCTGGGTTTGACGTAACGCGACCAAATTGCTTAGGTCCGCCATCTGCCTAGGAATCGACTTCTCTGATAGTATATACAGAATTTCATTAAAATCGTCTGAGCCGTTGTTCGCGCCAAATTCTAGCGCGACGTTGGCAACACTGCAGCGCGTGAGTTTGCTCTGTGCTGTCGACGTCATACGCTACACACGCGAGTGACATATAAGACTTTTTCCGCCTTGAACCGTGAACGGAGCGCGCTTGTTAAACATACGAAAATCTCATTTCCCCGTGCCTTATTCCGGGTCATGATCGGCTCAGTGAATACAGTGAAATAAACTAATAGACCACAGTGACAGTGTGATTATCAGCTCGTCTCATCTCAGCGCAGCCGCCAGCATCTCCGCATCAACAGGTACCCATCTACCTTTTATTATATCCTTTCTACAATCGTCGTAGGACTTTCGCCCCTACAGCCGTTTTAGTGGAGTTCGGGCACAAACACTGTGTCACGAGAATTGCTCGTGAATCGTGATCTTACGGTGTAACTGCCAAACCGCTTGTTCGCGCGGAAGCATATTACATATAATATTATATATGCATCGAGCTTTAGGGCGCGATCAGACGTGAGCGCGTGTTTTCCCGAACGCTACAACAGAATCTGCGCACGTCTGAAAGCACCCTTACGAGATATAACGTTATATTTTTTCCTTTATTCTTGGCACTTCATTCTCCTTCTCTTTGATCTAATTATTTGTTATTTTCTAAGAAAAGCATCAACACGTCATTACGGTACAATAGTTTTTTTACCACGGTTGAAAATCACGAGCTCAGACTGTAGGCAACAATAGTTTTCATATGTCCACGTATTTACCGCGGAATATGTGTGGGAACCTCAAAGAAAGATCTTCCGATCGAGTGAGGTGATATACTCGGTCAGGCTGAAGGCTTGCTAGGTACTAGATACACTACACATAACAGATGTACTTCGCATCTACAATACTTTGATAGCGCGATGCAGAATTCATTCCTCCGCCCCATAATCAAGGATACTCACATATGACCTGCAGGTTGACGGGCTCGGCCCGCCCGTCACCCTCGACGTTGGACGCGATGCAGGTGTACCTCCCCGCCTGCGCCCGCGACACGCCCTGCAGCGCCAGGTGCGCCGATCCAGCGATGACGCCGGCGCGCTGGTTGTGCGTCATCACTTGACCCTGCGAAAAAACAGATTAAGAGCCAGTCCACATGGCACGTTGTGTCGACGCAGTGCTGCCGTTGCGTTGTTTTACATACAAATAACCAAGGTGTTTACGCGGCGCGCTGCGTCGTCGCAACGTATACATGATGGACAGCAGCCCTCGCGACGAAGCAGGTGTTGACATTTAGGCCCGTATAAAAATTTAATAGTCAGTACTTAAGATGCATCTTGGTCTCAAGACACGGTTCAGGCTCTGTGATTGGTTGTTGTCAAAATTTGGACCAATCACAGAGCCGAACCGCGTCTTGAGACCGGGTCGCATCTTAAGTACTATTTATACGGGCTTAATGGCTCTGTGATTGGTCCAAATTTTGACAGTCAACCAATCACAGAGCCTGAACCGTGTCTTGAGACCAAGATGCATCTTGAGTACTGACTATTTATACGGGCTTAAGACAGCTTCGTAATAACGCTGCGATGACGCAGCCCCTGTGTGGCCGGCCAAGCGTCAAACGGCAGCGCTGCGTCGACGCAACGTTGACGCAACGCGCCGTGTGGACTGGCTCTTAGTGCCTGTCCAGATGAGTTCGTTACGCGCAAAGTTTTTAAAACCTTTAGAGTAAGACTTCTAGAGAGCTAAAGTTCGACTTTTATGTTTTTTACAAAATTTTTCAGTCGTGTATACTGTATTAATTTTGTCTCAAGAAATAATGATAAAAAAATAATAATATTATAACAAATTTTTGGCCTTAGTCAATGAATTGAAATAAATGTTCTTAAACCCTAAACCCTTGAGAAGAAGTAGCGAAAGAAACTTGTTAAGGTGCTTTCTACAGTTTTATTATATGTATAGATTATTGTACATAGATTAATATGAATTACAATTTGTGTAAATGAGATAGTAATTATGTTTCATAAGATTCTTGGGTTGGTCCGTCAAGTCAACGTGTAATTACTAATAATTAATATTATTATTTATACAGGGTGTAACAAAACTAATTAGTGATAATACTTAAGGGTGTGTATGTGTTCCTTGTAGAGAGTTCACTCTGAAAGTAGCAGTGCTGAAAGACTATTTTTTTTACTATTGTATGGGCAAGCGCCCCAGCGCGGCGTTGTCACGTCACGAGTTTCCCCATACGAAAGTGAAAAAAAGATCTTTGAGCGCTGCTACTTTCACAGTGAACTCTCTACAAGGAACACATACACACCCCTAAGTATTATCACTTAGTTTTGTTACACCCTGTATAATATAAGACTCTTCTATTGAGATGAAAATGTTTGTCAAGATTGTCAAATGTCATGTCATTTCTCTTGGCAATATTTAGTAGACGAATGAAAAAATGTATAGCTTTGAGATAAAATAGCTTTTCATGTTTAATACCTTCTTAAAAAGATTTGTTCGTTCCTAATTTGCTGGTAAAATTACCCTTAATAACTCATGTCATTTCAGCTTCGTAAAACTACGTAGCCGGTTTTTTTAACAGCAGTAACACTAATGACGCTTTCCAGTTGGCTGGTCGCGTCATTACCTGCGCTGGTAAGGACAATGACAGTTGCATGTCTTTTGTCATGTAATTGCAAAATCAATTTCGGTCGCGTGAACACACTGAATTAAATGTATCGTGAAAAGTTTCTCGGCCCGGACTTAACGGTAATGATGCATTATGTGTTTGTCCACATTGTGCCTTTTTCTGTTCGTCAAGGGCATGCGTTATAGCGCAGTCAACAGCGTACCTGAAGCATGCCCGCGAGCAGGGCTCGAAAAACGTTATATTTTTCGAAATGTTATCGCCTTAAATACCTAAAGAACGTTTTATTTCGGTTTCGTTCGGAACGGAACGCTATTCAGAACATTTTTTGAAAACGTAATGATTTTTTCGTTTTTGATCCTTAAAACGGTTTTAAACGGTTTTTCCCGTTTCCTCGATTAAAAGTTAAATATATAACAAAAACTATTATTTTTCGGGCATTCGTTTGCGGTATCACGGCGAGGCAATAATCGGCTAAGTGCGAGTTGGACTCGCTCATGGAGGGTTCCGTACCGTTACAGAGCAAAATAAGGTCAATAATTGTGTTTTTTGTATGGGATTAATTTTATTATTTTTTTATCAGTTTTATTAATTAATAAAGAACTCATATAGTCAAGGACTCTATGAAAATTTCAAGAGCCTACCTATTATCGTTATTGATATCGAGCAAAAAAGGCCAAAAAATTATGGTTGTTGTATTCGAGCCCCCCTTAAATATGAAATATATCTTGTTTTTTAGTATTTGTTGTTATAGCGGCAACAGATATATACACAATCAAATCAAGTCCAGCTATATTAGCGGTCGCACAGACGGACAGCCTTCGAAGTCTCAGTAATAGGGTCCCAATTTTACCCTTTGGGTACGGAACCCTAAAAATCAGGTACAGCATAGATTTAAGTTAAGTTGCGTTCTTTGACGCGTTCAATTATTGAATGAGCCAAAATGAAAGTTTAATGAAAGAAGTTGACGAAAATTGAAGACGAAAGCGCGTAGTGTGGACATAGCTTATTTCGTGTGTTACTATAATTATTGCGTCACTCCATGTAATTATTTATTTATTCAAACATTTTGTAATATTCACTTCTTCTAATATATATTTCTCTTTATAATGTTCTTCTAATATATATTTGTCTTTATAACGAAAGCAATTATTATGTATAATTATTTTACATATTATAAAACAAAGTAGCTTTTTTCCCTCATGTCCCTTTGTTCCCTTTAATCTTTAAAAGTTAAAACTACGCAACGGATTTTGATGATTCTTTCAGTGTTTATCTAACACTGAAAGAATCATCAAAATCCGATCCGCCCATTTATCGAGGAAGGCTATAGGCTATATTTTATTACGCTAAGACTAATAGGAGAATGTGGATAAAATGGGGGAAATTATTTGAAAGAGTGTATCTCGCGAAATACTGGAGCAATTTTTATGTTAATTGGCACAGATAAGAATTAGACCACGTGAAGGATCATTATAGGCTATCGATTTTAATCATTTCTTCAGTGGTTATATATTATTTTATACCCGTGCGACGCCGGGGCGGGTCGCTAGTATTATTATAAATAGGTGGTTTATGTGATTGCAGGCATACTAAACAGAGTACGACAACAGGAAACTACGAGCATTGCATTCATTAAAATATGTAAACGTAGGCTAAAAATACTTAAAAATATATATATTTTTAGTTTTGTTGAGGAGTTCCATAATGGATCAAAGTTTTTATACGAGGAATACTATTCTTTGGCCGACTTAATCTTATGACGAATTGCCTTTAAATAAAATAAAATAAACTATTTTACGCAGGCAAAGCCCACTTGCTATGACAGCCAGTCGACTCAATTTTCCATATTATTATGTATGGCGTCGAGGTGTTGCACAATGTAGTCATGATATTATTATTTATTTAAATCTAAAAGATAACGTTACCGACATAATTAAATAAGCCTTTATTAACAAGCGAGTTTTAGTAGTACCTTGATAAAATAAATATTTCATTTCATTTTCATTTCAAAGGCGGGGTCAAATCCATACCAATATTATAAATGCGAAACTGTGTCTGTCTGTCTGTCTGTCTGTAACTCTTCACACTCAAGCCGCTGAACCGATTTTGCTGAAATTTGGCGTGGAGATACTTTGAGTCCCGGGAAAGGACATAGGATACTTTTTGTCCCGGAAAAATGTGCGGTTCCCGCGCTGTAAACAAATTTTGAAGCAACGGAGTTGCGGGCGTCATCTAGTGGTATATATTTAAGCCATCCTGTTAAAATTAGAATCAGCGATATTGTTAATCGACGGAGAGCTGGCGACCAAATCGGTCATGCTGAAGATCAGCTGTATTAAAACTCCGTTAGCTACTTCCCTGAACAATCCTATCTGATAATCTGCGTGCTGGCAGGCCATGGGCGGTGGGTGTGGGAGTAGTGGGGTGGGGAAAAAATGAAAATGTTCAACAACTTTGATTTTTTTTCCTCTGTCCGTCTTTCCGTCGGTCCGTCGATCCGTCGGTCCGTCGGTCCGTCTGTATGTCTGTATGACTCCAGGCTGTATCTCAAGGACCGCTATAGCTAGACTTCTGAATTTTCACAGATTGTGTATGTCTGTTGTCGCTACAACAACAAATACTAAAAACAAAATAAAATTAATATGTAAGTGATTTTTTTGGCCTTTTTTGCTTGTAATTAATAATGGTAACAGCTAGGAGTTTTAAAAAAGAGTTTTAAACACCCAGTGGGCCGGACGACCGACACGACTGTGTGTGGTAGAGGCCATTATGACGTATAAGCAGGCAACCCTACTAAAATGAAACACACTCGCAATAGTACTCACATTATGCTCCCAAACGACTTTGTAAGCGGGCGGATTTGAGCGCACCAAGCACTCAAAGTACACGTCGTCACCCTCCTCTATGTCGTTGGGATTTAGTTTGGATCCGAGCTGCAATTCCACCATCGGTGCATCTGGAAATTATACATAGTATACAGCAGCCATAGAAAAGGTTTGTACGGTTGAAGATCAGCGTATAAACAATAATCCATAGGGAGATAAAATTATTGGGAAATATAAAGTAACATCCATACTAATATTATAAATGCGAAAGCGTGTCTGTCTGTCTGATAATGGATAGTTTTTATCCCGTAAAATGTACGGTTCCCACGCGATTAACGAATTTTGGCGCAACGGAGTTGCGGGTGTCATCTAGTACACAATATTATGTTGAGCCGCTGTCAGCAGGCTTTACCTTTGACCACACGTAAGAATATCTCTTTATCAACAACATAGGGTAAAATCAGACCGCAACATGACGCGTAGATGCATTTCTAAATTTGTACTGAATTGACAGATTTCAATTGCGCGACGTCTTGGGAATCTGTCAATTCCATAACATTATAGTAAAGGAGGAGAAGAGGGGATTTTGGAAGTAGCTCGAGCGTGTCACATTAAGCTTGTATAGGCTTCCGACGTGTGTCTAGTTATCATGGTATAGAAATTAGATTTCTCACGTGGTGGGTTAATTTTTTTTTAAATATTGAAATGTCATCCGATCTGTCAGATTAAGATAGGGGATGCTTAGTATACCCCAAAGAAGCTTCCATAAAAAGCACTGACGATTCAAAGATAAGGTAAGCCTGTAGGAATATTTTAAAATATAAAAAAATAAACCTTTGATATTTTCCTAACCAAACTTCGCAGATATTTTATTTTGCACTAAACTAAATGATTTAGTCCTTGTTGTCTAAAATATAATAATAACTGACCGAAATAAGCAATTTTCTGAATATGTTTTCTTTTTCAAAACTTTAAAATGGCCGCAGTTTCTGAACCCACCGCGAAAATAAAAAACGCTCTTATTCTTTTTTTATTAGTTTTACCTAATGTAAAAAACCTACTAGGTCTCTATGACGCTCGAGTGACTACAAAATTAGCACCTTCCCCTCCCCTACTATTATAAAATAAAAAAATATAGCTTTATTGAATTCCATACAGTTTGAAGCTTACAAAAGTTTACACTTTAAGCTTAATTCCATACATAATTAGGCACAATTTCACCAACGCCAGTTAAAGTTAATGCTAGAATAAGTATCACGTTAACCATTTCGTTTTTCATATAAATGAAAGAGAAGACATGATATTTTAACAAGCTGTTAACACTAACAGACGTTGGTGAAACTGGGCCTTAACCTTATAGTGTAAAAGTAATTTCAGCGAAATCGTAACTCACAGTGTAAATTCAGTATCATTTTAGCTTCTATGGCCGTATGTTCTAGTTTCTCGTGCGTCGCCCGGCAGGTCAGCACGTGACCGTCGTCCGCCAGGCGCGGCGTCCAGCGCACAAACGACGTCGTCTCATTGCGGTCCTCGGAGTCCTGGGTAATGGTAACGAGTTGTTAGTGTCTAAACACACCATGCCAAAGTTCCGCGGCGGAAGTTCGGCGTGATTACGTCAGCAATGTCAAACGCATACAATATAACGCAACGTAATTTCGGCATAGTGTGTCATCGGTAATTTAAAATACATTGCAGGCAAAATCATGCCGAAATTCCGCCGCGGAACTTCGGCATGGTGTGTTTAGAGACTTTAGACACAATAATATTATTAGTCAAATTAGACTGCAACGCGACGCGTATATAGAGTGTAGATTTGACAGATTTGCAAGACGTCTCGTGCAATTGAAATCTGTCAATTCAGTACAAATTAAGAAATGCGTCTACGCGTCTATCTCTAGTACTCTATAGTACAGACATAATGTAAGTAATGTACTCACAACTTGTCGACGTGTGTCTGTTATTTGCTGGTCATCCAGCCACCACGTGATGACCGCCGGCGGGCGCGCTCCTATCGCCCTGCAGCCCAGCTCCGCCGGCTGGCCGACTGATAGAGGTTGTTCCCGTTCTATCATGTTCACCACCAACGGTCGCACTACAACAAAACAATCTTTATAGTAGGGGAGGGAAGGTGCTTGTGTACTCACTCGAGCGTCATGGAGACCTAGTAGGTTTTTTTACATTAGGTAAAACTGATAAAAAAATAATAAGAGCGTTTTGTATTTAAGCGGTGGGTTCAGAAACTGCAGACATTTTAAAGTTTTGAACATGAAAATATATTCAGAAAATTGCTTGTTTAGGTAAATTATAAATATATTTTAAAAAACAAGGACTAAATCATTTAGTTTAGTGCAAAATAAAATATCTGCGAAGCTTAGTTAGGAAAATATGAAACTTTATTTTTTTATATTTTAAAATGTCCCTACAGGTTTACCTGACCTTTGAATCATCAGTGCTTTATATGGAAGCTTATTTAGGGTATACTAAACATCCCCTATCTTAATATGAAAGATCCGATGACATTTCAATATTTAAAAAAATTAACCCACCACGTGAGAAATCTGATTTCTATACCATGACAACTAGACACATGTCGGAAGCCTATACAAGCTTAATCTGACACGCTCGAGCTTATCCCGAAATCCCCTGTTCCCCTCCCCAACTATAGAATGTTACGTATATACTTATCTAAGTAGGTCACGGCAATATATTGTGTAAAAGGCTATATCGACCTTGATTAATTTTGAAGTAAATATTATATTATAGAGCAGGCTACTTTTAGGGGACATTTAATATTTAGAAGTCTCGGGAATTGCTGTTTCTCTATTTATATTAAAAGCAATAAAACTTAATTACTTTGAAACTAAATTGATAAGTCGTTTTGCCTCTCGAATTTTAGCGAGTCAACCAGATGTCGTAAATTTGTAGCGCTTGACTTATGAAAAGGTTCCTTCCCAGGATTCAGATTCTATACCTAAATACCTAGATTTCTTTAAAGTTGTTTCAGCAGTGCATGAACAGACAGAGAGGCAATCACACTATACAGCCTATTTTTTGTCAAGAAATGCTATTACGCATCCCCAGCACACTATACAGCCTTAAAAATATTAAAACGCAGCTGGGTAACCATAAAACATTTTTTGGTAAGATTATGATGGGACGAAAATCTCTGTTTAGTTGCGGGGCCATGTTTGATGCGAGTAGCAGGAGATCGGTCATCTTGGCGTTCATTGAGAGGCCTATGTTCAGAAGTGGACGAATATAGGCTGATATGAATGAATGAATGAATGGATGAATGAACATTATTACAATGATAATTGTGAATTCAGGCAAAGTAGATGCTTTAAATGTTAGTGAAACAAAATAGATAATAATGTGAATCCATTAGGTATAGCTGAAAGCGAAGTTTGAACAGTGTAGCCGGGCTGGCTATTACTGTACGTTACGAATATTACGGCGCATAATGATAATGGATAATAATTTCATATTATTGCGGGCTGTAACAGAACAAAGAAGCTAAATAAAAACTAATGGTCCGCCGTGCGGAAGGGACAAAAGAAATCTGTAAACTGTCATCACAGCCAAGGTAATCCCCGGTTTGCCTGATCTAGGTTAATCGCATGGATTCACTTGGGCTTTATTCCGTAATAAAAGATACTAAGACGAGAGTAAATGAAAACGGTTTCGTCTAAGGCTCGTTATGAATGCTGGCATCTGTTTGAGTTTTTAATAAGTCTACGCCGGGATGACTTGACGTTTGTAATAATTGCACTAACAAAGATGTTGATTGGAGACAGATCTATGGCAAACCCACGTAATTTGGTCACGTTAAGGCGAAGACAGCTACCAATTCGACATGTTTGTGCAGTTTTCTAGACGTATGTATTTCATTTATTGGCACAAAAAAAAATGTGATTTTTGATTATAAAATTTGACGACCTCTGTGGCTCAGTGGTGACCGCGTTGGTAGCTCAAGAAGGGGGTCGCGGGTTCAAATCCCGCCGACGGAATAAAAAGTTTTCAATGTTCCCGGGTCTGGATGTGTATTAAATATGTGTATGATATAATAAAAATCTTAAATATATGTCGTTGTCTGGTACCTGTAACACAAGTCCTTTAGGTACTTAGCACGGGGCCAGACTGACGTGGTGTGAAGCGTCCATATAGGGGCGAGGCCGCCAATTTTTGCTGATTTTGCAATTATTTTTCACGGCCCTTTGTATTTTAAAAAGTATTGCGTTTATCTTATGCTCGAAAACTGATTCTAACGAAGAAAACAAAGTGCTCAAGCATGCATTAGAATTATTTGGGTTCCAATAATAGTCTAAAAATATATTTACAATTAAACGTAAAAAAAGGTAAGAAAATAGCTTAAAATAATCAATAACAATCCGCCGTGGAAGAGGTGCACTTTAACTGTCGCTGTATCTCTGTATGACAGATTTGAAGATAAATCTGATATGTTATGAATACTTATATAAATGGCTATTACCTCATCTAATTATTATAGTATTTTAAGATAACTTTATAAACTTTTTCAAATCAAATGAATCGTTAGAAACATCAATTCTACCCCACATTTTAAACGTCATCAATAATACCGATTTATTGTTATCGTTGGGTGTTAGGGAAGGTAAAATCGGGAAGTGGCAACGCTGAGTTTTTACGTATTCTATGGAAAATCTCGTAAAATTCGCCATTTCTCGACAGTTCACATTTGAACCTCAGTCTGGCTGTGTACACAGTTTTTTCAAAGGAAGTTTTTTTGTGACACAAATGTAAGTATTACTGTTTCTCATAGAACGATCAATGCATCATGTGAGTAGTCAAAAGGGCCATGTTTGGGGCTATAATACAAACCGCATTGTGTATTATTTACAGAGATAAGTTTGATTTTCTCTACGCTATGATAGCCTCTACGCTATCATTTTGGTGCTCCAACGGCATATTTCTCAACGCTATGATAGCATAGAGAAATAAATTCCCTACAATTTAGGTGCTCCAACGTCACAAGCAGCGTAGATTTTCTTTCTCTCGCAAAATTTTTTTGCGTCATATCAGCAAAAATTGGAGGCCTCACCCATATATTATATTATTATTATTATTTAAATAATAAAATAGTGAACTCCTACTAGATGAAAAAAAATATCAAAGTCACATCTTTCAGGAACGTTAAACAATTCTAACTAAAGTAATAATACAATATATGCTTTTAAAATTTGTTTATTTGATACCTTTTACAAAAATCCAAAGATTGCCAGATTTAATTTTCGGTTCTGACATCTAGATTTCTTATAATATTTATTTTTTCCTCTAACAAATGAAAAATGTATCCACGTTATCGAGTGAACACTTCACATCTCTGTCTCTCTGGCATGAAAATCGACAGTGGTGCGAGAGTGATGCGAGATCAAGGTCATTGGCAATTGTCAGCGTCTTAACATTGAATCGACACAATCCAACCGATTGACGTAGGTCCGCCAACTGCCTAATATGTAAAGTTCGAGTGGTTTGCTCTTTATAGACATACATATTTTTGTATGTGTGGTATCTGGAAATCGGAGTAAAAGATATTATTTTCACGACGTCAAATAAACTTTGCGTATATTTTAATGTGTTTTAATTTTTGGCTTAGTCTCACGGAAGTTTAGGCGGTATTACTGAAAAACCGAGGTACATCCAAACCGCTTAACCGATTTTAATAAATTTGGCATTGGGATACTTTGTGTCAAGGGAAAGGACATGATACCATACTTTTTATTTTATCTCGAAAAAAATCTACGGTTCCCACAAGATAAACGAATTTTGTCGCGTTTGTTACGTAAGTTTACTTATTGTTTTATCTAGTAAGTACAAATATCTAAATACCATATTCATAGGAACAATTTTATATAAATAAATATTTTACGTGTAATCACAGTTATATTGTTAGAAATACTGTTGACATTTTCATTTTCCACGCGATCGCTCGATCTTGGCTTTCACGCTGTCAAATTGACTCCGTGAAGCATAGTGAGATATAAATCGTGGTGAAATATATATAGTATGTCTCAATTGAGAGTCAGGCGATTATGTATTTTATATCTATATTATAATCTTAACAAACATAGGATAGAATTTCCTTTAATTATGAGCAAAAGCAATTTGAGACTAAAAGTTAATTGACGTATAATTTACTACAAATACCTGAACTTTATATAGGCCCCATAATTGCACAGTTTAAATTATTCCACGAATAGAATCGAGAGTCGAGGTACCGAAAGCTACCAGAACTCGATAGACATTCAAGAAAATTGGATGAATTCTGAGGTATGAATCAAAACGTAAATACAAATAGGCTATTAGGAAATTCGGTTGGCATTCAACTGCCCG
This sequence comes from Lysandra bellargus, assembly GCA_905333045.1. Taxonomy (NCBI): domain Eukaryota; kingdom Metazoa; phylum Arthropoda; class Insecta; order Lepidoptera; family Lycaenidae; genus Lysandra; species Lysandra bellargus. The sequence goes on along the minus strand of HG995332.1, from coordinate 780,130 downwards.
GCTGTGGTGCATACTCAAATAGTGTATGGAGAAATGCACGCCGAGCGTAAAGCCTTCAAAATTGACCAATCAAATCAACGTTCGAGAATTCCTAAAAGAAATATAAGTCAAAGCGGTAAGCGGTTCGTAATTTGAAAACGGAAAAGTACCGCGAGCACATTTCACCACTGAACATACAAAGATTTTACAGTAAAAAATCGACCAATGCGAGTCGGACTCGCGCACGAAGGGTTCCGTACCGTTATAGAGCAAAAATAGGCCAAAAATTGTGTTTTTTGTATGGGAGCCCCCCTTAAATTTTTATTTTATTTAAATATTATTATTAAATATTAAAGTAGAAATATATTTGTAGCCTCTGTGAAAATTTCAAGTGTTGCCATTATTGAAATCGAGCAAAAAAGGCCAAAAAATCACTTTTGTTGTATGGCAACCCCCCTATAGTAATATTTATATTAATATTATTTTGTTTTTAGTATTAATTGTTGTTATAGCGACAACCGATGTACGCAATCTGTGAAAATTTCAGAAATCTAGCTGTAGTGGTTCTTGAGATACAGCGTGGCGACAGACAGTATCTCAAGTTTTCAAAGGTCGAGTTTTCAGATATCCTTGTATTTTCAAAACATTCTCATTACAACAAACCAAAAGACATTTTCCGGACACCTCAGTATCATCTGTGTAAACAGAACTAACGAGTAGGCCGACTCAGAAGAGATCTCGGATACCTACGTTTGACGTAATATGTCATATCGGCCGGCGCACGCAGTACTAATGCGGTACTAAACTAAGCATTGTGAAACATGCTTAGTTTAGTACCGCAAAAGTGTGCCGTCTGCGATCTCCCTGAAAGTGACACTCACGCACAACTCGCGTATATTCGCCCGTTTGTTTGAAGTCGAGGAATTCCTTAGTTCTGTCTACTCTGGTATTGTCATCACGTCCTTGATGAAGTGGTCTGTCGCACCAATATCTCAGTTAAGTCTGACAAATGTACCGACATAGTAGGGGAAGTCACGTGTTAACATTATGACAATAATAATTTCACTTATTACAGTTCCGTACACGAATAAGTTTTGCCTGTTTGTCTGTCTGCTTTTTCATTTTCTGTATTTAAGTTTTTAATAATAGGTATTCGAAGATTTCCTTTTATAATATTATGTACACAGTACAAAATATACAGTGCAATTTATAAAATCAAATATCTCAATTTAGTTATTAATAGAGGAAAATGTGGAAAAAACTTGGAAATTATTTGAAATTGCTTATTATCTTAAGAACTACTGGAGGAATTTTTATGTTACTTGGCACACATGAAGAATAAACCATGAGAAAGGACATTTTTGACGTGGGAGAGCCAGGCTACGGCACGAATGGGCCGGCTCGACCGGAGAAATACCACGTTCTCACAGAAAACCGGCGTGAAGTGGCGCTTGCGCTGTGTTTCGCCGAGTGAGTGAGTTTACCGGAGGCCCAATCCCCTACCCTTTTCCCTTCCCTACCCTTCCCTATTTCCTTCCCTACCCTCCCCTATTGCCCCTTAAAAGGCCGGCAACGCACCTGCAGCTCTTCTGATGCTGCGAGTGTCCGTTGGCGACGGAAGTTGCTTTCCATCAGGTCAAATAAAAAAAAGGCTAATTTTTGCATATTAACGAAGCGAAAACGTAAAGATTTTGGCACACCCCCCTGAACCAATATCTAAGACGTTATAGGATTAATTATTGAATCTGTTTACTGTTTATAAATTTCAATAATATTGTGTGTGGTGTAACAGTCTGTAAATAATAATAGATATGACTGTAGAATGTAGATATTATGACTGTATCCATGAACTACAAGTATGGCAGAAGACAAAATAATGCTTCTCTCTCATTCACTTTGTCACATATTTAACATTATTATTATGTATTTAAAATTCCAACATCGACGAAATTGTTCGACCTTACTATGGGAATATTATTACCTACTCGAGCCGCTAAACTAATTTAAGGTCCTCTGTTTTTTAACCGACCTCAAAAAAAGGAGGTTATCAATTCGACGCGTATGTATGTAATATTTCCAGAACTGCCCAGTTTTTTTGTATATGTTATTCTATAGCAGCTTCTGAACAAATGTGTCAAATTTCAAAAGTGTATGTATGTATGTATGTTTTTATGTTTGTGCACGCACATATCCGAAACTATAAATCCGATTTAAATAATTCTTTTTTTATTGTACTAGGTATTGTTCAACTTAGGGAATACTGCAAGTTTTATCAAAATCGGTTCAGTAGTTTTTGAGATAGGGAATTTTAATTCTCAATTGTGTACAATTTTGAAGTCGGTTTTATCTTTTTCTAAAATACAGTTATTATGTCAGTGACGTTTCCAATCATGAATCATGTGATGACAAAAATGTAGTGTATGTTAAGGGCCCCCGAGACGATCAAACGGTTTGACTCAAACACGTAAATTTTAGTTTGACTCAAACCATTTTGATCGTTTACAAATCTAGTTTGAACGGTTTGTCAAACATTTACGTGTTTGAAGCTCGTTTGATGAAATTTCATATTTTTGTTGTGTTTGACGCGCCGTTTGATCGTGTTCCGATGCGTTTGAACAAACTTTATGCCATTCTTTGGAGTAGGTACATTATTTTTAACCGACTAAAAAAGAGGAGGTTATCAATTCGATGCGTATGTATGTAATATTTCCAGAACTGCCCAGTTTTCGTATATAAAGTTAGTCTATATCAGCATCTGAATAAAATATGTGCAAAATTTTGAGTGTATGTATGTTTTTATGTTTGTGTTCACATATCTCCGGAACTACAAGTCCGATTTAAATATTTTTTTGTTGTAATAGGTATTGTTTAACTTGGGAGACTTCTGCAAGTTTCATCAAAATAGGTTTAGTAGTTTTTGAGATAGGGAATTTAATTCTCAATTTCGTACAATTTTTAAGTCGGTTTTATCTTTTAAAAAAATAATATTTATTCGTCACAAGACGTGTACTCCACAGCGAGTATTGAACCAAACTGCGCAGTTTCGTTTGACAAACCGTTCAAACCGACATCAAACGGTTGCATCAAACACGTAAGGTTTGAATCAAACCGTTTGGTCGTCTCGGGGGGCCTTTATAGGTAATTCTCGGTAATTGCTAATTGTACAGTCAGCTACATTTGTGGCGTGGCGATATTATAACTCCTGCGAGAGTCAGTCGCCTGCCCATCGCCAACTTAACTGGTCGTGCAATAAATTTATTTAGTGCATCGGATATTTCATTTCAAGTACCCAGCCATTGATCACTAAAAAACAAGCAATATTTTATTAAATATTGTATTTGTAGTGTGAATATTTTATTTTTAGAGAGATATTGTTTCAAACTTGTAGGTGTCAAACTGTCTAAAGTCTAAAGTGATGTTTGTGCCAAAGGAAATTAACTTAGTCGACCAGGAACTACGTCCAAATAAGCATTTTCGTGTGAATGAAACTTTCATCAAGCATCAAATAATAACAATAAACTCCCACACCGCTTTCGGTGATGTAAGCCAGTTTCATTAAAACCTCAAATACTTTTTTAATTGAAGCATCAAATACTTACGATACATCATAATTTGCACGTTAACCCTCAAGGGCGGGACGAGGGCGGTATTGTCTGCGGTACACGTGTAGACCGCCTCGAAGTACTCGCGGGTTAACCTTTGAACCCGCAGCTCGAGTGCACTGACGCTGGAGCCGTCGTCGATGGGTTCCAACTTCGCCACCACAGCGTCGTCCCTCCACCAGCGCAAACGCGGCATCGGTTTTCCTGCAAATATATTTATTTCAATGCGATACCTGTTTCACCACTTCCTGATAAATGCCGGATAGGCTGACCACAATTTAACTTAACAGATAGAGTATGGTATGGAGCATCTGTCAAATCATAATAATATCTATGGACGCTTCACACCACGTCAGTCTGGCCCCGTGGTAAGTACCTGAAGGACTTGTGTTACAGGTACCAGACAACGGAAATATATTTAATACTTTTATACTATACATATTATATTTAAGATTTTTATTATATGATACACACTGTCACCAGCAGTATTTCCGGACCTATACGACCTGCAAACCTTCAAGAAAAGAGCGTATTCTCTCTTAAAAGGCCGGCAACGCACCTGCAGCTCTTCTGATGTTGAGAGTGTCCATGGGCGACGGTAGTTGCTTACCATCAGGTGACCCGTTTGCTCGTTTGCCCCCTTATTTAATAATAATAAAAATATATTAATTAATACATATATACGTGACCCAGGAACTTTGAAAACTTTTTGTTCCGTTGGCGGGATTCGAAGCCGCGACCCCCGACTAGAGCTACCAACGCGCTCACTACTGAGCCACAGAGGTCGTCAAATAAGTTGACAGGCGGACAGACACATTTTCGCATTTATAATATTAGTATGGATGGATATTGAACTAGAAACACAATATTTTTTCTAATTGTGTCATGTAAAAAGATATATTTATATGTGCCACGGAAGAAGCACTCACAAAGCCCGTGGCTTCATTAATTTGCAATTAACCTACACGTATATTGTATAGAATTTTAAAAATGAAACAGAACTAGGCCACTATCAGACGTTACCGTTGATAACGCCCATTATAATTCACGCTTTTGAAAATAACGCACTTTTCCTCATTAAATATTTGAGTAGTAAGGCCGTGTTCACACCAAACCGACAGTGAGCCGCCGAATGTGAGTGAACGTAAAGCAGTTTGTTGTATTTCCATACATAATTCACTTTTTCGTTAACACCTAACCGACAATACGCTGTTACGCTAGGCGTAGACTGCGGACATTCGATACCGTATAATATTTTCACGTTCCCCAATCTCCAGTGTGAAGATGACAGTCACAGTGAGCCTGCTCACATTCGGCGGCTCACAGTCGGTTTGGTGTAAACACGGCCTAGTAGTAGGGGAGGTACTGCTATTTATTGCAAAGTCATTTCATACCGACAAAATTTTTGTCCAGCAGTAGATTAATATTTAACAATCAACATAATGAGCGTCAGTCGCCGCACCAGTGGTGGGTTGTACATTGAGAGTGTCTCAAAGTTGTCGAAAACTTTTTGCTAAAAGTAATTTTATACCGTATGAAACTTTGATGGATGATTATTGAGGTCATGTTTAACCAAAAAATCACCGTCAGCCGTATTGCAGACGGGAGATTCAACGTCAGTCGCGTTAATGAATATGTAAAAAAAATTTTAATATATAAAGTCATTTTATACCGTACAAAATATATACAGGTGAATGTTTCTACTTTGTAAATAATAAAGAAAACCGTCAGTTGTTAATACGACGGTGGAAAAACCGTCAGCCAGCGATAAAAGTTATAACCAATATAGCCCTACTTCGCGCTAATGCATGCTAGGGCGTCATGTAGACATTTCCACCTGCAAACATTCAGTTGACGGCGATTTTAGTTTGAATTTACCACAAAATTGTCTCATATAGCAATTTTAAGTAATTAATTCGAAAGTCAATATTTGTGAAGAATAATTATATATGTCACCGTAAGATTGTAAACACCGCGAGAGTAGTATTTAAAATTGACCCTTAGCAAGGAACTTTCCTTGCACCAACGATGTCAATACTTGGATATGGCATACGCCATCAAAACTGTAGCAATGCTTTTGCATGCAAAATGTGTATCGAGAAAATATTGTCGTCCTTTTTTGTCTTACAGTAAATAACATATTACTACTTTCTCTTTCGCTCATTTTACGTTTCGCTTTGATTTTTCTCTTAAAATGGAAGACAATCATTTAAATAATTAATTAAATCTTAGTAATTACGTGTGAAATGTTACACCTTCGGCTTTATAGTTAATTGTATGAATCCTCGTGTTGTTACTGCACTGTCGGATGGCACACGATGGCATCTGGAGCGAAATGAAGCGAAAAATAAAGCGGTAATCAAAGAATTAAACACGTCCGACTGTCACCGCGTCCTAAGGCACACTGCTCTCATCTGAGAGCAGTGTGCCTTAGGACGCGGTGACACCCTCGAAATGAGTGAGCTCACTCGTTTCGAGGGTGACACATTTTTGCGCTGACGATTGTATGGAATGCCTCTTTTAAAGGTTATTATAATTTTATGCCTTGCACCAATATTTAATATAGTAAACAATATCAGTAACTATTACCTCCACTTACAACACACGTTAGTCTCATGCTGGCGTCTTCGACGTACGGTCCTGCCACGCCGATCACTTCTTTATCATTGTCATCGAAAATTCTCGGTTTTTCCGGCAATTCTGAAACAAAAGTTTACGTTAGTTTCATTGGAATTATCCGAGGAACCACATAAGACTATCTTCAGCACTCAGAGACATTTAATGGTGATTAAAATTTAATTTAATAAAGAATTTGATAGATAAACTACGATAAAATGGCACGCCCCTCCAAATTACTGTTTCAATGTATGTAGTCACATCCTTATGAAAGAGTTTGTATGTAGTAAATATTCAACCAATCAACCAGTACTCGTAATATTTCACTTAATAATGTCACTTATTACCAAGATATTTTGTTGGTCAACTAATCATGACTAGCCGACCGCGCAAGACAACGCAATTCAAACGTTTTGACAAGAGACGTATCTAAAGGCCATATTTCTTTTTTTATTATAATGCACAGCCATGATGACCGCCGTGATTGCGAAGCTATATATATAATGATCTATAGATGTGAATGTTATATATAGTACTTATTTAAGGACTGCATTGTAAAATGTTATTTATTTTTGTATAATATTCTGTTAACTGTATTACAGTACCCGGCAATAAATATTGCACATCGACCTTTGGAAAGTGACAGTCAGCTAATTTCGGTTTTGTAGAGCGTTATCTCTTACGCACGAAATACAAAAAGTCCGGTATATATTAGGAGCTGTTAAAACAATTAAGGTTTGCTTCTTTTGACAGTTTTATTATTCTTTGTATAAAATACACCAAATTTTCTATAAGTTATGGCTTTATATTCGGGTAAAATAAAATAAAAAAGGGTGTTCAAATTATGTTTACGTATTTAAAATTCTTTTGGAAAATTACAGCTGTAGCAAATTTAGGGGTGTTAACAACTCTAGATATATATTTTGAACTGGACGCGACTGCACTCTATTGAATTTGAACAACGACTGACATAATGTCAAATAGGTGTGTGCTACAAAGATAACGCTCTATGAAACCGAAATTAGCCGAATGTCTCTTTCCAAAGGTCGATGTACAATAACCGACAATAAATAGTCGGCTATTGTACTTACTTTGCTGTCTGTCACTATCTTTACATCTATACATATTATAATAAAATCGTAGGAAAGTCAATTCTGTACATTTACTTTAATTTACTTTTGAAAAATAATACTTGGGACGTGATCTACAATCGATATGGAAGCCAAAAATATAGTTGTTAGAATTTTTGTCTGTCTGTTTGTCTGTTTGTCTGTATGTATGTCCGGGATAAACTCAGAAAGTACTGGATGGATTTACTTCAAATTTTGCACGAATATTACTTAGAGGTCGGGTCAACAAATAGGCTATAAATTTTACCGATACCACCTAGGGTAGGGGCGAGGGGCTCAAGTTTCAATATTTTTAGTTTTTTGCTCATATCGCTAAAACAGTGCGTCGTAGAGAAAAAAGTCCGGTATAATATAATGAAAGCTCATAAAATTTCCTACAAATTTGTCCTTTACACTTTGTATCTATCTCCACTCCTTAAAGTCACACGTGTGACATTCTAATCGGGCAATATTGGGGAGAGCTATGAAAATAAGCTATTTTCATCTGACGTGGGGACACGGATCCCCCCTGCTCTTAAGGAGTCCGACCCCTTACTCACTCTCTGACGAGTGAGGCTGCTCGCGCGCGATAGCACAAAACTAGCTGCGTACGAGTTATCGCAGTAGATGAGCTCAAGTTATTAATGTTATTGAATAAAAGAGGGCCGTCCCTCTCCCCTTCCTAGTCCGGTTGGGGTGACATACGCGTGTATGTTCTAATGTCAAAGTAATTGGTAGAGCTCTCTACGACAATGTCGCGGTCGCGGTCATGATTTAGGTGTGTTCCTATGCTATCCGCATGCGAACTCGAACCCGGGATCGAGCTCGGCACCGGATTTCGGTCGGTCTGTCTGTTTGTCGTTCGGGTCGTGTTAAGTATTAAGGAAGGCGCCGGCGTCGTCCCCGGTGCAGTACTAACCACGCGGGTGAGTGTGATTTGTGTTTACGTAACTGTACACAGTACGTTACGTATTCTGTGATGGGGTCTACAGGGTCGGCTAAGATATGCTTAGGCCGCCTGAAGGGGTCTCGTAATGTCCGTGCGTCATGTTCGTAGTCCACAGCCTTACGAATGAGCGGATTGGGATGTACTTTTCCTTTCTCAAATAATCGCTTCGAGAGTTCTTTGATATAGGCTTTGATAGTGATAAGCTCGCAGTCTCTATGCAAGTCAATATTTCGCATGTAACCTGTTGCCATGCGCAAAAAATGGTTTTGACCTCGTTGCAATTGGTTCATCTGATTGTCACTTATGTGTGCGAAAGAGACGCACGCATAAGTGAGTATCGTTCTTATAAATGTTTTGTATAATGCCTTATGTCTTAAGGACATTTTGCTACTCGCGTTGAGTAAAGGATATAATTTGTATAATACAAATTTCGCTTTACGTACGGTATTCGATATATGGTTCGTGAATGACATCGACTTGTTTAGTACTACTCCTAAGTATTTGACAGCCGTGACTTCGGGAATTAATTTTCCGTGCAGACTAATAGGTTGCATTGGACGACCTCCGTGGCGCAGTGGTGACCACGTTGAGCTCAAGCCGGAGGTCGCGGGTTCGAGCCCCGCCGACGGAACAAAAAGTTTATAAAGTTCCTGGGTCATGGATGTATATTAAATATGTGTATCATATAATAAGAATCTCAAATATATGTATTGTATAAAAAAGTATCAAATATATTTCCGTTGTCTGGTACCCGTAACTCAAGTCCTTCAGGTACTTAGCACGGGGCCAGACTGACGTGGTGTGAAGCGTCTATAGACATTATTATTATTATTATTATTGTTTTCTTACGTTTTAGTCCGTTAAATAATATAGCGTGACTTTCGTCGGGGTTTAGTTCGATTCTCCATTTTGCGAACCATTTACCGAGTTCGGTAACTGCTTCTTGGAGTTTTTTGGACGCGAAAGCTATTTGGCGATGAGCAAAGAAAAGGGCCGTGTCGTCCGCGAATAGCGCTTTTTGTACTCGAGGGTGGGTGGGAAAATCGGACGTGTAGAGATTGTAGAGGGTCGGGGAGAGAACCGAGCCCTGCGGTACTCCAGCCTCTAGATCTCTAAGTGAAGACAGAATGTCTTCGACTCTAAAACGAAATTTACGGTTTTTGAGGTAGTTACTTATTATTATAATAAGACTATCGGGAATGCCGAGTTCGTTTGATTAATATGCGACGAGCACAACGGTGAATTGTGAAACATTTTGCGTAAAACAAAACGGTGTCGCCATGTCGCGGCGTTATATCTCTACTTTTTAAAGAACGAAGTGTAAAACTAAACTAAACATACGGTTTTCGAGTGTCATTTAATTTGCTTATAACGAAATTGTGCCGTGGCGTTATTATTGCGTCTTATTTCTCCTTTTTAGGAAAAAACTAAGTCAATATAATATTTTTGAAAAATAATGCTTGGGGCGTGATCTACTATGCTAACGCGGACGAAGTCGCGGGCACCAGCTAGTGCAAATAAATAAATAGCTATCCATACTAATATTATGGAAGCAAAACTGTGTCTGTTTATCTGTTACCTCTTCACGCCTAAGCAGCGGAACCGGATCTGCTGAAATTTGGTTTGGAGATACTTTGAGTCCCGGGAAAGGACACAGAATACTTTTCATCCCGAAAAAATTTACGGTTTCAGCGTTATAAACGAATTTTGGCACAAGGAAGTTGCGGGCGTCATCTGCCAAGTTTTAGCAAAATCGGTGCAGCGGTTTTAGCGTGAAGAGATAACAAACCGACAGACAAACTTTCTAATTTATATTATGGACATAATATTACTAAAATATAGTTACCGGTTAAAGTGTGTAGTCGTAGTCGTAACCACAATATGAAAATATACGCAGTCGTTGAACCAACGTAAAGCAGTAACTATTGCCTGAGACTTTATAGAAAATCTATGTTTCCCATGGGAACTATAATCTGCACTTTACGCTTATTAATGGAGCCCATTTAATGTTCTAGGATTTCAACTAAGTGCTTAATGTGAATCTGCAAATTTATATAAATCACACTTGAATATTAACTTTAAACATAGCTTTCTCCGTAATACATGACGAAAATAAAAATCAGCCAAGTGCGAGTCGGACTCGCGCACGAAGGGTCCCGTACCGTTATAGAGCAAAAATAGATCAAAAATAGTTTTTTGTATGGGATTTTTATTTTATTTAAATATTATTATTAATTATTAAGTTGCCATTATTGATATCGAGCAAAAAAGGCATGAAAAAAATCACGTTTGTTGTATGTCAGTCCTCCCTTAAATAATTAATACTATTTTGTTTTTAGTATTTGTTGTTATAGCGGCAACAGATATACATAATCTGTGAAAATTTTAGAAGCCTAGCTATAGCGGTTCTTGAGATACAGCCTGGCGACAGACAGACAGAGAGACAGACAGACAAACAGACAGCCGTCTGTCAGATATAACTGAATATTTATTTCTTTGACAGGTTTCTGGCACCGACTTCAAAATTATGAAGATTGAGTACAGAAATAGTTGAGGCTTAGCCGATTTCGGGAAAAGGCACTACATATTAGATAGGAAAAATTATTTAATACTTTTTAGTTCATATTATAAGGATGCTATTAATATTGTTTTTATCTTGGAAGTCGGTTTTAATTTTTTGTTAAAAATAATAATTTCACTCTTTTTAGTTACCTAGTAGGTAAACTGTTAGTGCCAATTCAAATTGTATAAAAAATAGTTTCATATTGTCTTCACTAGATGTCACTGAGGCGCTCCTGTGTCGCGCTATCGCTTGTACGTAGAAGTTTTATATAGGTAGTTGTAACTTGTAACAGATTTTTGTCGAGTTGTTGAAAGTTTGTAAGCAACTGACAACTCAACAGTGAGCTTGCCGCTTGGTGAGAGCAGTGAGCATTGAATTGACAACATAAATCATAATATTGAGTGGTAATTGATCTCGTATAAAAGTGAACGCAGATTTGACCGCACCGCACGCACCGCAGTCGCCGCATTCGCAATTCTTCATATTATTATGAAGTTGCGAAGACTGCGGCGCGGGTAGGTAGGTATGCGAGCTTGCCTATAACTTCATATAAAGAATTGCGAATGCGGCGACTGCGGTGCGTGCGGTGCGGCCAAATCTGCGTTCACCTTAATTGTTATTAAGTTGACCTCCGTCATAGTCCGCGAATTTATAAGTGGTCGTCGGTGGTACTGTGTATATTCTACGTATCTTATTACAATTTGTTAAGACTGTTAAGAGTCATACGGCATACCCCAAGGCCCAAATATCAGGTAGATAGATACATTTAAACAATACATTTAAAAAAATCTAAGTGAACACGTGCTGAAAAATGCTCGCAGCGCGGCATGCCGCATGCCCTGACATTCCGGTTAGAACTTGAATACGATGTTTACGTTCGCGCGGCGCGCGGCGACGCCGTTGCCTCTGCGGCGCCGACCGCCGTGTATATTAAACAGCCTATAATTGGTGTTGTTATGTATATAATTATTATTATTGTATCCATACCTATGCCTTGTAAGTTGTACTATTATCTATTTTGTGCCATGAGACATTGGTGACCTTAACACGACGTGGTAATGATGATGATGACGATGATGATGATGATGAATTTGAATTGCATGGTAGCATATGCTTTCTGTTCTTAAAAAACGCCGAAACTCTCAAATGTGTATCTATAAAGAGTCAGGAGTTTTCTCAGCATCTTCGAAACTATGGTATACCTTGACCCAATATTTGACTTTTTGGTAGCATATTCTTAGTACACTTCACATAAAACCAAAATCACCATATGTTTCCATATAAATTTCGAGGAGTCCCCTCGATTACTCCTGGATCCCATCATCAGGTCACCACTTTTGTGAATATGGTACCAAATTGGAGTGAAACCTAATACAATAAAACAAAAATTTCGAAAATCGGTTCACAAACGGCGGAGTAATCGTTGAACATACAAAAAAAATATATATATCCACAGCCGAACATATAACCTCCTCGTTTTTTGGAAGTCGGTTAAAAAGAACGAAACAAGACCTAATTCTGCCGGAGGCATCGAATTCATGTTTTCATTGATACGACTCTTGCTTACGAGTTTCATGCCAGGATAAATAGAAGGTTACATAGAAAAATGTAGAAGAAGAAAGTGGATAATAAAATGCAGTCGGAGGCATGTCGCACCGAGTTTAATTAATTCAAAAATCATAAAATATTATGCCTCCGACTGCATTTTATTAACCACTTTCTTCTTCTACATTTTTCTATGTAACCTTCTATTTATCCTGGCATGAAACTCGTAAGCAAGAGTCGTATCAATGAAAACATGAATTCGATGCCTCCGGCAGAATTAGGTCTTGTTTCGTTCTTTTTAGTTAACATTTTTTTGCAGTCGGGTTTTTTGATTTTTAATTAATTTATTTTATTTGCGACTTTTTAGTTGTAGTCATCTAACCATTTCGACAATCAATCTAATAAAAAATTGAAAAACTACCGCGCTGATATAACCATATATCGCAGGTACACTTAGAAAAGTGTACCTACAATACGTTATAATAGGTACATAGGTTTGGTACTGTTTCAATGTATGTTTCTAGTTTTAAGTACCAAATCATTGTTTTTTTTTTGTTTAATACTTTGTCATTGAATTTTCATCTTGTTTCAGTAATGTCAGTTAATTTTTAATTAATATTGGATTTATCCATGCAGTCGGATTTTGGTTTTTTCTTATTTTATTATTAGCGGTCGGCCGCGGCTTCGCCCGCGTGGATGTCAGTGAGCTCTGCAAAAAGCATACCCAGGAAAGACTCGGTCAGCAAAATGATTCCCAGGTCAATTCACAGACTCCGACACTAACATCGACGACGTAGGCTGCAACCTGCACAGATTGTCTTCCTCCCTCACGCGCACCCGCCTTGGTGACGCCAACTATCGTAATATTTTAATTTCGCCATAATTTCAAAACCAAATGTCCAATTTTATTCATTCAAAGACCAAATATTATCTACATAAACTGTACTTAGTAATGGAATAATTTATTTTGATAAGGATTAAAAGAATGAGTAAAATAAACGCGTTTAAATGTAGTCCAAAAAAATTCAAGATTTTTAAATAAAAAAATGGTTATTGTGCCTCACTTGACATAGATAGGTATAGTGTGTCGCGGACTTTTTTGTAGATATTTGTAAGTTCTACAATTACTTAGAATTGTATGGTTCTATATTTAATAGTTTAGGCAGCGTACGTAAAATAAGTAACTTTTCTGGTTGATTTTTTACACCTTGCGTCCGAAGAACCCAAATATCTTACGGTGCCCTATTTTTTCCCAAAATAAAATTCAGCCTATTTTCAGCAAAAATTATGTGGAATTCCAATGGTAAAAGAATTTTGCAAATCGGCCTAGTAGTTTCGGAGCCAAACAAACAAAACATCAAATCTTTCCTCTTTATAATATTAGTGTAGATTTATTGTTCTATTTAATATTTAAACTGCAAGTTATATACATATTTAGAATCAGTGTTTAAAATCCTTTATTTTGATAACCCATTCGATATGCTTGGTAGAATTTTTATTTTTTTTACCTCACATTATGGCGTCAAACATCTGCCATTTTGGTTTTTTTTTAATGTCACCTATCTAAGAACACTTGGGTCATTAAGACAAATCTAACGATACCTCAAATGTGAAAATCCGTTCAGCGGTTCTGAAGATACAAGGTAAGGAAGAATATTACAAACATACAAGATACGCGCTAAGCACATAACTAAAGAAAAGCAACTCCGTCAAAAAACATGCTCTACAATACGTCTTGTCAAAAATGTGTACCAGGTTCACATTTCAATACACTTGCAATATTTAGGTGACCTTGAGCGGTAAGTATTAAGCTAGAAACAAATTATCGGACGCATCCATAAGTCGCGGCTGATGGATGTGGCTTAACAATGTGCACGGTTCATCCGCGGACGTCAAAGACCTAACCTATATGTAAATGGCAGACGTCCGCGGATGCAAAAACATCTGGCCAGCCAGATTCTGTTCGGACGTCTGAACGCTTAAGGTCGCGTCCGTGACTTATGTCAGACAATGTGCACAGTTTAGTGTATTTTGTATTGATCAGTTAGAAACAAGCCGCATCCGATGAAAACGTCCGCGGACGTTCGTCCGATAATTTGTTCCGACGCGCGACGTTACAATATGACAATTCGAAAAGAACCAAAATAAAACGGTAATAGGTAGTATCCAGGGGATTGCATTTCCTTAGTTTTTATTATTCGTAGATATTATCATAATTTCGTCAACATTTCAGTACATTTTCCGCAAATATTATTGCGTAGCCCGTAGGTGTGACATTTTACTAAAATTCGCTTACGAGGGCGCCACTAAAAATTTCGGGAATCAAGGAGGTGACACAACAGTACTATTTAAAAATGTGTTTATTGCTTTTCGAAGTATTCTCCGCGAAATTTGACACATTTTTCCATACGATGGAACCAATCATTGAAGCAACCATTCCATTCGGAAGTTGGGGTCTCCAAAATGGCCGTTTTGTAGGCGTCCATAGCTTCTTCAGGTGATGAAAATCTCTGACCACGCAATTTATTCTTTATTTTAGAGAAAGTATAGAAATCATTAGGGCTTAAGTCGGGGCTGTACGGCGAATGGTCTAATAATTATGTTTTCTTGCTCTAAAAACTCTTTTGTTCTGTGCGCGGTGTGAGAACTCGCATTGTCGTGATGGAGGATGATGCGGCGGTTGCAGTTCTCTTTACGGAGTTCAGATACGACCTGTGGCAAACAAATGCTAGCATACCATTCTGCATTAACCGTTCTTTGTCCCTCAAGAGGAATAGTCGCAATATGGCCGGTTTTGGAGACAAACGTGGCCACCATTTTTTTGCAACAATTTTTGTTGCTTTAACTCATTTTCGAACACCCAAACTCGTGACTGGTTTTTAGTTTCGGGTTCGTACGCGTATATCCAGGATTCGTCACCTGATACGATGTTGTATACAGCATTTGAGGATCCTGCGTGGAATCTTTCGAGAGTTCTGACGCACCAAGTAACGCGAGCCGCTTTTTGCTCTTCACAGAGCAAATGCGGTATCCATCGGGAAAACAACTTTTTTAAACCTAATTGTTCATGCAATATTATTTGTATTTGACTCATGCCAATGTCTAAAGTTGCCTGAATTTCGTGGTATGTCACATGCCGATCTTCCTCAACCAGCTTACGCACAGCATCAACGTTTTCTTGGGTGACTGCAGTTTTTTGATGACCTTGACGGGGATCATCACTGAGCCTGACACGTCCACGTTGAAATTCAGCAAATCAGCGATAAATTGTGGTTTTGGATGGGGCTTCATCATCAAATGCAGAAATCATCCGATCAACACACTGTTTTTGTGATAAGCCACTTCGAAAGTCATAATAAATCATCGCTCTAGAATTTTCTCGAGTCAATTCCATTTTCTCAACGACTAAACAAGTTTGACAAGACCTTGTGACAAGACCGAGAACCTTTTTTAAATAAATAAATGATATTCGATTTTTAAAACCAAGGAGTTTTCAATTAAAAAGATTTTAATATGACAGGAATAGTGGAAGTATTCCATTCCCGATATTTTTAGTGTAGCCTATGTACAAGTTACAACTCTGTACGCTCATGAATACGTTCGTAAAATAAAAAATATTTCCCGTCAACAAAATGTGGTATAATTATTATTTTGTTTCTAGTTTCTTAAATGCGTCAGCTTAAGGCCCTCCCCCTGCTATGCGGAGATGCCGCAATTTACCGTTTTTAGAGTCTTATTAACTCATAATTTGAAAGCTACAAAATTATAATAAAAACAGCAATATAATGAACATTCCTTTCACCGCTATTAATTTCCTATTTTGATTTATTATACTCATGATATTAGTTCCCGAAGTAATACCAATTTATTTAAATTCAAGCATACATTCAGTATCTCCGCAGTATTTATAAATTACGTTTATTTGAAACACACACCAAAAGATGGACAATTTCAGTATTATATTCGCCGTTTGAATTTTTTTAGGTAAATTTTGAACGAAGACTTAAGGCGACGATAAACCCCAATTTGTTATTCCGTGACAACCGGTTTACCTAGTTCCAATATAATAACGAAATATAAAAAATATGAGATATAAAGCACAATATTTAAAATACTTTAAACCATAAACATTTTAATAAAACGTAATACTTTGGCTGTGATTAATTTAAAAACTCACCTCCGACAAAAATCTATTTCATCAAATATAAGTATTAACTATGATAATTATACATTTTATTTGAATAAATTATAATAATAATAATAATAATAAACATTTATTCAGTACAAACACATTACACCACATTACAACAAACATTTCACAAAAAAGACAATAAGCATAAAATAAAAAACAAAAATTATATAAAAAAGGAACATTAAGAAATAAGTGCCAGATGGACATAATATACTGTAGGTAGGTGTATATTTGGGTAAAGATAGCAAACTACAATGCAGTGTAATGCGTATTCCACCGAAAAGGACCCCACTCAGGTGATGATCACAGTATACACCGCGATCCCTGGTGTTCTGTGGGGCCTATTGTTTTTATTGTTTAATTGTTAGTAAATCTATATTAAAATCTTCTGAACCGAACAATTTTGTTTTTTAATATTTATTTCCAAAGAGATTTAAAAAAAACATGAAAAATAGAGAAGATCCGCCCCTAGTAACTACAGTTTTATGCTAAGCTAAAATGAATCTTATTGCGATGGGTATAACGCTTGGTCTTTGGTTGTGTGCAATTTTGGATTGAGATTATTCCCCGCCTTAAGTAAAAAAAAAATTGATTTTGGTGCTATCTCGGCGACGCGGCTAATGTATGGTCAAGGTCGTTTGCTTAGGGGATGGCTTTAAGCAGACATGATAGTTTGTATTATTTGTATTATTTTATATCATAAAGTTTCGTGACTTGTCTCGTATTTTAAATCATATAAAATCCAATCCTGGAAATATTTCTAACGCATGGTTCATGTCAGTGTGAAAATCGCTAAAATTCTCCTGTAAAAATGAAATTTTATTTAATCTATCGATGTTACTCAACCGGCTAAAATGGTGATTTAAATTCGCTAACCTATTTTCTGTAGCAAGGAATTTTGATGCTAACATTTGTTTTGCAAAAGCTCAGTTATTGTTCTCTATTTTTCATTAACTTCCTTGCCTGTTTTCTGTTCGAGCAAAATGGGGGCTTTCATTAATATCTCACTGAAGTGTCGGTGTTGTGAAATAAAATAAAGTGTTTCTATTTTTCATTCAAATGATGCATGTGTATTTTTTGTGATATGCTCATTTGACGTTGCTTTTTACTTTATTAAACAAAAGACGGTATGTATATATTTAGGAATATCTATTTATATGTATAGTTAAATAGTACATTAGGCACCTAGGGCAGGTAAATAAGAAATGTCTCACATCATATCAACAAACATGTGATCTGAGGCTTTCTTATTTACTGCCCATGGTGCGTATACTATTTTTCTCATCGACGGAGGCGAAAACGGCAACATCGGTAAGCGCAGCGGGAAGAAAGTTGACGTTTTCGGCCTGGAGGTGAGAAAAAATAATTTTAAATTTTGTTCTTCCCGTCATATTAAGTCGAGAACGGCTGAACGGATTGGGCTAGTTTTTAACCGACTTCCAAAAAACGAGGAGGTTATATGTTCGGCTGTGGATATTTTTTTTTTTTTTTTTTTATTTTTGTATGTTCAACGATTACTCCGCCGTTTGTGAACCGATTTTCGAAATTTTTGTTTTGTTGTATTAGGTTTCACTCCAATTTGGTACCATGTTCACAAAAGTGGTGACCTGATGATGGGATCTATGAGTAATCGAGGGAACTCCTCGAAATTTATATGGAAACATATGGTGATTTTGGTTTTATGTGAAGCGTACTAAGAATATGCTACCAAAAAGTCAAATATTGGGTCAAGGTATACCATGGTTTCGAAGATGCTGAGAGAACTCCTGACTCCTTATAGATACACGTTTGGGAGTTTCGGCGTTGTTTTAAGAACAGAAGGCATATGCTACTATGCAATTTATATTCATCATCATAATCATCATCATCATCATCATCATCGTCATCATCATCATTACCACGTCGTGTTAAGGTCACCAATGTCTCATGGCACAGACTAGATAATAGTACAAGGAATAGGTATGGATATACTAATAATAATAATTATGTACTTACTGTATAACAACACCTGTTTATTTAATACATGACGGCGTCGCCGCCGCGCGGCGCATGGCGGCAGACGACAGATCGAATCCTTTACTAACTACTTTATATACAGATCGAATACTTTATTAACTACTTTATAAAATTTAAATAGACAAATAGAATTGAAATAAAGTTATTTTAAAAAAAAAATTTAAACAAAACAAAGTCATTGAGTCTTTTTAATTAGTTATACTTATTAATCGATAGATGGCGCACTAAGTATCGATTTAAATTCTTTATTACAAGAACAGCTGTCAATAATTATGATAATATTAAATATTATGAGTAGCTACGCTACATCCTATGCAAGTTTATACAATTTTTTATCTGATAGATCCTTCGATCGTGGAAAAACGAGACACAATAGCCTTTCTATTGTTATCGCAATCGCCGGTGACCGCTTGGGGCTTGAAGCATTAAAATTGTTAAATTACTTAGCACAATATGTTCACTTCACTGATAATATATTATTTTGTGAGTGTGAGTTGTGACTCTTAACAAATTGTAATAAGATACTTAGGTAAAATATACGCGAAGGTTTATCTACTAGTGTAGCTAAAAAGAGTGAAATTATTATTATTTTTAACAAAAAATTAAAACCGACTTCCAAGGTAAAAACAATAATAACATTAATATGAACTAAAAAGTATTAAATAATTTCTACTATCTAATAGTGCCTTTTTCCGAATTCGGCTAAACCTCAACTATTTCTGTACTCAATCTTCATAATTTTGAAGTCGGTGCCAGTTCCAAAAGTTTCAAATATCTGAAGTTTCAGCTATCTGGTACCGACTTCAAAATTATGAAGATTGAGTACAGAAATAGTTGAGGTTTAGCCGAATTCGGAAAAAGGCACTATTAGATAGTAGAAATTATTTAATACTTTTTAGTTCATATTAATGTTATTATTGTTTTTACCTTGGAAGTCGGTTTTAATTTTTTGTTAAAAATAATAATAATGGTCTTGAAATATTCACAGAATTCCATGGAAGGTTTATATTAGGAGGAAAGCTATACGAAGTTCACCGGGTTTAAATAGAAATATCCATTCTATTTAAAACAAATTATTTAAAAATGCTCCAATTCGAATTTCACAATAAGCACTCGGCTAAAAGGAGTAAAAAGGTATTTTCTAAATAAACCTCGCTTAGATTGAAAAGTTCGTTTTAAAAAAACACAATCACGATGATGAGATTGCTTCGGGTTGGAATTAATTTGTGACCGGGGGACTTCCGGGGGAGGTTTTATTTCACATACGCTGAAGTTTAACGCAGAAACTCAATTATGGGTCATCGTGACTCGAATTTATCGGGAAATGTGCGTGCAATTGGTTTAGAATCTGACTTCCAATGAAACACAAAAGGATGAGAGCTATTATATTTTTGTTGCCAGAATGCATAATATTGTTCGAATATGTTGTATTTAAATAACAATAGGTTGTCGTAGTTCTGAAGGGCTTATTATAAAATGAGATTTACATACAAAGAAAACAATAGAATTATAAATTAGCTAACGATAATAAAGTCACAATATAGTAGACATAAATACAACACGATAAATAACTTGTTGGCTGTTATAAAACGTAAGTAAATTACGAAACTCCGCATACCAGTACCCACATAAAGGATAAGGCCCAAAATAAATATCAAAAAGATTGATATAGGCAGCAATAATAAAGCTTAAATTGGCTGGACGCCAGAACGTAATATGTGGCGTAGTCCAACGGCGCGGTTACATTATGGGGACGGCCATTTTCTTTTATGCTCGAAAGTAGTTATCGTTTGTACTTTTTTCCTAGATAGTGTACACAAAATGAAGATAAACATTTATTGGAGTTGGCCACCTCGCCTTTTGTTGTAGAACCAAAAGTGAAATTTCATATTGCGCTTCCATTTTATGAAATTTTTAACGGGATAAAATTGCGAATTTTTATTTTACTATTTGTGCTACTTTTATGTTGTGCATTTCTAACATAGGTTATCTTTTTTTTATAAAAAGATAAGTAAATAAATAAATAAATATCTATGGACATTGGGCGCTTCACACCACGTCAGTCTGACCCCGTGCTAAGTACCTGAAGGACTTGTGTTACAGCCTACAGGTACCAGACAACGGAAATATATTTAATACTTTTTATACAATACATATATTATATAAGATTTTTAATATATTATGATTAATGATACATATATTTAATACAGATCCATGACCCAGGAACATTGAAAACTTTTTTGTTCCATCGGCAGGATTCGAACCCGCGACCCCCGGCTTAAGCGCTGCCAACGCGCTCAACCACTGAGCCAGAGAGGTCGTCAAATGGAGTATTAGTACGTCCGAAGAGAGAATATCCAATTTATGTCAGGTGTACAAGTATAACGGTATAAATACTTGCTGTATTAAATGAGTCGTATATAATTTAATTTCTGTTATTGGTTAAGTGAAATTGCGTGCTATTTCACTATTATGATATTTGCTTTAATAAAATTCGTTTATTTTGGAGCATTCATCAGATTTATCTGGTTCCACATCAAAGTAATTGCTAATTCTTGCTCGTAGTTCCGGTCTGTAGGTCTCTGCGGTTTTGGTTGCAGATAATAATTGAGTTTTCGGTAGGTACTTGTCGTCATCAGTACGGATGGCTAACCACCACTTTCGGGCCCCCTTGCGCCAGTATGAATCATTAATCGTTTGTCGGAATATTATGCTTGTGGTAATCTTTTTTTTTATAAAATAAGGGGGTAAATGAGCAAACGGGTCACCTGATGGAAAGCAACTACTGTCGCCCATGGAAACTCGCAAGTCGCAACATTAGAAGAGTTGCAGGTGAGTTGCCGGCATGTTAGCTAATGTTTCAAAAATGAGAAGGAATATTGATATAAATATAATAAATATACCTGTAACCCCACAGTGACCGGTTGTATTTAAACCAGGTCAGCCACGCTGGGACATTTTTAAAGTGCCTTTTACTCTTGTATACCATTGGAAAGATGACAGTCATGATTGACATGGGGTATAAGAGACGAGGCCGAATATTTGACGACCTCTGTGGCTCAGTGGATGAGGGCGTGGTAGTCAAGCCGGGGGTCACGGGTTCGAATCCCGCCGACGGAACAAAAACGTTTTCAAAGTTCCCAGGTAATGGAGTGTATTATATAAAAAAAACTTAAATATAATATGTATACATAATATAAAAATATTAAATACATAATATAATATTTCCGTTGTCTAGTACTTGTAACACAAGAGGTACTTAGCGCGGGGCTATACTTTGTATAACTTGGTGAGAAGCGTTCATAGAATATGTTATTATATAATAATATTTAAACGCCTTTTTGACGCTAAGACAAGATCCCCTGGGCCCTGTAGCGTCCCTATCAAACTTGGAAACAAAATTCTTGGACGGATGATGAAGGACGGACGGGAATCGTAGACTACTTTTTTGACTTTCTAGTCAAGCAAGCCGAATACACAAGTCGTCAAAAACTAACGCAGCTGGGCCCAAGTATAAAAAGTAGCAGCATCTATAGTATCATAATATCTGCATTTGTTTGTAAAAATGCAAACAAGGTAAGTTTGTTCGTTATTGGCCAAATAAATAAAACGAACACAAACATAATATCAGATGTATGAGCGCTATATTATTTTAAAATGCAGCCTTTTATAATTTTAACAATTAATGAGAATTTATTTTATACTAATAACAATAATGTTTGCTAGGATGAAATAAAGTTCGTGCAAAAAAATACCATCCAAACGATTCTCCGAAAACGTTAAGCCTCGATATTCGAAATATATGAAAACAGAAAATAAAAGTTTCAAATACGTTGAACGAAAACAATAAACCGAGAAGTTTAAAACTCGAATAGAGGACGTAATCAGATTTAAATAACACTCGCTGAGCGCATAAACATTTCATGAGCTAAGCATTATTTCAAGCGAGTATTGGCAAGATAGTAAACCACCATTTGGCTTCGTTCCGATACGCCGGACCGTAAATTTACTAGATGTCTAGGCCAGGTGACTAGTTGGCACGGATGATACATCAGTTGCTTTATGAGTTTCGTGGCTTTTTCATTTTATAGGCTTTTATTGCGCCTGTTCATCTGAAAACTCTAGCGCTGAGTTAGCAGTCCTCTTGGGTCCTGGTATATCACAGTAAAGTGCACAAGTTCGGTCACAAAATTGACATACGAGTAAAATATGTAAAGACGCTAAACACGAAGTATATTAACGAAGAAACAGAAGAATTACTAAAACAAAGAAAAGATTTATACAACAAAAAAAGAACCAGAGAAATAAGATTGGATATAACAAAAATAAGCAACAACAAATAAATAGAACTATTAGTCAGGAGAGGAAAATAATACGCCAGAAAACTTTTGAAGAATTTATGAGTAGATCAGAAGCTCTACGTAAAGCATACAAGGAGCTAAGTGGAAAGATTACCTGGACAGCTAATTTGAGAAATAAAACAGGAGTTGTGCAGTATAGACGTCCAGATATTATTAAGGAAGCAACTAAGTTTTTCGCAGATCTCTACAACATAGATGTCAAGACACACCTTCCAGAATCTTGTGTTATAGAGTCTGTCCGTCTCCTTTTGTCAAACAATTGCCCTACAATGACACCAAATATCTTACTATCAGAAATTGAACAGGCTATAAACACGCAAAAAAATGATAAATCCCCTAGCAATGATAACATTACTAATGAATTATTAAAATCAATATCCATCGCGCTTCTGAAACCCCTACAGATTCTATTTAACAACATATTAAAAACAAGAACTACGCCAGAGCAATGGTCAAAGTCAACAATTATTTTACTCCATAAAAAAGGTGACAGGAACGACCTAGCGAATTACAGACCAATCAGTCTCATGACGAACCTGTACAAAATATTCTCCAAAATAATTCTAGGTAGAATATCAACTACTGTAGATGAAAATCAGCCGCGCGAGCAAGCAGGTTTTCGTAAAGTTTACTCAACTATAGACCATATACAAGTCATAACACAAATAATAGAGAAATGTAGAGAATATAAAAAGACATTATATATACAGTGCTTTATCGACTATACGAAGGCCTTCGATTCTCTACATTTTGAAGCAATATGGAAGTCATTGGCACAACAAGGCGTTGACCCAACGTTTATAGAAATAATCAAGAGCGTCTACTCCAAGTGCTATGCCAAATTTAGACTAGAACGTGAAGGGATAGAGTTCCAGATTAAAAAAGGAGTAAGACAGGGCGACCCGCTCTCCCCAAAATTTTTCTCAGCCGTGCTAGAGTCAGTTTTTAGATCTATGGACTGGGAATCCAAAGGTGTGAATATAGACGGAGAACTTCTAAGCCATCTGCGTTTTGCGGACGACATAGTAGTATTTGCAGAAAGCCCAATAGAACTGGAGAATACGATTGGTGAGCTGGCGTCGGAAAGTTATAAGGTAGGATTGTCACTCAACACGATCAAAACTAAGATCTTAACAAATGGCCCTCAACAAGATATTCAAGTAAATAATGAATGAAAATATAGAGTATGTGACCGAGTATGCTTACCTCGGATAGCTAATATCATTTGAAAATAACGGTGGGAAAGAAATACAAAGAAGGATAACTTTAGCATGGCAAAAATATTGGAGTTTAAGAGAAATAATGAAAAACAGCTGTATAAATCTTAATTTAAAAAAACGAATTTATAAAGCAACAGTGTTACCTTGTCTTACGTACGGTTGTCAGACGTGGTCTATAAGAAAAGAGGAAGAAGATAAAATTGCTATCTGTCAACGTAAGATGGAGAGAAGTATGCTAGGAATTAAATTATCTGACAGAATTCGTAACACTGATATCAGAACCAAAACTAAAATTACAAATGTTACTAAAAGAATCCGAACACTTAAGTGGCAGTGGGCTGGACATGTTTGTAGAATGAAGAATAGATGGACAAAACGGTTGACAGAATGGATACCAAGAAACATAAAAAGGAAAAAAGGCAGACCCAACAAACGATGGAGAGACATTTTCAGAGACAGGTGTGGAAATAACTGGATGCAACTAGCCCGAGAAAGAACTATTTGGAAGAATTTAGGAGAGGCCTACGCCGTAGAGGCGACTACTACCAAAAATTTAGTTACATAAAAAAATAATGTAATATTAAAAATATTTAAGATTTATAGTCGAAAATTCTACTGTAAGAGAAATTTTATATTATTTGGTAAACATTTTGTTTATTATCTAGTATATTTCTGTAAATTGGTGGTAGGAAAATAAACGATATTTTTATTATTTTATGTATGTAAAGACGCTCAAATGCCCGGCGAACGTATCACAGTTTGCCAGCGAGCTAAAATAAAGACAATATGGCATGTTGAGGATAAAAGTGACAAAATCTATACATATTATAAAACAAAGTCGCTTTTTTTTCCCTCATGTCCTTTTGTTCCCTTTAATCTTTAAAACTACGCAACGGATTTTGATGATTCTTTCAGTGTTAGATAGCTCATTTATCGAGGAAGGCTATAGGCTATATTTTATCGTGCTAAGACTAATAGGAGAATGTGAAAAAGAGGCTTATCTCGCGAACTACTGGAGCAATTTTTATGTTATTTGGTACAGATAAAAAGTACACCACGTGAAGGATCATAGGCTATCGATTTTAATCATTTTTTCAGTGGCTATATATTTTATACCCGTGTGACGCCGGGGCGGGTCGCTAGTGGTATTATTTTTAGACTTTGGTATATAACTGTGCAGTTATATCGTTGTCTGTAGTTATAGCAACAGGAATATTTCCGCACGTACAAGATGCTGAAATGGAACACGTATCGCCGTATCATGGTCAACTTGTTTGGAAACAATGGACGTTTAAGTTCCTATTCGAGGAGCAAACGTCTTACCGAAACTGGGAACTGGGAATTGATGCTATTACAACTCGGTAAAAGCCAGAAGCAGTGGCGGCCCTAGGGGGTGGCGAACAGGGCAATCACCCGGGTCGCCGCTCTTGCAGGGACCTCACAAGGTAATTTTTCGTAAGACAAACTTCGTCTCACAAAAAATTACCTTGTGAAGCGCCTGCCGCCCACTGCCCAGGACCTCGCAAAGACCTTCCGCCGTCGCATGCCGCTGCCACTGGCCACAATTGTCTAGGCAAGACTCTATAAAGTATATACCAATTAAAGCATATTTTTTGGGCGTGTCGATGACATTCGCGTTGATAAAAAGCAACCGACATCTAAAATGATCCCAGGGATGACCTTGATAGGCGAGCGCGGGAGTAAACTGATCTTTGAGTGTCATTCTGAAGTCGGCATTAGTGGGCCCCTAGACGATCAATTTTAATGTGCAATTTAGTCAACCAAGTTTTGTTGATTACAGAACCCTAAAACGGAACCCTAACCAGCAGATTTTTTGTATATTGGTAGGTTAATAGTTATATAATTTAAGAGTAGTCATTGTCCTACAAGTAGAACAATCCCTATTTTAGGACCATCAAATCAAAGTATGAAATCGATCTTTCTATCTCTGTTAGCTACCACTTTCAAGATTTTTCACAGATAAAAAAGTTGTTTGCCTTATCAAAATGAAGCTACTTACAAAAAATTTGCTTGTTAGTAATCAAAAAAAAATTGTTCTAGGGCTCTCTCACTATAATATTAGATCTTAAAAAATATTAAAGCTTAACTTTACTTTGACACTGACGTCACTATTAAAGCGTCGCGGTAACATTTAGTTTCCCCGTTCCCGAGAAATAAATCATGCGCTACAACTAAAACTACATGAGCTATGAAAATTTCTGGTAGTGCTCTTCTGCTATAAGCGAAAAGCTTTTATTTCTTGAAATCGACGTTAGCAAACATAAATTGCTTTAGGTTACACGTGAATAGAGTTCCATACTCCCCTCCATTCCGTTTACACATTTTAAATCAATAAATTCTCTTTTGTTGTACATTCACGAGCACTTACGTAGAAACTCGCTAAAGAAAGAAATAGGTGCGACCTTAATGCCTATTGTGTATGAAAAAATTAAGGAAATATTATACTTGATAGTTTTGTTATAATATTAATATTATTATGATTAGTCATAGGTGTGTAATGTGTCGAGCTAGTGGACGGTCGTGCTCCACGCTATGCACACGCAGCTAATATTAATTATTAATTAATATTATTTTCGTGAATCGCGCGGCTGATTGCCGTGCTCGTGGCGAATGAGTTGCTGGCGTTCATCCAGCACGCCATTGACATAATGGACGAGATCAGAATATTGCAGATCTGCAAGTCCTCGTTCACCAGTGAGGAGATTGCCCAGGGAAAACAGTTGCTGTACGAGACACTCGGTCAGAGCGCGAATATGCCATCGCGACGGAGGGATGGACTGAACGAAGCTTGCAGGATATAATATACTTGCTGAAGCAGACGGATCCGGATGAGGTGCCGGCTTTTGTAGCGAAAAAACTGCACAAGTTGTCGCCCGTGACGCTGGACCACGTCAACGTCGTCACCCTCTTAAAGGACATCAGGTTACTGAAAGAAGTGTTGGCTGAAGTTCGAGGTAGACTGTAGGGCGTAGGTATCAGAGTCTACAATCAGCGATCTACGTAATGAATTATCACAATTTTTAAACAGTGGTAATTTAATATGTAGGTCACCTGATGCCGCGTTCGTCGCGACGAGGTGCGCAGGCGATCACGTTCAGCCCGTTAGCACTTTCAGACGGGTCAACGTACGAGCACGTCATCGCCACCGCCACCGCCGCTGCCCCCGCCGCCTGCTTCCTGCTTGCAACGGAGCCGCGGTCGAACTATGCAACTGACGCCGCTAGCCCCCCTCCTCCTCCATTCCAACCGCAACCATCGTGGCACCGCACTCGAAGGATCTGAGCAGCTGTTGCGACGTGGGACTCTCGAGACGCCGCTGTACGTGTCCAGGCTGCACTGGTCCACGACGGTCGAGCAGGTCGTGGACTACATCAGGAGCAAGACCCGCTTCGTTTTGAGGGTCGAGTGTTTGGAGTCCCGCCACAAAGTTGCTGTGTGTTAGCAAAGAACCGCGAGCCGCGAGCCTGGAGGTTACCATGCGCCCAGGCTCGCGGCCCGCGGCGCGTGTGAGCGATTCTCGTGTGTAACCGACGCGAGCCGAGTAAGTTCGCGAACTTAAAACCCGCGTACTTTAAGTTCGTACGTGTGTCACCCCTTTAAATGTCCGTATGTTTGCGGCGCATACTGTCATATCTGTATCGAACTGTCGTCTGGGACCAACTATGTGTGGGTTTCCTCACAATGTTTTCCTCCGCCGTACTAGCGTCCATATTAATATTATGTACTTGAGATCTGAAAATCTCTCACCTTCATCCGGGATCTAACCTGCACCCTCTGCGAGTGCGAACCACAGATCTACCCAGTAGGCCATAGACATTCTAAGTATAATTATCAGTAACATTAATAGTACAGTTAAACCCCGATTGCTTAAGTATTTTGGATGTGATATCTGCAATTTTTAGTCCAATTCTGCAATAATCGACCCAGTGTTCACGAAGCCTATTCGATGCACAAAAACCTCTCGCTTTTCAAATTCTTGGTACACTCACGGCTAAAAGAGCCCAAAAAATTCCTTTCTATGGATATTTGACATACAATAGAAGGGAAATATCGAACTCAATCAAGTGCGACCCTAAAAACTTCACAACCCTCGCCAATTCACAACCCTTTTTATTCACACCCGCCTGTTGCCGCAACGACCTTGACCATACATTTGCCGCGTTACCGAGATCGCACCAAAACCCTATTTTTTACTTAACTCAATTCAAATTGACCTAAAAAAAATTGAAACATGAAATATATAGTTTATTATATTGTCGATCTCATGATGATCGAACACACGCCAATGTGTTTCAAATAAAAGTACTTAATTTGTAAATACTAAGGAGATGCTGAATGTATGCTCGAATTTTAATAAATTGGTTCCACTTTTAAAGCTGATATCATGAGTATAATAAACAAAAATAGAAAATTTAAAACGTGGAAAGGAATGTTGATATACTGAAGATTATTGCTGCATTTTTATTATAACTTTGTAGCTTTCAAATTAGGAGTTTATAAGGCTCTAAATACGGTAAATTACGGAATAAGGGAAGGCCCTTAATTACTATGAACCAACTATGTCGTAACTCAACCGTCATGGGAATCCATTAAAAATGAAATGGCGACTATTTCATATTCGAGCGCAAACATTATGTAGCCTGTACGTTGCACGAACGGAGAACGCATCTTAAATATGCAGTAGTATTCCCGATTCGAGCGTTCATCAAAAATTTAAATCGATTATGAGTTCTGTTGTTAGTTTTAGCACAATAGGGATGATGACAAGGGCCAAGATTAGCGAATTTTGTTAACAAAATAAAGAAATCACGGTAAAAAATAAGTGTCCCCAAAATTTCAGCTTGATAGCATTTGTATTTTTTTGTTATGCGCCTTCAAAGTTGGGCAATCAAGTCGATTTTTTTTTTCAATTAAATTTCTTAATATTTGTATACCATTCGATAACTTATGCAATTAAAGGCAACTTTTGTTATAGAACCACTTTCATAAACGCAATATTTAATATACCTACCGAACAAAATTCTCTCCCGATCCGTACAAACTACGAAAGAGTGACGTCAGTCTTTCGTAGCACTTTGTATGGAGCGTTTCGGGCAGGTCTATTTTATGACATATTTTAAATTGTCATATCTTGGTGAATTTTTAAGCTATCAGAGTCATTCTTTCAGCGATGTTTCTATTTTTTAAGGGTCTTTCAATTACCAATAAGAAAAAAAAATCATCATGCCTATTGCAGATGCCTTTTTTAGCGCGATAGACAACAAGATTTTCCAAATGTATTAAGTAGGTACTAGATGATGCCCGCAACTCAGTTGCGCTAAAATTAGTTTATCGCGCGGGAACCGTACATTTTTCCGGAATAAAAAGTATCCTGTGTCCTTTCCCGGGACTCAAGGTATCTCCATGCCAAATTTCAGCAAAATCGATTGAGCGGTTTGAGGTAACAGACAGACAGACAGACACGTGGAATATGCGTGGGAGAGCCATGCTTCGGCACGAAAGGGCCGGCTCGACTGGAGAAATACCACGTTCTCACAGAAAACCGGCGTGAAACAGCGCTTGCGCTGTGTTTCGCCGAGTGAGTGAGTTTACCGGAAGCCCAATCCCTACCCTACTCCTTCCCTTCCCATCCCTACCCTCCCCTATTACCCTATTCCCTCTTAAAAGGCCGGCAACGCACCTGCAGCTTTTCTGATGTTGCGAGTGTCCATGGGCGACGGAAGTTGCTTTTCATCAGGTGACCCGTTTGCTCGTTTGCCCCCTTATTTCATAAAAAAAAACACTTTCGCATTTATAATATTAGTATGGATCATACCAACAAAATATGAATCACGAGACTTTGCATATTTTGTCTATTAGCTTTCAAAAATTTTGAAGTGAATGTTTTAGTACCAAGTGTTATAAGACACGTAGAGCACGACGAACTGTACTCCGCGACCCAGAACGGAGGAAGACAAAGCGACGTGTAGAGTTCAAACAAAAAAAGTCCAAGAAAAAGCCTGTTAGCTAAAAATAGTTCTCGGAACCTAATGATGCCTGCAGGCTATAAAAAGATACCGTGAAACGCCCCAGTTGAACCATGCCGAGATACTTTTAAACTTTATTTCTTTTTGTTAACCGAGAAGACTTGAGTGCATAAATAAAAAGAGGTGTAGTGTGAACACTTACAATAATTGAGGAAAATAAAATCAATATACCAAAATGTGAAATAAAATTACGCTTATCTAATTTTGATATGAAATACTCAGTAATTATGTTTCGCGATTCGTATCGACATTTCCATGAATTTGCGGCACCGATCTTTTGTACGATTGCGGCATCTATTAGGCCTCTTTAGAACCTTTAGACGCTACGCCTGTCACTGGAATCACGGAGACTTGAGGAGCTGGAGTCCCGCAAGTCGCTGCCTGTCCCCAGATAAGTGTCGTGTCCCTAAACCCGTGAGCTAAAGACCGAGAAATTGACTGAGGTTAGGATTCGTACCCGCGAAACCCGCTCTTCGACTGACTAAGTTTAGTGATTTGTATTTCAATAAATTTGTTAAATTGTTAAATTCTTTTTATTTATTTCTTCTTTTTATTGTCCCTGTGCCGGCCAGGTGACAATTTAATCTCAATTCTGATTGAGGATCCGTTTACAATAATACTTTTATTTGATGAAAGACTTAAGCTGGTATTTAAAGAAAAAAAGCAAAATATATTTTTAACTAGTTTAAAACATAACTAACTGCCTGTTAACTAATCAGCTACGTTAATTAACAACGTTTCCTTTCTCACTTCAGCTGACCTATGATGTACACTAGCTTCTTACATTTCAATAGACTGTAAATATTCTGTTATTATGTTTATTTTTAAATCGTATTGTTGATGAGAAATAAAGATTATTAAGATGTTCAATTCTTAAATCATATTATAATATTATTATCTATGTTTTATTTCGTAGAGCAAGATCCTACAGATTTGTTTCCACATTACATGCAATTTAAAAAGGTATTCCTAAATTAGACTTGAACAAGATTGTTACTGAACTTGATCCCGAGCGGGATAGTAACAAAATATCGCAAGTGACACTTACTTCGGAAGTCCAAAACTCGAGCGAACAACCAGCAAAGAAGATGATACGAC
Source organism: Lysandra bellargus (assembly GCA_905333045.1). Taxonomy (NCBI): domain Eukaryota; kingdom Metazoa; phylum Arthropoda; class Insecta; order Lepidoptera; family Lycaenidae; genus Lysandra; species Lysandra bellargus. The sequence continues at coordinate 748,833 of HG995332.1, read as the reverse complement.
TTAATTCATTTAGCGAAACTGGAATACGTGTGCTCGGGCTCTTTGACTAAGTTTCGCGAACTTACCGATCACGTGGAGGACGAACTTGTAGTTTCGAGTCGGGGAGACTTTGAAGTCGACCCTGCAGCGGTACAGGGCTCGGTCGGAGGGCACCACGTCCAGGAGGCGAAGGGCCGAGTGCGGGGTCTCGTGCCATCGCGCGCGCCCGTTCAGCGACGCGTCAGACCAATGAGCCTTCGGACCCTCTATGCGCCCGTCGTAGCTGTAACAACACTACATTTGTATATTTGGACACAGTATATTATTCATGATGAAATGGTTAACACTAAAAAAAGTGTACACATACATCTAAATTCTAAGTTTATATTCGTGAACAATTTTAATGAAGAATATACTATCTATTTGGGTACTAAATCCAGAATTTCGTTTGCAAAGGAAATTACACTCTGTATTTAAATACAGGTTGTAAAAAATAAAAAACAAATGTCTTCCTTACGGAAGTATCCTTTGTAAACGAAATTTTTATTTTTACTTAATTATTCTTTTGAATAAATCTACTCAAACACGAACAAAACAAACCGAAGTTTAGTTTAGTATAAATAATATAGAATCAATAATAAAGCAGTATCTATAAATTATCTCATCCAATACTCTCAGCTTAGGATAGACAGTAGGAGCCGAGGTAACCTGTTTTCATTGAATGGAACTCAATACACTCTCAAGAAAATTCGAATTGAAACGAAAGTCTTGTTAGAAACCTGAACGAACAATACAAGTGGGACCCTTGCGTTGCAACTTGCATTTTACTTTTGTTGTGCTCTATTGATGTGCTATTGTTGCGTTATTAGAGTTATAGAAAGCGCCAAGTACTTTCAACGCTACTTATTTTCATTTAAGATGGTTACCCTTTGGTTTGTTACCCTTTTGACTACATATCTGTGAATAAATGACAAGATCATTCTTGATAACTTTAAGCAAAATTGCCGATTTTATATTTCATTTTTATACTTGAAAATTGTTTTATTTTTAAACATAGATACTACATTATATTTCCGAGGGTCCCACCTAGCAAAAACACAATATTTTAAAATTTTCTCTAAAGAAAAAAATCACAAAGATGCAAAAAAAATTACGAATTTTTCACATATTGCCAAAACCGTGCATTAAACTGAGTTAATATTTTAACACATTGTATAAAATTCTATCACCGAGGGACTGACATGGCGGATTTTTTAAATGTTGTATATTTATCGAGTTATTAAGAAAAATCTAACTTGGCGATAATTTTGCGTCGTCCTTTTTCACCTGGCATAATAATAATATGTAAACAGGCGTGAGTGTGAGGAGAGAACAATGGTTAATTTTTTGCTTTATTCGCCCTATTAATACTTAAAAACTTACACTGCCACACAACACACATATATTTTTTTATTAAATAAGGGGGCAAACGAGCAAACAGGTCACCTGATGGTAAGCAACTACCGTCGCCCATGGACACTCGCAACATCAGAAGAGCTGCAGCTGCGTTGCCGGCCTTTTAAGAGGGAATACGCTCTTTTCTTGAAGGTTTGCAGGTCGTATAGGTCCGGAAATACTGCTGGTGACAGTTCGTTCCAGAGTTTTACAGTGCGCGGCAGAAAGTTACGCGAAAAACGCACTGTGGAAGACTGCCACTCATCAAGGTGATGAGGATGGTATGTTTTTCGCGTGGGACGATGGCGAAAAGTTGCAGGTGGTATGATTCCGAACAATTCCGTTAATATTTTTAAGTAGTTTAATTTTACAACGCGTGTTGCAGGATTAACGTTACTCAATAACTTAATAATTAAGTTATTAAGTAACGTATGCATGAATTATTCAAGCATAAACTTAAAAATTATATTCTGAACTTAATTTGTATTACAGTAAAACCCGTTTAAGACGATTTCACAGCGACTCAACCAAAAACGCGTCTTATGCGGGAAAGCGTATTATGCGGGATATAGGGAAATAAATAAAACCGGCCAAGTGCGAGTTGGACTCGCCCATGAAGGGGAACCAATAAGGTTTATTTCTATAAAATTAAAAGGTTTTTTATTTATTTTTATATTTTAGTTGATTTAATGAAAGTTAAATTAAGGTTTACTATTTATGACGTATGAAAAAAAACTACTTGTTGGTTCTCGTTCAAACCAATTTTCGTTGGTAGTTTTTATAATAATGTACATCATATATTTTTTCTAGAATTATCATGCCCCTACTTTAGAAGTAAGAGGGGGGGGGGGGGGACAGACATTTTACCACTTTGGAAGAGTCTCACTCGCAAACTATTCAGATTAGAAAAAAATGGTGTTGGAAACCTCAATATGATTTTTAAAGACCTATCCATAGATACCCTAAACGCTTAGGTGAAACGAAATTTTTTTTTGTTTCAGTTGTACCTATGGGGACCCCTAAAATTTTTAATAATTTTTCCATTTTTGTATCAAAATCTTAATGCGGTTCACAGACTACATCTACTTACCAAGTGTCAATAGTATAGCTCTTATAGTTTCGGAGAAAAGTGGCTGTGACATATGGACGGACAGACAGACAGACAGACAGACAGACATGACGAATCTATAAGGGTTCCTTTTTTTGCCATTTTGGCTACGGAACCCTAAAAACGAACCTACTACATACGTAAGTAATGTATTAATATATATTATGTTATTTCGGATGTAGGTGTTCCTATCAATGAAGATTATGCGTCTACATAATTTAATCTGGAAGTGATCATCTAGAGCTTTTAATGAGTTTTAACCAATCGAATTGAATCGCTTCGACGAACGCCGGCATCGAAGCTCGAGATTGTGCATCATAATAATAATATCAATATGTTACAGGAAGCGATTGTACATTTTTGAAACAACGTGAATTTTTCCTTAGCAATCACCAGCAAACGTAACTTTTCCGACCCATCAGAATTGGCACAGGCCAGGACAGTCAGTCTCTCTTTATTTGCTTTTCCACCATGACAAGTCTCTCCCTTGAAAACATGGGATTTTTCTAGCATCATTTTAAAAAATAAACCTAATTCGTCTGAGTTAAAAATGTCTCGCGGTTCGCAATTTTGCAACAATTCGGGAAGTGTTGCTATCTATGGCGATGAGGTAATTGTGCTGGCCGTTCGGGCGTATTAAGGGCCCTCTCTCCCTAAATTAGCAGGTCGATTGTCTGTCAGTGCAAATATTGACGTAAATGACATTAAAATAACATTCATAACAGCGCGCCTTGTACGGTGGCGGTTACGACGCTCGCCGCGTCCATGATAGGGCGAAATAGGAGAAAAAACCTTTTTAAGGCTTAATATAATACATATTTCAAAAAAGTAAATAAACCAAATTATTAACTTATGTATTGCAAAGCAGTAGATATTTTTTATATATTCTTTTGATAAATAATGAAGGAGTAAAGTGGTTTCATTCAACAATTTGGAGGTGATTTGGTTTCTTATTTCTTTATTATGTGATACCGATAGAAAAAATATGGCAAAACCAAATTACGTATTATATCATGTAGATTACTAATAATTTTTTTCAGATATAATTTCTCTGTTAATGCCGATGAAAAGTTGTTTCATCTGCACGCTTTTTTCGAAAGAGCAGCCTTAAACGGGATGACGATCATATTAAGCGTTAAAGAATGTATGAAAACATGTCTCAAGTTGCAGGGAGTCATGCAAAATGGCGTATAATTATGCGGGAAATCGTATTAAGCGTGATCATCTTAAACGGGTTCTACTGTATTTGCAACTTATTTACGTACTAGCGACCCGCCCCGGCGTCGCACGGGTATAAAATATAATATTATAGCCAACTGAAAAAATTATTAAAAATCGATAGCCTGCACGTGGTTTACTTCTTATCTGTGCCAAATAACATAACAATTGCTCCAGTAGTTCGCGAGATAAGCCCTTTCAAATAATTTCCTCCATTTTTTCACATTCTCCTATAACCTATTAGTCTAAGCGTAATAAAATATAGCCTATAGCCTTCCTCGATAAATGGGCTATCTAAGACTGCAATAATTTTTCAAATCGGACCAGTAGTTCCTGAGATTAGCGCGTTCAAGTTAGCCCTTTCAAATAATTTTTCCCGTTTTTTTTCCCATTTTCCTCTATTTCTTCGCTCCTTTTTTTTACGCAGAGAAATGCATTACGCATTCGACGCAGGGGATGGGGACTCCCGACTCCCACTGCGGATATGTGGGGCTCATCGCGGCGAAGATGGTAGTGCCGCGACCCTACCCACTGAAACTCTGCGACGCTCCTCTCGCCAACCAAAACGAAGCCACGGGCACGACACACCCACTCCTATTAGACTTAGAGTGATAAAATATAGCCTATAGCCTTCCTCAATAAATGGGCTATCTAACACTGAAAGAATCATCAAAATCCGTTGCGTAATTTTAATGATTAAAGGGAACAAAGGGACATGAGGGAAAAAAAGGCGACATTGTTTTATAATAAGTACTAGCTGTCCCGGCAAACGTTTCTTTGCCATATTATATTAAGTATATCGCCCGTTTTATTTTATTGAATTAATGACTAAAATATAAGTATGTCACCATGGCAACGTCCATCGCTATCCCGTGACCCGCGTCGCATAAACAATGGTCGCTCTTTGTAGACAAATAATTTGCAATAAAATAAAATTGTCACTATAATTTGAGATTTAAACTATCCTATCTCTCAAGTTGGATCGAAATGCACATGGTGTGCGAATTTTATTATAATCGGTTAAGTGGTTTAGGAGTCCATTGAGGACAAACACGAGATTTATATATATTAAGATAGATGAACATTATATCAGGCACGAACTTAACAATAAGAGTTAATTAAAAAAAAAACGATTTATATAGTTTATAAGTATAGTATATAAACATTATATAGTATTCACATGAAGAATTGTGGCCGATAATTACAAGTCTGATAATAAGTTACACATATAATAATTACACAATGTCTAAACACACCATGCCGAAGTTCCGCGGCGGAAATTCCGCATGATTACGTGAGCAATGTCAAACGCATACAATATAACGTGACGGAATTTCGGCATGGTGTGTCATCGGTAATTTAAAATACATTGCAGGCGGAATCAAGCCGAACTTCCGCCGCGGAAATTCGGCATAGTGTGTTTAGACACTTGAAAGTATCAATTGACGATTACAACAAAAAATATTTGCAACTTTATCGAGTGACGTAAAGTGAGTAGTAACTTCAACGCGTACTTTTTTTTTTTACTCGGGAAGTAAAAAATAAAGAACAAAGTATTTTTGTATTATTCGCTTTAACTCAAATGTAATCAATCCAACATTAACAACGTTCGCGCTCGCGTCCTTTGAATATATAATTAAAGCCCATTTATTCCCTTCACAAGTCACATTTCAAATCATGGCAGCTCTATTCGAAAGCGTTTCAAATGTTTCATAAAATAAGCGAGTTTCAAATAGTTTCTAGGAGTTCATTAGTTTCTTGTTAGAATTCAATTTCTTTGAAGGCTTAGTTATAAATATACTATTTTGGTTTGCTCATTTATGTTAATTACTCAGGTAAAACTTTTGAAGGCTAGTAGATAGTTTACAGCATTTTTCATAATTGCTCCTATCAAAATTCAAAACTGTATGATAATAATAATATCTATGGACGCTTTGCACCACGTCAGTCTGGTTCACGCCCAAACCGCTGAACAAATTTGTTGAAATTTGGTATGGATAATGGATATACTTTGAGTTGCGGGAAAGGACATAATATGTCCTTTCCCGCAACTCAAAAAAACATTTTTCCGGGACAAGATGTATCATATTATGATACATCTTGTCCCGGAAAAATGTACGGTGCCTGTGCGATAATTTGTCAACTATTAAAATAATGGTAGATATTATTTTAATAGTTGACAACGAAGTTCTCAATGAACGAACAAATCCATACTTCCATACTTCCATACTAATATTATAAATGCGAAAGTCTGTCTGTCTGTTACCTCTTCACGCTCAAACCGCTGAACCGATTTTGCTGAAATTTGGCATGGAGATATTTTGAGTCCCGAGAAAGGACATAGGATAGTTTTTATCCCGGAAAAATGTACGGTTCCCGCGCGATAAACTAAGTTGTGCACCGCGCGAGTTGCGGGCGTCATCTAGACGTGTTCTTATAAAATAACAAGTGTTGACTGTAAAGGAAACGAAGACTTTATGAACTCCTATCTAGCAATATATTTTCATTATGAATTTCGTGTTTTCCCTTGGCCGCCGGGGCTCTATTTGTCACTATTTTGGCTAGTCCTGATGTTGTCATATTTTGTGTTACGAATGGGCCTTTTCGACCTCTAAAGCGCCATTATTTTATATTAAGCTAACTTTTCGAATAAATTAATTATTGTGGTGTATGATTTAAAATAATAAAATAAAAAGTTTTTCAAGATTAAAATCGTCATACTAATGTTATAAAGGCTTGCGAGTTAGTAAGTGTGTGAGTTTGTATGTTTGTTACTTCTTCAAGCTTATACGGCTGGAGCGATTTCGATAAAATTTGGCATGGAGTTAGCTGACATCCTGAATTAACAGATGAGCTACATGTTACTTCGGAAAAATGTACTATTATTATGGGTATATCAATGAAAATGAATTCGCAAAAATGATCTAGTGCGATACGCAATTTACATTTAGTAAAAAACCGTGGTGCATAGCTAGTTGGTATATTAAGGTGACGCAGCGTTAAAGTAAGAAACCGTGTTGGATATGTTTTAGATTGCTTGTTTTCTATGAGAGGCCGAGCTGGCCTCTCATAGAAAACAAGCAATGGAACAGCAAAAAATGGAAAGGGCGTAAGCGACAAAATGGTTTTTGTCGCGTAATTTAAAAACCATAAATACATTTCATATAAGCTATGCACATATTAAAGTGTATGCTTCAACCAATTTATGTACAAATTTTGGAACCCTAAATCACTCTCCTCTGTTGGAAAAATAGGAATCCCTTTTTTTACAGAGGTCTTTTAGATTGATAATTCTGTGTTATAAAAGTTGATCAATCGTGTTATGCTATGGGCAATTCAAAGACAAAGACATGATGAATACTGACAATGAACTTTAGTTTCTTGGCTTTAGTCATTGCTGAGAAAAATCGGCATCGCTACAGCCAAATTATCAAGGCGTCGCCTTAATACAAAATGTATCTGGTTCTACGTATATAGATAGTATTGTATTTTAAAAACATATATTTTTTTATAAAATAAGGGTGTAACGAGCAGACTGGTAGTGTATTTTGAAAATATTTTTTTATAAAATAGTCGTAATAGTAAAGATGTTTGTGGTAATAATAATATCTACTTTTCGAGAATTTTCAGAACAAATACCCTCCTAATTTAAACAACTTTTACTGAAGGCATCATTTTTCCCACTAAAAAAAAATCTGCATTTTTGTACATGTGTACTAAAGCACTGAGACTCTTTTGTAAGTTGCTTGTTCAAGTTACTTCATCCAGGACTCAGGAGGTGTGGGAAGCTCAAATCTCAATATACTCATTCAGAAAAGCCTTGAAACGAAATATATTATAAACTAGTTGACCGGTGAATTTTGTGTCACTTTTCTCCTAATATAAACCTTCTCTGAACTTCCAGTAATATTTCAAGGTGAAAATTAGCCAAATCGGTTCAGCCATTCTCACGTTTTAAAGAGAGTAACAAAATTGAAATTTCGTTTTTACATAGATTTAGTATCATTACGTAATATTATGATATAACTTATACTTTATTTTATATCATGAAACCAAAATATGTATGTTAATGTAAGCGAAATATGGCTTCGCTTTGACTGAACGCTATCCATACAAAACTGTGAAAAGCATGATCTGTCAATAGGTACAGTGTTTCAAATACAGCAGCTGCTGCTGGTCGTAATCCATAACTAATATACAGTATACACCAACACTCAAAAGCTAGCTCTACAGAGATCGTGTATATCTGGACACCTATTCAAAACAGCATTTGCATTGATAAAATATAGTTTCAATTTGCTAACCAGAATCAAATATACATGAACACGGAGTAAATATAAGCAGAATATTTTCATGACTACCTGCATTAAGGGTCCGTATACGAAATTTGCCGATTTCGCTGATTTAACAGACGTGATTTAACAGTTAAAATACAGTATTTCTATAAGTTTTAATGTACAACATGTAAGATTATTTCAATTAAAATCTAATGTTGGAGCTAGATTTTTTATTTTTCTAAGTATTTTTAAATAATCTTACTCAAACCCACGACAGTTTTGTGATTTTTGCTGTAAAAGGTTTAGAATATCACCTGTTTTTGGATTGTATTGACGTCTTAACGGTATGAAAAAAATACAATGTACTGTTGAGAAAGAATGTTGGAATTATTTTGTACCACTTTAATATGAAATAGTTGAGTTAAAAAATATGTAACTCGGCAAGATTTTAGAGAAAATGGGCAAAGAATTGCTGTTAATTTCGGCAACTTGGAGCTGTAATTCATAAAAATAAAACGATAGAAATAATCTATAGATAAAATTCTATCCAATTCGAGAAAAAAGAAAAGAAAAAAAAAAAACAAATTGTGCCAAAAATAACACGATTCAAAATAACCTAAATCTCACATTATATTACTCGCCGCAAGTTCGAGTCGGCTTTCCGCGCTTAAATATATTTTAAATCTAATAATTAATATATATTTTTTTAAGTCTAATAAATGGAAAAACCTAATAATATTTCTGTAGCGAACCTTTGCAATTTCGGCAAAATCGGCAAAATTTTATATAAGTACGGACTCTTAAGGTGACGCCGCGTTTAAGTAAAACATCGTTTTGAATATGTTTTTGGAACATATCCAAAAATGTTATGGAACAGCAAGAAATGGAGAGGGCGTAAGCGACAAAATGGTTTTTGTCGCGTAATTTAAAAAACATAAATATATTTAATATAAGCTATGGGCAAATTATAGTATGCTGGAACTAATCTATGTACAAAAGGAAGCTTAAATCACTCTCCTCTGTTGGCAAAATTAGAATCCCTATTTTTATAGAGGTCTTAAAATGATGAATACTGACAATTACCTTTAATTTCTTAGCTTTAGTCATTGTTGAGAAAAATCGATATCGTTACAGCCAAATTATCAAGACGTCAATATCCACAGCGCATTAGAAAATGTAGCGTGTCGCTCCAAAGCCTAAACGCCAATGAATTAATTAATCATGTAGTTACATAATAATAGGTATATTACACATAAACAACAAAATATTTTAACCCTTTCGCCAGAGAGGAGTTATAAGTAAAAACAAGTAGTTTTGGATTTCATGCAAACACACGAAACTGATGTGGATTGCACTAATAATGTTAGTGTAGATATTATTATTTTTGGGTATTAATATACAAAAAATCTTATCAGTGGGACTGTTTCTGTGGCTTTTTGCCAAATCGGTAATTGTATTATTTATAATATTAATAAATTATTGTTTACGTTGCGTTAGAGTTTTCTTTTCTTATTGATTGTATACGCCTATCACTACGTTAACTTAATTATTGTAATACGTAATCTAATATATAAAATTCTCGTGTCACGGTGTGCGTAATTGAACTCCTCTGAAACGGCTCGGCCGATTTTCGTGAATCTTAGCGAGCATATCGGCTAGGGTTGAGAATCGGATAACATCTACTTTATATATTGATAAGTGCATTTGTTGAATAAATTTATAGTAAATTATTACAACCTGAGACTGACGGCGACCATTGTTTGTGCGACGGGATAGCCATGGTGACATACTTATTTAGTCATTTAAATAAAACAATACGGGCGATATACTTTATATTATGGCAAAGCAACGTTTGCAGGGACAGCTAGTTATTATATAATATGAATAAGATACTCGTTATATTATAAACTTACGGAGGTGATAATTTTATTTGAATGAAGTAGGTGACAAAATTACTGGGCCCATTTTGATGTTGGCAATTGGCATATTTAATATTAAGTATTTACCTTGAGTTAATATTAGAGGAATACCATAGGGATAAATGCGTGGTAAGATTTTATTATTAAAAGACCTTGAGCCAATAATATAATAACTCGTGAGTCGTGGGACTTTGATAACACTTTTAACTTTTATTCAGTTTTATAAAGTACTAGCTTTTGCCCGCGGCTTCGCCCGCGTGGAAGTTTTCAGAAGAGAACGACATAATTTTGAAAAAAAAATCATTACGTGTGTCCTAATGTAAGTCATGGTCTAAACATCTAGTTTTATACGGCGCCACTCGCCAGTCGTCTTAAACACAAAAAAATTAAAACGATTTTCTCGTGACGTCATTGGCGCTTTGGATCACATCGATAATACTTTCCTTATTTCTAGCTTCAGTCTGAGAGTTTGTTGCGTTTTGGCTAGCAAGTCGCTGCGAGCGGGCGCTATTTTCTCTAATGCTAAGTACTCACATACGGTTTTGCTCGATCGAGCAATGACGTCGAGCGAAACCCGCGGCCTGGACTTTCGTCAACACATTCAGCATTGCTTGATAGTTTTACTCTAAATCGATATATTTAATTCCATCCGGCCGGCTCGATGCGAGCTTTCGAGCTATGAGTTTTGCGGTCCACACAGTAATTATTACTCGATTTGGAGTAAAACTATCGAGCAAAACCGCAGGTGAGTACTTAGCATAACATGCATTTGCGATGTGCGTTTTCTTTGCCTTGCATCAGGTACCTATATTTTTAGAGGGAAACTCTTCCATCCGTCTCTACTTTAGCCTCTCTCTTAGTCGTCATGGATGTATGGCGAGAAAGTTGCGATTTTCTCTTGGCCATAATGTCGAGATTGGCTGCTACAGCTTTCTATTGGTGATAAAATATTGTGCAATCGGACCAGTAGTTTCAGATATTATCTCTACAAACAAAAAAACAAACTTTACCTCTGTATATATATATTAGTGTAGTTCAGGCAGGATTTAATAAAAAATAATGACTTTTAAGTGTAGCTTTGTTCGGTATAATCAGTTTTATTTTCATGTTCAATTTCTATGCACACTTTTAGCCATAAAGGCAAAAAGGTTGCGACTCCTGGGAGGTCGTGTCCATAAAGAGGGTCATTCAAAACAATGATTTGGGTTCCGCATAATCTCTCCGCATGAAACTAATTTGACATTCGCACGGCGCGGCCATGCATAACAAATGTATGCTTCAACGGTCATAAAATATGCACACTTCGTCACATTGTGAGGGCCTTGATCTATGTGATAGTAATCAGGAATATATTTGTTGTTGAATAGTTAGTAATTTCTCTTAATCTTTTTATATTGTTTCTAAACTAAGAGCAAGGGGGTTCCAAAAATAATATCCTCGGAAACTCCATATTATTTTCAAGCTATAAAAATAGCAGATGTCCTTTCCCGTATTCTCCTTTTTTTGTATTTATAGGTACTATTCATTTGGGTTGTCTGAAGTTTCTACATTTCGTTGTTAAAGGAACATAATTGTGATTGTTTAACGAATGTGCAAATAGTTTTTTTTTTCTTTTCTAAAATGATACAATAATATGTAAAGTATACTGTATAGTATAGCTAGTAGTTAAATAACTTTTTGATAACAAGCTACATCCGAAAAACTTTGACACTTAGCTAGTAGGCTGTAGATCAAAGCATGTACCGAGCTATGAATCTGCAATGTCACATACGATGAGTGCTCTCAAATCCGAACAATATATCGGGGGATGATGAGCTGTAGCTTGAACGTTTTCGTCCTTTTCAAAGTTTGCTTTGGGCTATACTTTGATATTTTTAATAGCAAGCATGCACGTTGTTTTTGTGATCTTTTAGTTTTGTTTTTGCTGTATTGTATGATTGCTTTATCCATCAATGTTTAGAAATTTTAGGTTTAAACTGTAGGTACCTATGTTGATTGTTTTAATTTCTACTAAGTGGGTTGCATATACCTATATGTATTTTTATCAAGAAAATAAATTATTAAAAACACTCAAAGGACACTTAAAATTATTTTGAGACGCAGTTTATAATGTAGCATGACCGCTGAGCCGTAAATCTCGAGTTCTCAAGTTCTCAATGAGTCCAAAAAAATCTACAAAATAATTGCGGGTACATTTTTAACGCGCGTTTTGTATACACACTCACGTCAAGTGTGTTCGTTTCTATTATATGTGAAAATAATGACGTAGCATTATATTCATCCCCACGCAAACGAGTACTTAGGGGCTTATCCATAAAGAATGTCACATCTAAAGGAGGGGGTCGACGACATGGTGTTACAAGGCGGGGGCGGGGTCCTAAGTTTGATACGTCACATTTTAAATTGAATAGCGAAATTTAAAATATTGAGGTGGTTTTAATTCTAAGACGTAAAATTGCAAATTTGTGACGTCACACTAAGAAGGGTCTCACAAATGATTATTGTGACCACCTATGACAAGGTGGTCACATTTCTAAAAATCGTGAAAATCATGTGACGTACTTTATGGCTGGTCCCTTACAAATAAGGTTGGAAATTACTCATACACAAAGCACGTGTCAACTCGGCCCTCGAGTATGGAGAGCCAGAACCGTTATTAATGCGTCCATATCAATTTCACGCCCCTCGCGAGGGGTGAATTTAAAAAATGAGAGATTTCTCACAAAACTGAAGCACCGAATAATAGGGTGTATTGTCAAAATTTCATACTCTCCCGCGCTTACGAAACCCCTTTTGAAGTGAAGCCTCTACTTGTCTCTATTTCTTTGTTTGAAATGCATGGGTACCTGCACCCTCCATGATAAAATGTTCATAAAATATTAGGCTTTAGGGAGTGTATATTTAACCGACTTCAAAAAAAGGAGGTTAACAATTCGACGCGTATGTATGTAATATTTCCAGCACTGCCCAGTTTTTGTATATATGTTAGTCTGTTTCAGTGTCTGAACAAATATGCCAAATTTCGATAGTGTTTGTATGTATGCGTGTATATATGTATGTTTTATGTTTGTGTTCGCATATCTTCGGAACTACAAGTCGGATTTAAGCATTTTTTTTATTGCACTAGGTGTTGTTCAACTTGGGAACACTACAAGTTTCATCAAAATCGGTTCAGTAGTTTTTGAGATAAGGCAATTTTATTTCTCAATTACGTACAATTTTAAAGTCGGTTTTATCTTTTTAAAATACTATTATTATTTTTATTAGGTGCATTGGAAAATAATGAATAGTGAATATCCAAGATGAAGGTAACCATGATCGCCACTAGCTACAGTCTAAAATCTAAACTCTAAAGCATGCACAAACGACGACGCAGCAATCATAATAATAATTATTATTATTATTATTCGAATAGCTCTACACGTTCAAAGAGCGTCCGTGGCCTAATGGTTCGCACTCGCAGAAGGTGCAGGTTTGATCCCGGGTGGAGGCATGTACCAATGAGACATTTTCAGATCTCAAATACATGATACGGACGCTCGTACGGTGAGGGAAAACATCGTGAGGAAACTCGCACATGGTTGGTCCCAGACGTATTGACCTGTTCTTCCCCTGGACTAAGCCGACTATGTAGCGAGAATGCTGTATGCGCTTGAGCAACCTAAAGGCCTGTATTCACTTTGATTAGTGCAAGTGCAAGTGACTAGTAATTGAGGCAGTGGAGTGCAGGTGTGTAGTGCAAGTAGTGTCCAATTCTTGTTTAGTGGCTCTTTAGTAATTTAATTTAGTAAATTCAGTAGTACCTGTCAACACGAGCGTCCAAGTTTCAAAAATAAAACTGCCATTTTGACATGTCCTTCATTTTAATATTGGTTTTATTAAAAACTATTTGACCATGAAGTATTTTTATATGTCCTTTCCCAGGACTCAAAGTATTTCCATGCCAAATTTCAGCAAAATCGGCTCCGACTTCTGAGGTATAAACGTGAAGAGGTAATAGACAGACAGACACACATTCGCATTTATAATATTATTAGTATATTAGTAAGTAATAAGTATGGATTAGTATGGAAGTAATTGAAAGGGTGTCCTTTTGTACTTTTAATAGGTATATATAATAATGATATACTATACTATGGACGCTTCACACGGCACACCACGTCAGTCTGGCCTATGGGCCAAAGTTAAATACCTAGCGGAATAATAGTAACAATCTCGAGCTGTCAAACGAAACCAAAATTGGTTTTCATCTGTCACGCACTTGCACTCGCAAAAAATAGAACACGCTTTTAATCACGTTACTACGCAGCCGACTGGTCACTTGCACTAATCAGTCGCTGTCCACACTTACTTTCTACTAATCACTCATCACCTGTACTAGTCACCTGCACATAATCACTAATCAAAGTGAATACAGAACTAATCACGTTACTACGCAGCCGGCTAATCACTTACACTAAACAGTCGCTGTCCACACTTACTTTTTCCTAATAACTAATCACCTGCCCTAATCACTTGCACTTATTACTAATGAAAGTGCATACGGGCCATAAGGTGCAGTGGTTGTTGCAACTACGTGAAATGGGTTTTTTAAATAATGTTTTTTGTAAAGTAAATGTCATTATTTAAGTATAAAAAAGTACCGTTTTAAAATTGAGAAAATTTCCTATACCAACAAAGGTATATCAGTACACAATTTAAAAAATTCTGCTCGATAGAAAATAACCTCAAAGATGACTATTATAACGCTGTTTTTCATAATTAAATCATTTTATGGCTAAATTACACACTTTCTAGAAAAAACAAAAAATTTAGTACATTTGTCATAACCTAACCTAAACGATTTAATATATTTGATTTGTGTTATACTAAAAACAAAAGGTTTTTTCTCCTATTTCCTATTATCAAGGCACGCGGCGAGCGCGTAAACGCCACTGTACAAGGCGCGCTGATATGTGTCCTTTACGTCGATATTCTTACTGATAGACATCGGCCTGCGAATTTTAGGGACTACTGGGGACATTTAAAATCTTGTCCCAGGCACAACAGTATTTAAAGAGTGATTACTCGCTCTGAAAATACTGTACAACTCATCCACAATGTATGCAAAGGCCTTTAGGCTATATTATATCCCACCAAAAACATACCTGTTAAAAATGGGGCCAAGTTCCTATTGGCTAATTGTTCGCCTTAAAAAAGTGTTGAAATCCAATCCAATCCAATGCCAAGTTTAGATACACTTCAAAATCGATCATAATCATCTTCTTCAACAGCCTGATCCTTAATACTTCTAATTTGAACTTGGCAGGTTAATTTAATAAGATAAACATCTAATTATCTTATTATTTTAATTTATATAACTATATAATATATTTTTAATAAGATAAACGTTAATTTAATAAGATAAAAATCACTCCGTGCGCTTTGATCTACACGTTCATAATCGTTAGGTCTATCATGTGCCAACGTGAAGAGGTGCATATGCGAATTGTAATTGCCTAATATTGAGTTGAGTCGGCATACTCCTTAGTTCTGTCTACTCTGGCTCTATAGTACCAGTGCTACCTCCAATGCACACACAGAAGAACTTGCAGCTTTTATTCTTTCTGAACAAAATGTGGTAATATTTTATTTGTTATTTGCGTGTATTTAATAAGTTGTATTGAGTGCGAACAAATTAATATTAACCGTCAATTTATTTGCTCTGATCGGAATGGAAAACATTTTTACATCATTTTTTTTTTCGAAAGGGTCTAAGCTACTGGTCTGGTTAAGACCATGGTAGTTTAATCGTAGCTATAACTAGTATGTTGCTAGTTGGTTTGGAGGCGTTACATCATAATATTATTTTTCCAATCCTCTAAATAATAATGCATTTTAATAGATTTTAAGCTGTAAAGAACATAAATAAAAACTACGACAACTTTTAAGTAGATAGTAGAAACTTACAACTTCTTACTCCACTGAGACGCACGGGGTGACTAATTTTCCCGGAATATTTTATAATCTGAACTTTTTACTTACAAACTTCACTACTTCCTTAAAGAGCTTTTACCTTTCACAGGTACACGATATTCTAATATTCACTTTGAATGTGAGATTTTTCTATCTATGTTGATTAAGTTCTATGTTGATTAAGTTTTGTATGATAAGTATATTGTAACCACAGACATAGATCAAGATGGATGCCACATGTCGCTCCATTTGTATGAAAACGAGCGTGTCACTTTTTCCTACCACTGTGACGTACCGATGATAATAAACGTGTCCATTATCAAGGCCAACGTTTCTATTTGAATTTCTACAGCTCAATACGGCACTTTAAGGCATTTATGCATTTTTAAGGCATTTATGCATTTTTAAAACCGATTGATGTCCGAACCCGATAGCAGACTAAAGAACATACTTTCGAAAGACGAGCATTGCTCGTCGTTTGGGAACGCGGTATGGCACGCGAAGTACATACACATGCGGTATCTATCTTGATCTATGTCTGTGATTGTAACCTATGTTAGTTATGATAAGTATCAGTAATATTACTTCCTCTACCTATTTTTTTAGACTTTTTAATTTACATTAATACTTTAATATATGATGCATATTATTGCATATTTTCTTTAGTTTATGATATTGCATATAAAATACATAGTCGCCACGAGTATTTTCGGACCAATAGGACCTGCAAACCTTCAAGAAGTGAGCCAAGAACGCACTTGCTACTCTTCTAATGTTACGTGTGTGCAGTGTCCATGGGCGACAGTAGAACTTTCTTTCCATCAGATGACTCGTTTGATGCTTTCTATTAGGGTGAGGCCGCCAATTTTTGCTGATTTTGCAATTATTTTTCTCCGCCCTTTGTATTTAAAAAAGTATTGTGTTTATCTTATGCTCGAAAACTGATTCTAACGAAGAAAACAAAGTACTCAAGCATGCATTAGAATTATTTGAGTTTCAATAATAGTCTAAAAATATATTTACAATTAAACATAAAAAAAGGTAAGAACATAGCTTAAAATATACAATCCGCCATGGAAGAGGTGCACTTTAACTGTCGCTGTAGCAGTAAGTATGACAAATTTGAAGATAAATCTGATACGTTATAAATACTTATATAAATAGCTATTACCTCATCTAATTCTTATAGTATTTTAAGATAACTTTCTTTATAAACTTTTTAAAATCAAATGAATCGTTAGAAACATCAATTCTACCCCACATTTTAAACGTCATCAATAATACCGATTTATTGTTATCGTTGGGTGTTAGGGAAGGTAAAATCGGGAGGTGGCAACGCTGAGTTTTTACGTATTCTATGGAAAATCTCGTAATATCCGCCATTTCTCGACAGTTCACATTTGAACCTCAGTTGGGCTCTGTACACAGTTTTTTCAAAGGAAGTTTTTTTGTGACACAAATGTAAGTATTACTGTTTCACATAAAACTATCAATGCATCATGTGAGGAGTCAAAAGGGCCATGTTTGGGGCTATAATAAAAACCACATTGTGTATTATTTACAGAGATAAGTTTGATTTTCTCAATGCTATGATAGCCTCTACGCTATCATTTTGGTGCTCCAACGTCATATTTCTTAACGCTATGATAGCGTAGAGGAATAAATTCGCTACAATTTCGGTGCTCCAACGTCATAAGCAGCGTAGATATTCGCCAATTTTCTTTCTCTCGCAAAATTTTCTGCGTCATATCAGCAAAAATTGGCGGCCTCACCCATTAATAGAATTTTTTTATATGACAAAAAGTTACTAGAATTTATACTAGCCGTCCCAAACGTTGTGTAGTCGTTCCTCATTAGCAATAAAATATTATTAATAATAATTAATACGATATTTTGGTTTATTATAATAAACGCGAAAGTGTGTCTGTCTGTTACCTCTTCACGTCCAAACCGCGAAACTGATTTTGCTGGAATTAGATATGGAGATACTTTCTAGGACATAGGATACTTTTCATCCCGGAAAAATGTAAAGTTCCCGCGCGATGAACAAATTTTATCGCATTTAAATTATACTAGATGACGCCCGCAACTCCGTTGCGCCAAAATTTGTTTATCGCGTGGGAAACGTACATTTTTCCGGGAAAAAGTATTCTATGTCCTTTCCTGGTATCCAAAGTATCTCCATGCCAAATTTCAGCAAAATCGGTTCAGCGGTTGGGGCGTGAAGAGGTAATAGATAGACAGACAGACAAACCGACAGACAGACAGACAGACGGACAGACAGACAGACACACTTTTGCATTTATAATATTAGTATGGATATGAAACTATAGAAGTATGGATTTCATTATTAAAGTATCACGAAAATGTAAGGTTACTCAACGCGCAAGTCAATGCCACATTTGAAACATAAGTGGGGCTACCTTTTTGATGAGACGACGACGATACAGTAAGTATACGAGCTGCTTATAATAATATGAATAGATAAACATATTATATCGTGTATTATGGACTCATTAAAATACTTTGCAATACTAATGTCTTGAGAATACTTTCTTCTCTTTGTCCCTTATAAATTGACGACCTCTGTGGCTCAATTGGTGGGCTGTTGGTAGCTCAAGCCGGGGGTCGTGGGTTCGAATCGCGCCAACGGTACAAAAAAAAGTTTTCAAAAAGTTCATGGGTCGTGGATGTGTATTAACTATGTGTATCATATAATAAAAATCTTAAATATTATATGTATAGTATAAAAGTATTAAATGTATTTCCGTTGTCTGGTACCCGTAACACAAGTTATTCAGGTACTTAGCACGGGGCCAGACTGACGTGGTGTGAAGCGTCCATAGATATTATTATTATTATTATTATAAATGTTATGTATATCCAGCTTAATACGGCTATTCTGTTCGTCTAAATACGTTGTCCAAAATAGAATAATAATTTATGCTATTTTTGGTTGAATCAAATCATCAAATATACAAAAATATTCTTACTCCAGATCCTGAATAATTAAAATTAATTGAAGTTTTCTGTGAAGTGTCAAAAGTGTCAAACCTGAGTTTAGAACTTTTACATTTATTTTACAAGTTGAGCCTTAAAACTTTTACACGATTAACTATGAAGTGCATCCTAACATTCATTACTTATATTATATATACGAAAGTCTGTCTATTACCTCTTTACGTCCAAGCCGCTGAACCGATTTTGCTGAAAATACTTTGAGTCCAGGGAAAGGACATAGGATACTTTTCATCCCGGAAAAATTTTTGGTTCCCACGTGATGACCGAGTTTTGGCGGAATGGAGTTGCGGGCGTCATCTAGTTAACAATATATTATGTCGCTTATTTCACAGACATATTCAAAATAGATAACGTATGTCGCTGCATTTGTATGAAAACAAGCGTGTCACTTTTTACTACCCACTGTGACGTACCGATAGTAAGAAACGTGTTCATTATCAAGGCCACCGTTCCTATTTGAATTTCTACAGCTTAATATGGCACTTTAAAACGTTAAGGCATTTTAAAAATTCCGATTGGCGTCCGATTCCGATAGCAGACTTTCTTTAGAACAGATTTTTGAAAGACGAGCATTGCTCGTCGTTTGGGAACGCGACTTGGCACGCAAAGTACATACACATGCGGTATCTATCTTGATCGATGTCTGTGGTTTATTTCCAATCCAACAACAATGCAGTACCTGTAGATCGGTACGTCGTCCTTGTACCACACGACTAGGAGTAGCACGTCGGGGGGCGACGGCGTGCGCGTGTCGCAGGGCATCGTCGCGTCGGTCCCCGCCACCGCCGACAGGTTCGTCGCATCCGACGCCTCCACGTAGGACCCGGGCCGGAGACCTGTCGATTAGGATAATATTGTAAATGCGAAATGTGCATCTATCTGTCCGTACTGTTGTCCACGGCGTAGTTGACAATCTCTGTGGCTCAGTGGTTAAGCTCGTTGTCAGCGCTCATTCCGGGGGTCGCGGGTTCGAATCCCGCCGACGAAACAAAAAGTTTCGTATGTTCGTGGGTCATGGATGTGTATTAAAATATATTATGACATGTATCATAATAAAAATCTTAAATATACAGGATTATTTTTTCACCAGTACAATAAATCAACATACGTAATTGTTGTCAAAAATAAAAAAATATAAGCGATTTTTGTTACTACCCCTTTGGAACAAAAAAACAAAAATATCAAGCCCCGGACTTATCCGCTAAACTACTAAAAAATGTGGATGCATTACGCATTTGATGCAACTCGTGCGCGCGCGGCCGATCGCTTACCTCACCCCACCGCCCCTTACCTCATTTCGCACCCGTTGTCGCCTTGTAATTAGTGCGCCCAAGCGTTATTAGATTGGACAAAGGATAAATTATAAATTGAAATGAAAAAAAAAAAAAAATTATTTGTGAAATATACTCTATTATCGATACCAATGACGTGGTAAAATTTATTGTACTGGTGAATTATTATTATTTTTAACAAAAAATTAAAACCGACTTCCAAGGTAAAAACAATAATAACATTAATATGAACTAAAAAGTATTAAATAATTTTTACTATCTAATGTTGCCTTTTTCCGAATTCGGCTAAAACTCAACTATTTCTGTATTCAATCTTCATTATTTTGAAGTCGGTACCAGATAGCTGAATCTTCAGTCCTCTGACAGAATATTTGAAACTTTTGGAACTGGCACCGACTTCAAAATTATGAAGATTGAATACAGAAATAGTTGAGTTTTAGCCGAATTCGGAAAAAGGCAACATTAGATAGTAAAAATTATTTAATACTTTTTAGTTCATATTAATGTTATTATTGTTTTTACCTTGGAAGTCGGTTTTAATTTTTTGTTAAAAATAATAATAATTTCACTCTTTTTAGTTACACTAGTAGGTAAACCTTCGCGTATATTTTACGTATCTTATTACAATTTGTCAAGAGTCACAACTCACACTCACAAAATCATATATTATCAGTGAAGTGAACATATTGTGCTAAGTAATTTAACAATTTTAATGCTTCAAGCCCCAAGCGGTCACCGGCGATTGAGATAACAATAGAAAGGCTATTGTGTCTCGTTTTTCCACGATCGAAGGATCTATCAGATAAAAAATTGTATAAACTTGCATAGGATGTAGCGTAGCTACTCATAATATTTAATATTATCATAATTATTGACAGCTCTGTTCTTGTAAAGCGCTTATTCCACTTATCCTAGCTAGGAAGTCCTAGCTAGGATCCTAGCTTTCTAAATGTCATTCCACTTGACTAAATTTTTTCCGATTTAGGATCCTAGCTAGGATCCTAGCTTCTAAATGTTATTCCACTTGACTAAATTTTTTAGGACCCTAGCTAGGACTTCCTAGCTAGGATAAGTGGAATAAGCGCTTAATCAAGAATTCAAATCGATACTTAGTGCGCCATCTATCGATTAATAAGTATAACTGATTAAAAAGACACTTAATGACTTTGTTTTGTGTAAATGCTCTTTTTAAAATAACTTTATTTTAATTCTATTTGTCTATTTAAATTTTATAAAGTAATTAGTAAAGTATTCGATCTGTTGTCTGCCGCCACGCGCCACGCGGCGCGGCGGCGCGGCGCGGCGACGCCGTCGCCTCTGCGGCGCCGACCGCCATGTATCAAACAAACAGGTGTTGTTATACAGTACATAATTATTATTATTAGTATATCCATACCTATGCCTTGTACTATTATTAATTCTGTGCCATGAGACATTGGTGACCTTAATGATGATGATGACGATGATGATGATGATGATGATTATGATGATGAATATGAATTGCATAGTAGCATATGCTTTCTGTTCTTAAAACAACGCCGAAACTCCCGAACGTGTATCTATAAGGAGTCAGGAGTTCTCTCAGCATCTTCGAAACCATGGTATACTTTGACCCAATATTTGACTTTTTGGTAGCATATTCTTAGTACACTTCACATAAAACCAAAATCACCATATGTTTCCATATAAATTTCGAGGAGTTCCCTCGATTACTCATGGATCCCATCATCAGGTCACCACTTTTGTGAACATGGTACCAAATTGGAGTGAAACCTAATACAACAAAACAAAAATTTCGAAAATCGGTTCACAAACGGCGGAGTAATCGTTGAACATACAAAAATAAAAAAAAAAAAAAAAAAAAAAAAAAAAAAAAAAAAAAATCCACAGCCGAACATATAACCTCCTCGTTTTTTGGAAGTCGGTTAAAAAATAATCCTGTATAACGGCGTGCGCGATTAACTTGTCTATTGGCAACTTATTTTGAGATAAGTTTAAAGTTTCATAATGTTTGTTATCTGTTGGAGCGGCCAGTACGTCTGGAATCCGGATAGAAAGCTACTTTTGTAATTATGAAACTTCTCTGATGACCACGTCATCTAGGCGGACTTGTGGGGACAGGTCAGTAATTAAAAATGATTTATGTATGATAAAGTGGAATTTACTCAGTTATGTCCACTTCGTTTAATGAAGTATAAATTTACTCTCTATTCTAAGAATATAATAAAGCATGTGTATATTCTGTCTGTCTATACGTCTAATAATTTGCGCCGCCTAATAATATGAAACTTGGTTTGAGAATAATTATATTTCGATTTCGAGGAAAAGAAAGAAATAGTTTGTTGGTTTATAGCAGTGCCGTAAATAGGGCGGTACCAACGGTGCCCAGCCACAGGGCGCAGACTGGGGGGGCGCAAGAATGGCCAGACCAGGGAGGCCTGTGGCCCTGGAAGCATTGCTCTGGGTACCTATAATATCTAAAAAAACCCGGCCAAGTGTGTGTCGGGCCACGCGCAATATAGGGTTCCACATTACCGCTAGTTTTGTTTTAATTTTTGTATGGTTAACGAATGAATATTTATTTAAACGTGTTTTACACTACTAACAACATCATCTCAGGTTACTTTCAAAGGAGTTTGAACGAAAAGTTCCTTTGTACCTACTTCGCCAATGATTTCGCCGAATACATTTTTTGAGTTGATCGACTATTACTCAATAACTTATGAAGCCTTATTAGCCGTGATAGTTTTCCTTTTAAATTCAGCAAATTTCCTACTCCCGTGAATTTTTTCACATTTCCAGAAGCAACCGTTTAGCTGGTAGAAGGGTGGTTCCCACTTTAAAACTTAATATTTCACAAACGAATCCCTAAATCGGAAACTGATCTAGGCATGAATACGCGTAATATTTTTAAAAAACCTATCCAACGACACCCTAGACGATTGGGTGGACGCGAAAAAAAAATTCATCCCCACCATTCTGTCGGCATCACTAATATGTCCATTCATACCAAATTACAACTTTGCAGGTCCTATAGTCTGAGCAAAACCGCGGGCAGACAGACAGACGGACAGACGGACGGACAGACCGAAACTATTAAAGGGTTCCTTGTTGACTACGGAACTCTAAAAAATAAGGGCGCAGTTATAGAAGCTCGCACAGGGCGCAAAAAAGGCTATTTACGGCACTGCTTTATAGAAATAAATAAAACACACAAACGTTATATTTGAAGGAGTCACCCTGTCTAAAATAATAGTAAGTAATTAATTCAAATAACACCAACATTAGTTGTTAGGAAACTAGGGGTCCTTAACATAACAGAGAAAACAACAAACTAACGAACTACAATCACCGATAATTCCCCATAACAATGAAGTGTGATAATTTTATATTAGTATATTCTAATATTATGCTATAATATATTATAGTATAGTATTAGTATAGCTTAACATATGACATTAACTTTATGCTTATTTCCCAATGTGTCCAACGTTGTTCCGAATATTGTGGCGTAACTTCTTAATAATTATTGTACCACCCAAGTAGAATAAGCTAAGTTATAATTTTAAATGAGATTAATTATTAATAAAGATGCATCGGAGGAGACAAGTCGTTTTCTTTTAAAATACTACAACTCCAAACTCTTCATGGCGACCCTGCCAGTATAGTGTCCTTAAGCCGTTAAATGAAAAAATCGCCATTAAAAGATTTTCTGATGGTTTAAAAAACAGTAAGTTAAGTACAATAATTGCAGCTAGGAATTACTCTTCCTTAAAAGACGCTATACAGGCTGCCAAGGACGAGGAAGTTTCCTCGCCATCGACGTCGGCTAGCGCTGATGTCATGAACATCCGGAGGTCATCGCATCGTGGTAGACGTGGTGGATTTCCAGGTAGGAGTAATTTTAATATGCGGTTCACTACACCTAGATTTTCTTGTAATTCAAGAGGACAAATTAATAATAACAGACATTTTTCTCATGGTAATTTTTATAGCCGCGGTAATCAACAGCGATCTCAGAATTTAAATCGTGGTAAATTTAATAGGTCTAGGCGTGGTAGAAATAATGTGTTTCCAATAAACACAGACAATAATAATGATGAGCATAATAGTAATGAGGAGGATGTAGACAATTTAGCAGACAAATTTTTTCGTTTTTAAAAATCATATTTACACTTTAAATAGTAAACAAAAGATAGTTATTTTTAATATTAATAAAATCAAATATTATTTTTTACTGGATACGGGTGCTTCGTTATCTGTTATAAGAAGCGAAGTCTTACCAAAGAATAGTGTTGTTTATAGAAGTAAAACTATTGTTAATGGAATAGGAGGCCATGCTAGATCTGAAGGTCATGTATTTCTTAATTTACTAGCAAAAAATGGTGATTGTTTTCATCATAAATTTCATATTTTTACTAATTTATCATTGAAGGTTCATGGTATTATAGGACTTGACTTTTTAAGTAAATTTAAATGTGATATTTTATTAAATTCAAATGCTCTAAGTTTTTGTTTAAATAGTAAGCAGAGCCTAATACCAATTTATGAGGTACCAGATTATACAACGGATTATTTATTTATACCAGCTCGATGTGAATCAATACATTATGTAGCTGTTGAACCAGGTTTGGAAGGTGATTGTGTAGTGTGTGCGAAAGAGTTAATTAAGAATTTGTTTCTAGGAAGTGCTATAGTAACGGTAAAAGATGGGAAAATTCCAATCAAAATTTTAAATACTAGTGAAGATGACATAAAGTTGCCTACATTCGTGCCTAAAGTTCATGCATTAGAGGATTATAATATTTGTAATTTTAATAAAAACGTGGCTAACGCAAAACGAGCTGAGGTGCTTTCTTCAATTTTAAAACTAGATCATTTAGAGTCAAATGAAAAAAAATCAATAAGTGATATTTGTAGTAAGTACGCGGATATTTTTCATTTACCGGGTGACAGACTGACTATGACTGACATATATGAACAAAACATTACATTAAAGCCAAATACTAGTCCTGTTTACATAAAACCTTATAGAATGCCCCAATCTTTAAAACCTGAAGTTCAAAAACAAATTGAAGATATGCTTAAAGACGATATAATAGAAGAATGTAAAAGTGAATGGTCTAGCCCAATATTACTAGTTCCTAAGAAAAGTGATAAAACAGGAGAAAAGAAATGGCGTTTGGTTATTGATTACAGAAAATTAAATGAAAATATTCAAGATGATAAATTTCCACTACCAAATATTAATGAAATTTTAGATTCACTTGCAGGTGCTATATATTTTTCCCATCTCGATTTAAATTCTGGTTATTACCAAGTTCCTCTTAGTCCGGAACATCGTAAATATACTGCTTTTAGTACTAATTCAGGTCAATACCAAATGAAACGTCTACCAATGGGTTTAAAAATTTCTCCAAGTGCATTTAGTAGAGTAATGTCTGTAGCAATGTCGGGTCTTGCATTTGAAAAGTGTTTTATTTATTTAGATGACTTAATAGTTTTTGGTAGAAATTTAGGAATTCATAATAAAAATTTAATTGATATTTTTGAGAGACTTAGAAAAGTTAATTTAAAATTAAACCCAAGTAAATGTCAATTTTTGAAAAAACAAATTTTATATCTTGGACATGTCATTTCAGCTCAAGGCATATTACCTGACCCCGAAAAAGTTTCAGTTTTACAAAATTATCCAGTTCCTAAAAATTCGGATGAAGTGAGACGATTTGTAGCATTTTGTAATTATTACAGAAAATTTATACCATATTTTGATAACATAACACTACCTCTCAATAAATTAACTAGGAAAAATTCAATGTTTGTTTGGAGTGACGAATGTCAAAAATCGTTTGATATTCTTAAAGAGTCCATGATATCTCCCCCTATTCTTCAATACCCTGATTTTTCCCCAGAAAATGAATTTGTGCTTCACACAGATGCTTCTGGTATTGCAATTGGTGCAGTTTTGAGCAATAGTAATCTAAAACCTGTTGCATATGCAAGTAGACCGTTAAATAAAGCTGAATTGAACTATCCGACCATAGAAAAGGAACTTTTGGCAATAGTTTGGAGTATAAAATATTTTAGACCATACTTGTATGGCAGACATTTTACTATTAAAACTGATCATAAACCATTAGTTTACTTGTTCGGTATGAAAGATCCGTCTAGTCGTTTAATTAAATTCAGATTGACATTAGAAGAGTATGATTTTAAAGTAGAATATGTAAAAGGTAAGGAAAATGTAAGTGCCGATGCATTGTCGAGAATATGTATCACATCAAATGAGTTGAAAGGCATGAATGAGCAGATTATGGCTGTGGTAACAAGGAAACAAAAGAGAGAAATGGAAAAAGTTAGTGAAGGATGCGTAACTGATGAAACACCTTTCCTTAATAATTCTAGAGACGAAAGGCCTGATCAACCAAGAGTCGTGGAGTTATTAAGAAAGCCGTGTGATTCAGTGGAAATGAAATTAGTTAAAAGCAGTGAACTAAATAAATTACGAAAGGCTAATATAATAATTAATGAATATGAATGTTTCTCTTACTGTCCTAGTAAAAAAATAATTTACATTAATCTCAGCTTTCGGGCACAATTCTCGCGAGTCGAATTTGTGACACTGTTGAGTAGTTATTGTAAAAAGTTAAATATTAAAGAAGTTTGCCTTATAAAGAATAATAATAATGAGCAATTTATTAATGATTTGAATGATGAAATAAAGTCGACTAATATGTGGTCCGGACCACGACTTTGTATATTAAAAGGCGTAACTAGGATAGAAAATGATGAAGACAAATCATTTATACTAAACGATTTTCATTTACTACCAACTAGCGGTCATGCTGGTATTCGTAGAATGTGTAACAATATTAAAAGACGATTTTATTGGCCAGGACTTGAATCAGACGTTAAGGATTTTGTGAGAAAATGTGCCAAGTGCCAATTTTCTAAGCATTGTAAATACGTCAAGGAACCTATGACTCTAACAACAACTGCGTCTTACGCATTTGAAAAAATATTTATGGATATAGTGGGCCCACTACCAAAAGATTATGACGATAATTTATATATTTTAACAGTTCAATGTGAACTAAGTAAGTTTATAGAGGCTTATCCGATTAGGAATAAGGAAGCTGTTAGCGTAGCTAGAGCATTAGTTAATAATTTTATTTTAAGATACGGTATACCTAAGATTATTGCAACTGATAGAGGAGCAGAGTTTACATCTTCAACTATTATTGAGCTATGTAAGCTATTAAATGTGCAAAATATAGTATCAACTGCATATCACCATCAATCTATAGGTGCATTAGAGAATGCTCACAAAAATTTAGGTTCGTTCTTACGAATCCACTGTGACAAAGATGTGCAATCTTGGTCTTATTGGTTACCTTACTGGTGTTTTAGTTTTAATAACACAGTCCATACCGAAACAAAATACCAACCGTTCGAATTAGTATTTGGTAGACAATGTAACATTCCTAACAGATTGAGTAATGTAATAGAACCACTGTATACTCCAGAAAATTATTGCAGTGAACTGAAATATAGGTTGCAAGTTGCTTTTAAGGATGCTAGAAATAATTTATTAGATAGTAAGTTTGATCGTAAAGTAAGATATGATAAATATGTAAACCCTATATCCTACAATAAAGGTGATTTAATTTTAGTGAAATCCGAAACTGGTGGAAAGCTAGATAAGTTATTTCACGGTCCATTTACTATTGTAGAGGACATGGGACCTAATGTTAAAATAATTAAGAATAATAAAGTAGACATAATACATAAAAATAGGACAAAAAAGTTTATAAGCTAAAAAAAAATATTTGAAAAAAATATTATAAAAATAGATGAAAAAATAATAGAAATGTAATTATAATAATAAGTATTAGTAGTAACTAAAAAAAAATAAGTATAAATAATAAATATATATTTTTTTTTTTCTTTTCCCCCGGAGGTAAAGTGTGTTAATAATTATATCTCAGAAGTATTTTTTTTTTCTTTTCCCCCGGAGGTGAAGTGTGATAATTTTATATTAGTATATTCTAATATTATGCTATAATATATTATAGTATAGTATTAGTATAGCTTAACATATGACATTAACTTTATGCTTATTTCCCAATGTGTCCAACGTTGTTCCGAATATTGTGGCGTAACTTCTTAATAATTATTGTACCACCCAAGTAGAATAAGCTAAGTTATAATTTTAAATGAGATTAATTATTAATAAAGATGCATCGGAGGAGACAAGTCGTTTTCTTTTAAAATACTACAACTCCAAACTCTTCAACAATTATTCCAGTCCGAAGAAACGGCTGGTGGGAAATCGTTCGCGAAATTTGAATCGTTCGTTCGCAGTGAATACTAAGGGGATCGTGACAAATGGCCCGATTAACAATCCCAGTCCCAACGAAGGAGATGGCGCGAGTAACGAGCCAATATATCAAAGGATTTTTCCCAACACTGACGAGACTTTGAAGCAATTCCCTGATTATTAATGAGGATCGAACCAGGTTCTGTTATCTCGCCGATGGGTATCAATATTCACAGTTTGCTCGGTTAGGCTGTTAGGGCCCATACACACGACGTTTTTTACGCTCGTTTTCGATACAAACGCAACTTGAACGTTCAGCAAACGCAAGGAAGCCTAAAGTTTTAAAATTTATATCTGCCAAAACGCGCAGAACGCGCGTCGTCAGCGCGCAAAAAATACGTCGTGTGGAAAGACCCTTACTTAACCTGATGACATCTTTACCCCTGGTGGGTAAACCCTTGGTTCGCACTCGAGAGGGTGCAGGTTCGATTCCAATGAGACATTATCAGATCTCTTAAGTACGTAACTCGGACGCTCGTGCGGTGAAGGAAAACATCGTGAGGAAATCCACACATGGTTGGTCCCAGACGTGAGACCTGCTGGCTGCTCGTTCCTCTGGACTAGACTAACTATGTTGCGCGAATGCCGTATGTGTTGGACAACCATACGGACATTTAAAATCATGTCACTCATTATAAAGTAACGAGAAGCATTGCAACAGTGATGTTCAACGTGAGATGGTTTTCACATGAGATGGTGTTAGCGGATACGAGGTGAAACGGAAATTTAAGATTTCATAAAATCGCATGAGTCTATCTCCGCTTGTCGTGCCCGTGGGAATAGAATTTATCATTCAAATCAAAATATTTATTTCTAAGTAGGTCAACAAAGTTAACATTTTTAAAATCTCGAGTCTACATGAGGCCTACCACCGGCTCGAGAACTAACCCGGCGAGA
Source organism: Lysandra bellargus (assembly GCA_905333045.1). Lineage (NCBI taxonomy): Eukaryota > Metazoa > Arthropoda > Insecta > Lepidoptera > Lycaenidae > Lysandra > Lysandra bellargus. The sequence continues at coordinate 719,353 of HG995332.1, read as the reverse complement.
AGAAGCGGCGTAAGAAACTCACATGGGTCCACCTTTTACCAAAAAGGTAGAAAATAACAATGATAGCTTAAACTAATATACACTAAGTAAGAAGTAAAAATGTTGTTGGTACATTTATATAGATAGAAGCGACCTATGGTCTGTCAGCCTATATTTCCCAAGGTGTATTATCATTGGAAAAGTCAGTTACCTTATAATAAGCCTTGGCACACAAACGTTCTTTAACAATTTTTTTTTAATTTATTAATTGAAAGATTTTGGACGTTTTCTGGAATCTTATTGTATAAGCGTATACATATTGACCTTTGAAAGATTTGCTTACTTTGCTCAGCCTGGTTATTGGTATATCTAGCTTGTGCTTATTCCTAGTGCGAATGTCACAATTGATTGTGCTGTGTATTTTAAAATTAAAGATAACCTTTTTACTACAAGTTTAAAAATAACGATTACTCGTTTTCGTAAATAGGTAATCTACTAATATTACTAATACTCAATAACTATTTTTACAGTGACAGAGCTTCATTATTTTCATTTCAAAGCTCAGCGCATTTTTAAGATCATAATAATATCAGTGTAACTAACACTAGTTTCATTCTGGTGACAGCTTGTGTACATCCATGTCCCATGGGGGGTATCATCATGAAATTATCCTAGTGGCTCTTTAGTTATTGACAGAACCGTTCATTTTTACGGGATAAAAAGTATTGTTACATGTACCCGGGACTCAAAGTAGAGATAAACTACGATAACATGGCGCGCCCCTCCAAATTACTGTTTCAATGTGTGTAGTCACAACTCACAATATGAAAGAGTTTGTATGTAGTAAGTATTTAACCAATCAACCAGTACTCGTAATATTTCACTTAATGTCACTTATTGCCAAGATTTGTTGGTCCACTAATCATAACTAGCCGACCGCGCAAGACAACGCACTTCAAAAGTTTTGAAATTCGGAGGGGCAGCTCCGTACCAAAAGGCAATATCGGTTCAGCGATTTAGGTGTGGAGAGTTAACAGACGGACACACTTTCGCATTTATGATATTAGTGTGGAGAGTAATAATTACACTCCCGAATCAAAAAGACCCGTTTCGCTGATTTGAGTTAAAAGTGGGAAATGAAATGACGATGAATCGTCGCGTATTTATCGTGTGCGGTCGAATCTTTCGGCCCTGTCACACGGAAATGTATTCCACCAATATACGGATTTATCGGGCAACCTTAAAGTTCGCATAACAGTTCGTTTCGAGGGTTTTATGTGAAATACCGAGATAAATTGTGTTAAGTGTATTAGAAGAGATGATACACTTTACGTAAAGCTTAAATGTTACGATGTAAAAAAACTTTTTAGTACTTTTATAAAATAACTTTTTAAATAACAGTAAGTATTACCAATTAGTAAAAAAATGTTATACAATATCCTTATAGGTACTTTGTTTGTCAAGCAACTTTTCAGATAAGAATATAATTGTTTTACAGGTATCCTTTGTGTACATTTTTGTTAGTAAAAGGGCATAATATTATTGTAAATAACTAATTGACTATTATTCATAATCATCATTTTTCGATTGATTATTCAGTTATTGATAATATTTGTTAATTTTTAGAGGTAAGCGAATCGAAACCGCTAGTGAATCAATAAACTTCAGTCAAAATACTTCAGAACTTCTGAATCTGAATTTATGGGTAACTTCAGAAACCGCACATTATTGTGTCAATCGTGCAACAACTTTCAAAAAAATATCATGTTACTCGGGCACGATTAAACAAACTAGATTAAGGTGACGCCGCGTTAAAGTAAAAAACCGTGTTGGATATATTGTTTTAGATTGCTTGTTTTATATGTGATGCCGGCCCGGCTTCTCATAGAAAACAAGCAATGGAACAGCAAGAAATGGTTTTTGTCGCGTAATTTAAAAACCATAAATATTTTCATATAAGCTATGGGCAAATTATAGTGTATGCTTGAACCAATCCATGTACAAATTTTGGAAGCCAAAATCACTCTCCTCTGTTGGCAAAATTAGAATCCCTTTTTTTAGAGAGGTGTTTTTGATTGATTACTCAGTGTTATAAAAGTTGACCAATCGTGTTATGCTATGAGTAATTCAAAGACAAAGACATGATGAATACTGACAATGAACTTTAATTTCTTAGCTTTAGTCATTGCTGAGAAAAATCGATATCGCTACAGCCAAATTATCAAGGCATCGCCTTAATTTGTTGACTGTCGTTGATATAATCAATTAATCAGAATTGAAACCTAATTTATTTGAACAGCATTAGTAATCTCAGCGATCTGATCAAATATTTGCAACTAGACTGTAATAAAAATGAACATCCGTTTCGACCTATAAACAATAACGATTGTATACGGATTAAATACGTTTTAAACATTCCGAAACGCAGCCACCGAAATCCATCTGGCAAATCCCCGTTTTGTTTTGATCAAACAGAATAACAATTTTTGTTGTAAATATTAATTTCAACAAGTGATTCATGAATGCCGGTTTAATTGAATTTTTAACGGTCGTAAAGATAATTTTAAAACGAATATTATATTGCGATGTAGACAAGCAACAAACCGAGGACGATCTCGTTCGTCAATCGTTAAACTTAAAAATAAATTGACTATAATGAATAATAAATTCCGACATACATAGACATGGACGGTCGAAAAAGCGACCACGACGAAAGGATCTAGATGATCTAGATGCCAGATTTTTTCATGCCCTCCGGTAAAATGTCCATTCTAATATTATTAATGCAGACGTATTTCCGTCAGTTACTTCTTCTCCCCCAAGCCGCTTATCCGATTTAGATGAAATTTGGCATAGAAATACTTTAGGGCCCGGGAAAGCTAGTTGCATAGTTTGTAATGCGGCACGATGCAGATGTACGGTTCTCGCACGATTAATACCTCGATCTTGGGAATCGCAGACACAATAGATTTTCAATTGTTATGCGACAGCTGGGTGCCTCTTGGGGATTGATGGGCTAACGAATTTTTAGGATTCCGTAGCCAAAATGGTAAAAAACGGAACCCTTATAGATTCGTCATGTCTGTCTGTCTGTCTGTCTGTCCGTCCGTATGTCACAGCCACTTTTCTCCGAAACTATAAGAGCTATACTATTGAAACTTGATAAGTAGATGTAGTCTGTGAATCGCATTAAGATTTTGATACAAAAATGGAAAAATTATTAAAAATTTTAGGGGTCCCCATAGGTACAAATGAAACAAAAATTTTTTTTTTTCATCTGGCCTATGCGTGTGGGGTATCTATGGATAGGTCTTCAAAAATCATATTGAGGTTTCTAATATCATTTTTTTCTAACCTGAATAGTTTGCGAGAGAGACTCTTCCAAAGTGACAAAATGTGTCCCCCCCCCCCCTCTAACTTCTAAAGTAGGAGCATGATAATTCTAAAAAAAATATATGATGTACATTACTATAAAAACTACCAACGAAAATTGGTTTGAACGAGATCTAGGCAGTAGTTTTTTTTATACGTCATAAATGATAAACCTTAACTTAACTTTCATTATATCAAAAATTTAATATCAAAATAAATCAAAAGCCTTATAATTTCATAGAAATAATTCTTATTGCTGCTGCGGAACCCTTCATGGGCGAGTCCAACTCGCACTTGGCCGGTTTTTAATAATAATAATATCTATGAACGCTTCACACCACGTCAGTCTGGCCCCGTGCTAAGTACCTGAAGGACTTATGTTACGGGTACCAGACAAAGGAAATATTATATTTAATACTTACTATACACATATTTAAGATCTTTATTATATGATACACATATTTAATACACATCCATGACCCAGGAACTTTGAAAACTTTTTGTTCCGTCGGCGGGATTCGAACCCGTGACCCCCGGCTTGAGCTTCTAACAGAACACCAACTGAGCCACAGAGGTCGTCATTTTTTGGTGCAACGGAGTTGCTGCAGGCGGCATCTAGTATATCAATAAACTTGAAAGTTTCTTCATTTTATTCTTCACAAACGAATTCCTATTTAATGAAGATCTATCTAGCTATTGCGGTTCTCGAGATCCAGCCTGGTGATAGACAGACAGCGAAGTCTTTAGACTTTGTTAATATGGTAGAATAGTTTTAACGTGACCTGAAAAGAAAAAAAACTTTAAAAATGAAATGAAATCCCACCAAAACATTAAATGTAAAAGGAGCCAAGCAAAATATTGCATAGCTATGCAATACTTCTGTCGTAAAAAGTTTTCGGATCACATTCAAGCCAAGCTTTCAACTTATTTTGTAATTGAAATCAACATTCAGTGAATGTATCAATAGTTTTCTTTATTTTAAAATTATTATAGTAGCTTGGCAATGAGCACTAGAGAAATAATCAGCGACTAATTGGATTTATATGGGTATCTGCATCGACCAGATGCGTCGTTACGATAAACTAAAAAAACACTTTACGCTTGCCGTCTGTGTAAGTATGAACTCCTCCAATTTGCAGTTTTTATTTGTTTCTTAATAATTATGTGCTCATTGCCGAGCCACAATAATAATTTTAAAATAAAAAAAAACTATTGATACATTCACTGAATGTTGATTTCAATTACAAAATAAGTTGAAAGCTTGGCGTGAATGTGATCCGAAAACTTTTTACGACAGAAGTATTGCATAGCTATGCAATATTTTGCTTGGCTCCTTTTACATTTCATGTTTTGGTGGGATCTTAACTACTGGAGCTATTTTTATGTTATTTGGCAAACTTGAAGAATAGACCACGTGAAGGGACATAAGCTATTTTTGCGGAAAAATGTACGGTTGTGTGAAATTCCTAAATTACGCGGGCGAAGCCGCGCGGAACAGCTAGTATCTTAGAAATATCATGTCCTAGGACCTTTTAAGGGCCGCGCTACACCGGAATGGCAGCGGCGAGGCGAGCACTTTCAGTGTCATATGATTTTAAACTTTATCTTCATTATTGTAATACATAGTATCGCTTGAGAAGTCTACGGCCGCGCGCCGTGGCCGCTCGTGGACGCTGGCGGCCGCGATTTCTCAAGCGATACTATGTATTACAGTAATGAAGATAAAGTTTAAAATGATATGACACTGAAAGCATCTGAAAGTGCTCGCCTCGCCGCTGCCATTCCGGTGTGTTGCGGCCCTTATACGTACCGGCTTCATGCATGGCAAACCTACTTGTGCAATTAATTATATTTCGCATACATACATAGTCGCACGCACACAAACACATTGCCGAAGTCTGCCGAACTGAAACGATGTAAAATGCACGGCAACGCCGCACTGCCGGGCGGAGTATATTATTATTACTTATTAGGTTTATTTTCGTTACGAAACTTCTCGATTCGGTCGCCGCACTCAAAGTCCGTTATAAAAGCTATGCAATAGCTTAAAAATACTTTGAACATTGAAAATTCTACTCTCGCATTATTTAAAGCGCCCAGAATGGCTCGAGAAAATTTGATCCTCATGGCCTCAATTACAGCTGAAGCGAGCGTTAGCACACGAGTAAGTTTTACGACCAAACATCGGGACCAACTGTTCCTTGCACGTGTCGAAGACGTGAGTCGATTAAAGTCCATGACTATTCCACGATTCCTCGAATATTTTCTTAGGATTCGAATTAATACTAGTCTAGTAAGCCAAAATTATATTTCTAGGTAAGCGTGCCAGAGCTTATAAATGAAATAAATCTCTAACACGGTCTCGCAGAAATCCAGTGTGAGATAACGTTCTGTTTCGCCGAAAAGGGTTTTCAGAAGCTTTAGGGATTTCAACTACCAGAAACACGAGCGTTTGTGAGCGCAGTAATCGCGTCGTATTTGATGATCCGTTTGCTTATTTCCTGGAATTTACTAACACTAGGCTAGGTACTATAAAGCTAAAATAAAATAAATATTTAAGGGGGGCTCCCATACAACAAACGTGATTTTTTTGGCCTTTTTACTCGTAATCAATAATGGCATACAACAAGTAGGCGCTTGAAATATTCACTAAATCCTTAATTATATATTTTGTACTTTAATAATTATATAAAATAAAATAAATAATAATATAAATATCCCAATTCCCAAACATAAAACACATTTTTTTGAGTACTTTTATACTAAAGCGGTACGGTACCCTTCGTGCGCGAGTCCGACTCGCACTCGACTGATTCTTTATTATTTTATTGTATGATATTGTACATAATATTTAATGGTCAATATCATCAAATACATTACACATTACAACAAAATATTTACATTACATCATACATTACAACAAAATATTTAATGAAAGTACTTCTTGATGTCCTGATGTGTTACTTTCCAATAAAAAGTACAAACTTGTATTAGGTGAAACATTGCAAAATCATTAATCGAAATTTTTCAGTAGTTTAAATGAAATTTGAACCACGACTATTCAATCACAATGTTTGCAGCATTTTATGTAAATGAACAAGACTCGTCGGTAAAAATCGAGTAGGTTTTTCTATAGGGATAGGGTGAAACTGATTCGACCCTTGTTATTTCTGCTATCGCGGCTCTTTATATAGTGTGATAGGATCTGTATTTTCCTAGCGCGGCACGTGACGGAGCCGTGGAATTTGCGAACCACCCGGCGTCACGCCCGAACTGATCCGATCGACCTCATTCCTCCCACTTGCCCGATATACCACCGCTCGATGATTTCAATATGTTTAGACTTTTCCTTATTTTTTACTTCACCCTGAATCTGACACTGTAGGATAATCTAGACACGCGGTAGCGTGTCAAGCCAAGTTCCAGCATAAAACTGGCGAGCAGCACCGTGTAATATTACACGAACCATTTGGCAGCTATTTTTGACTATCTCATAATTCAGAAACTATTTCACATAAACGTTTGAAATTTGGCTCAATAATGAGGCTTGCGAGGTAACTGTATAATATAAATTTTATAAGCACAGCTCAAACGGTTATTAAGATATTAACGTCCAAAAATCTACATTTTTATCACTGACTGACTGACCTACAGATCAAAATTATAACCCAGTTCCAGATGACCTAGAAGGCTGAAATTTGAAATCCAACTCGGTAATTGTGTCTAAGCGTAGGGAAAAATAAAAAAACAAAAAAAAATAACAGTCAAGTGCGAGTCGGACACAGCGAAACTAGGCAAAAATTGTGTTTTTTATATGGGGTCTCCCTTAAATATTTATTTTATTTCACTTTTATTATAAATTATGAAATTAAAAATATAAGTAAAGATTTTGTGAATATTTCAAGTGCCTATCGGCTGCCATTATTGATTTTGAGCTAAAAAGGCCAAAAAAACACGTTTATTGTATGGCTAATGGCGCATTTTCACTGGTCGATATGGCCCGCATGCGGGGTGCGGGAGATTTATAAAATGCATGTCACGACCAATCAAAATGCGCTATTAGTTGTCATAGACTCCCCGTATGCTGTATACCGCACGAGTTAACGACTAATGAAAATGCGCCGTAAGTTGCGGCCGACGAGCTGGCCACCATATACCTTATTTTGGCACCTCATTTTTTTTCAAATGATGTTAAATTTATTGAAAAAAAATACACTGTATCCAAATTATGTATTAATCGTATGAACATTAAGCTTAATTAGAGGTACTTGCGGCTACTTTTGACAAGGCCACCCAACATTAATCCATTCCATACGTTCTAAAGATTGCTTTAAAATATATTTCATCGAAAAAAAAACGATTCATGCAGGATTTTACGGTCGGATCTTAGGAATTATAACACTGAGAATTGTAACCCGCAAGAAAAATTAAAAAGGGTGCTCTTTCCACGTGTGGTTTTCTCAGCGTGAGGCTAAAAGAGATCAAGAGTTTTTGATTTTGTGATGGCGATAAGTATGAAAAATGTGATAATAAAACATTGTCTTACATTAAAACAACACTCGCTTCCTCTCAAAAACTAAAAGGGACGACAATAACTCAGAAACAATTGGTCTCCTGAGGCACGTAAACAGTGAAGTTTGGAGAACACAACAACCCCGAGCTTAAATTGCTCATATCGTGATATTTGAACTATTTACCTCATATATCTGAAAACTGTATAATGCTTTTTGGTATCGAAGGCTGCTCCGTTTAAAAGGAAGGCTCTTAAAAACGAAAGAGGTAAAATAAGAATTTCATAGATACTCAGACCACTATCGTTTTCGATACCGATGGTCGTAAACTACAAAATATTTTATTTATAACGAGCTGACCCACGCGGCTTGGCCCTTATGAATATTCAGCAAAACCTCACATATTATGATATTTTGATAAAAGTGCGATAGGCACATTCTCGCGAAAGGGCAGAGAAGGCAGGATCAGAATATTTATTAAGTTAAAAGCATTACTATTCTTTTTTAATTATTAGGAGACGTAAACTGCAACATAATAAAGTTGCTTCTTCTACTTTATTAGGTTGAAAATAAATTATGCATTCTAAACTTAAATTGATTCACACAGATGCTACGGTAGTCTGTTAGTTTTAACCGAGCTAGCATGACGCGTGACGTATGGCCACGTCTAAGGTAAAATTTAAACGAAAACATACACGATTTTACATCTTATTACAGACGGAGTAAAGCTGAAATTGAATTTGAGCTTCAGGTGGCGGACGCCAGAAACGGCCTTCCGCTTAGCCGGACGAACAATATAAAAAATAAGCATCCATTCAGGTGGCGGCGGGTTTATGTACGGAGCAAGTTTGAAATTAAATTTGGAATTTACTGCGGGCAAAGCATGCACAGCGAAATAAATTTTGATCGAAATTCAGTGAGTATTTCAAAGTATTGTGAGGTTAGTGCTCATAATATATTTTAATATGTTTTGTTGTCATAATTTTTCGATCGCGGATTCTTGGAAATGCTATTGTATTCTATTGTTGTCACGATCACCGGTGCTCTAAATGGGGCTTGAAGCATTAAATAAGTAATAGTTAACAACTTTTAGCTTTTGATTATAATAAAAAATATGAAGCTAGCTTAGCTTTCCATGAAATCGCAAAAGGTAAATAATATTCCTAAATAAATAAAAGTCTTATGTTACATAATATTAAGTAGGTAATCATAAAACCTTTTTTATCATCTTTGTAAATTTTGGTGCATGTCGTATAAAGAAAAATGAAATGTCAAAAGTCAACTTTCTTCATAATAAGAAAGGGGTGTTATTTAAACGGTTAGCAAAATATTGGTATATTTGTGAGCAGAAATATGTAATTGGTAAGCTAAAATTGATAGTTGTACAGCAACTTGTGTTCAGCAAATATTTATAAATCAGTTTGCAATATATATCATTCTGAACAGCAGTAAATTTTTTTTGACAGCCGAGTAATTATCAAAGCTGCAATGAGTGGCCTATACCTAATTAAATTTTGGTAAGCACTCAGAGAATAAGCAAAAAAATCATTAAAATTGGATTGTGTTTGTTTTTGTTTTGGCGGGGGGCTGCGCTCCCCGAGCCCCCCTTTTGTTTTGTAACGGTCGCCGGCTGCTGCCGCAGCACGCTCGCTACGCTCGCTCGGCTCCCTCTGTGTTGTGGTCTAAGTTCTAACCTAACCTAACCTACTTTCGGACTTTCTGGATTGTGTTTGTTTTTGTTTTGGCGGGGGGCTGCGCCCCCCGAGCCCCCACTTCGCTAACCGTGGTAAGTAGGCCTTCTGTTAAGTATTTTCATTAACAATGAAATGAAATAAAATACTGAAACGTTTTCTCTGCTGACCGAATGTATAATCTTGCTGACCAAGTAATTATTCTGCCGAGTGACTGTTTATTTTGCAGATACATAATATAACTCGCTGCCAGTTTGTGTTTAAATTGCCGACCATTGTCATGATTATTTACAGAACACGAATTGCAGCCTGATTTTAATTATTGCCGACAAAATCTATCTATGCTGACAAAATGATTTATTAGCGGCTATTTCTTGCAAACCAAATTTTTAAATGGCATACTCAATTAATTACTTCTATAAGAAAACAACATCGTCCTGACTTCTGAGTTAGAAACAGTGGCGAGTCGTAACTCGTAAGCGGCTTACACTGTGCTCCTCCATACGTAAAAACTTGTTAGCCAAAATCCCGGCGGCAACGAATTGTCACTTTTTATCTTGGGACTGCGCAGCAATCACTCGGCTCACTGAACGGGTTAATTAATGAAATCTATTAACTTCTCTCCTTAGGGACGGGAATCGTTTGCAATTTTTGCAACGTCATCTATCTAGTTTCCCCACTGCTGCGTCACTGCAACAGTATTTAACTTTGACGTCGTTATTCTTTGATGGCTTTTACTTTACGACTGTAATGTCATTTTCGATTCAGCACATATTTTGTGATATTCAGTGCAATGTCTTATGTGAATCACTGAGTAGTTTTAGTTGTTAGGGTTTGAAAGTAAACAGTAATAAAGTCAGATCTGTCTGTAAATCTGACAATCATTATTTTTATCATGAAGTTTAGGAGCGTTAAGTTTTCAATAATATTATTATGAGGTTTTTCACTATATTTTATCGAAATAAGTATAAAAATATAATACTATAATATAAAATATTTTACTTGGGAGGAAATAAAAGTTATGAACCTCCGAATATATCGGAGAAACCAGGTACAACAGAATACTGTGGTAATAAATACCAATTATTATTGTTGTGAATATAATATTATATTCTGTATTACTTCTCTAACTGGTTGCAGTTTTTATTTTACAAAAATTTCATTTATATTTTTATCATTCAGTATGTGCATAGTGCACGGAGCCCTTTATCATTCAGACCATAATAATATTATAATCTAGACCGTAAATGTAAAACGACTCTTTTAAAATAATATTATGAAAACTGTGTCAGTTTTTAAAGTAAAATCATTTTTTTAAAAAACCTATACTAGCCCACTGCACTCACTAGGCAAAGGCCTCCCCCGAGGTCTTCCATTGCATCGGTCTCGGTCTAACGCCAACGCAGGCCAGCCTGACTAGTAAACATCCAATTCATCTCGCCATTTCTTTCGAGGCTGTCCACGGCGTGCGGCGTCATTCGTCATCTGGTGCCCACTCTGTGGTGACCTTTGCCCAACGGTCAGGACTCAGGAATCTGGATGCATGCGGCTGGTATGACCCGCCCAGTCCCACTTTAACTTGGCAAAACACATAGTATCAGCTTATGCTGATATTGTGTTTATTCCATCTGTATATCATGTAGAGTGTAAAAACAGACTAGTCACGTAAACTCGCTAAACATCGATGCTACGTTGATATTAATATTCATGATAGCGCGCGCGACACGTTAATGTTACGGCTTAAACGACGTAATTGTAGTACAAGGAACGAGCGTAGGCATCAATAAGCATTATGGTTTTGATGGAACAATATGCTGAAAGCGTATTTTGAAAGACTCGTTATTTAGATCGTCACGGTATTTATCGACTGCTTTTGCTCGCGGCTTCGCTCGCGTTAAGAAGTATTATTATTAATTAGGTATCAAAGTCTCAGCCCAATCGGTTTAAAAATGACAATGTTTCATATAAACTTTCAGCCCCTATTTATCCCCTTGGGGAGGTAGAATTGATGAAAATCTTTTCATAGCGGATGCCTACGTCAAAACATCTACCTACATGCCAAACAGCCCGATCCGTCCAGTAGTTTGGGCTGTGCGTTGATAGATCACTATGCCAGACGTCAGTCAGTCAGTCAGTCACATTTGAGCTATACATAATATATTTAGATGTAGGAACTCAGGAAAGCATATATCGCGTAATTTTAAATCGTGATTTGCGATTTCTAGATAAAACTCTGTCATGTTGACATTTTTTTTCGTCTATGTTTTTCGATCCGCTATGACTACACTGATAGGACTTGAACGGGCTTATGAAGCCTCGACCGTTGGGCGTTCAGAAGATAAAACTCGGATTTGGCGTGAACGCGTTCAGTTTATGTTGGTGCAACGCAATGCGGTGTTACAATAGCGTTTATACGTTTAGAACTGGTTCAGTGTGCACTGAACGCGTTGCATTTCTTTGGTGAAATCGGCCCTTAGATTACAGATGTTAACTCGATTCCGCGCTAGTACAAATTGACCGAGACCGTCGCCTATAACTTAGGCGTCAAGTGATCGGAGTAATCCTTCGTGTGTTCCAATTGTATGTCCCCGGCTGCTTTGTAGTGAAGCGCATTCCGTCGCAAGTAAATGTCTTACGTAGGCAAAGCTGGATGATAAATAACAATCAAATTAATCATTCGAATTTGCTTGACGTTGTATTAGTTAACCAATTTTGGTATTCTTACTATGACAAGTTCTGTGTTAAAAAGATAAAACCGACTTCAAAATAGTAGGTAATTGGGAATTAAAACTCCCTGTCTCCTAAACTACTAAACCGATTTTGATGAAACTCTCACTGTTCCCTAAGTTGGACAATACCTAGTACAACAAAAAAAGAATTACTGAAATCGGACTTGTAGTTCCGGAGGTATGCGAACACAAACATAAAAACATACATACATACATAGACTTTTGAAATTTGGCACATTTGTTCAGACGCTGATATAGACTAACATATACAAAAACTGGGCAGTTCTGGAAATATTACATACATACCTACGCGTCGAATTGATAACCTCCTTTTTTGAAGACGATTAATGAAGTCGGTTAAAAAACTGCTAACAGATTTTGATGAAACTTGTAGTATTTCCTAAGTTGAACAATATTTAGTACAAAAAAAAAGAATTACTCAAATCGAACTTGTAGTTCCGGAGATATTATGTGAACACAATCATAAAAAAATATTATATTCATACACTATTGAAATTTGGCACATTTGTTCAGACGCTCATATAGACTAACATTTATACGAAACTAGGCAGTTCAGGAAATATTAGGTAAATAAATACAGGTCAAATTGATAAGCTCCGACAAAATAGTAGCAATTTGTAGGTAGCAAGGAAAATGGCCAATCGATCAGCCATGATCAGATCAGCCGATTGATCCGGTCAGACTGCTCGCAGGCCGATCTGGCTGGACCGTTTTGTACATTTCCGTGCGTATCGAGCGAATTCCTTGTAGCCTTAACTCTTAAGGCCGTCCCCCGAGCAAACGACCTTGGCCATACATTTGCAGCGTTGCCGAGATCTCACCAAAACCCTATTTTTTTACTTATCTTAGTTAAAAATTGAGCTGAAAAAAATTTAAAACGGGGAATGTGTAGTTTATAATATTGTCGATATATTGGTGTGTGTATCAAATAAAAGTAATTTGTAAATACTAAGGAGTTGCTGAATGTGTGCTTGAATTTTAATAAATTGGTTTTACTTTGGAAGCTGTATAATAAATGGAAATAGAAAATTTAAAACGTGGAAAGGAATGTTAAGATACTGAAGATTATTGCTGTATTTTTATTATTACTCTGTAGCTTTCAAATTATGAGTTTATATAAGGCTCTAAATACGGTAAATTACGGTTTCTCCGTAGGGAAGGCCCTTAAGCAATCCTCGAGTACTTTCCAAGAATGAAAAGTAATAATCCTTAGAGCCGGGACACAAAAACACGGCACGACGTCGTACGGCGCCGTACAGCGCCGTGTCGAGGGAATCCACGACGCGCATCGTGAAAAACCACGGCACGGCGTCGTACGACGTCGCCTTATCTTGCATTTCTACGTGAGTTTCTACGGCACGGCGCCGTAGAAACTCATTTTTTCAGGGGCCCCATATTCGGGATAAACCCATACTGGAGTTAATCCCATACTCGGGTTAAACCCGTACTCGGGTTGAAGATGTACCCTTTAGCTTAATAACCCGCTCAACACCATGATCATGGAGCTATAGAAGATAATCCAGCCTTGGGTTGCGGATGGCCACCGCCCCGGGCTGCCCTACCACCTGAACACCTATCTGCGAACCGGCTGCTGTACACACCTGGGATGTCCGAGCACCAGCGACCACCTCCGGACGACGCGAAGGGGCTGCAGCTCTTCACACTGGCTAACTATCCTCCAGTCTCCAAGCTAAGTGCCATGTGGTCCTAGACGTCCCCCATACCCTCTGAGTACACAGACGGCTGTAACTAGCGTAGCACAAACCCACTAGAACTACTCTCTTGATGATTAATTACTTAAATTTACCTTGATGAGTCTCTGCTCTCTTTTAAAATATTACACTTTTAATTTTACTTAATTAAATTATTAATTATGTAGTTAATATATTATATTTATAACAATACTCTCTATTAGGAGTAAACTCACCTACTAGTATATCACAGTACTATTTAATCATAAATACTTTTTATTCTCAATTTTTTTTATATGTGACATTGGCTGACCGTAGAAACTTACTGTCATGGTTTTTTACGACGCGCGTCGTGGATTCCCACCGTACGCCGTACGGCGTCGTACGACGACGTACGGCGCCGTGCCGTGTTTTTGTGTCCCGGCCCTTACCCGGAAAATCCTACTACATGTTTGAACAAATACACCGCACGTGTTTTATCTACACAAGAATGGATAAGGAAGTGAATGATAAAAAAACGTATTGTTAATGGCGCTTAGCAATGTTTGTTTTTGTATGAAAATGATAATACATTTGCTCAACGATTGTTGGATTGCATATCTTTTATCGTGGGCTTAGAGTGCTGCGACCGAATTCGGGAATTCCGTAACAAAAAAATCCTAACACGGGGGATGTTAAGATTTTTTCGACCGGCACAGCTGTGCGGCAACGCCGGTCGGTGCGGCGTGTCGTGTCGCGGCAGTCTCCGAGTGCCACACCATCACGTCTTAGGGGGCCACAAATTACGTGAGGTGTTTAGGGGGGAGGGGGTCGAGCCAAATCTCATCTAATCTCAGGTTAGGGAGAGGGGGGTAAATCTCAAGTAATTTTTTTCTCAGCAAAATAATACTATTTTGGTCCGTTTCATTCAAATTGTACGTATGCTTAAGAATCGTTATACGATTAAGATCATTCACAAATTCGTTCGAAAGAAAATGTACTGAATGTCAAACCAAACGTTTACGTAAGTTACCGACATTTTGAAAAATCTCACGTGAGATTTGGGAGTTTAATAAAATCTCATGAAATCTTACCAGGGGGGAGGGGGGGGGGGGGGGTGTCAAAGAATTAAAAAAAACACCTCAAGTAGTTTGTGAACGCCCCCTTATTAAATAAAAAGGCATATCAACTGGAAAAACACGCTCGAATGTAACGTTTTTAGAATTTACACTTGAAATGTAAGTGAAAATCAACAGATGTTACTTCATGCATTTAAACACGCCTGATTCAATAAAAATGTCGAGCTTCGAGAAAACGCTTTCATGGATGTGTTTTGTTTAGACACTGTCTACTAAGATAACCTATAGTGGTATGGAAGAAATCTGATTGTTTTTAACCGACTTCAAAAAAGGTGGTTATCAATAATTCGACCCGTATGTAGGTATGTAATAAAACTGGGCAGTAGAAAATTTCCAGTACCTACTGCCCAGTTTTTGTATAATATGTTAGTCTATATCAGCGCCTGAACAAATGTGCCACATTCAAAAGTATGTATTAAATTTAAAAAAAATGTTTTATGTCTGTGTGAAACAAATTTTTTCAAAAAGTCTACGACGTACGTGTTGACCTACCACCGGTATGAAAACTAACCCGGCGAGAAGAACCAGCGGCATCAGAAACTCGCACGTATGTATGTATGTACATTTTTATGTTTGTGTTCGCATATATTCAGATTCACAAGTCATAAGTAAGTAAATATTGTTTTTGTTGTACTAAGTATTGTTGTAAGTATTGTTAAGTATTGTTGTAAGTATTGTTCAACTTACGGTATACTGTAAGTTTCATGAAAATCGGTTTAGTTGTTTTTGATATAGGAAAAATCATTTAATTGAAATCAATTGGAATATTCAATTATAATTCTTACTAAGTACACAGAACAAGAAGTATGGAGTGTGGTAAACAAAGGCTGAAAATAACATATATTATACAAATTATGAAATTTTCCTACAGGGCCGAAACTGAATATTATTTTAATGTTGTCATTTTCTAAACCTTGAGAATGTTTTGTTAATATTTCTATTGTGTGTATAATGTATGAACAAATTTCTT
The DNA here is from genome assembly GCA_905333045.1 of Lysandra bellargus. Taxonomy (NCBI): domain Eukaryota; kingdom Metazoa; phylum Arthropoda; class Insecta; order Lepidoptera; family Lycaenidae; genus Lysandra; species Lysandra bellargus. The sequence goes on along the minus strand of HG995332.1, from coordinate 703,271 downwards.
TGTAATTTTGTTTTGTTTGTGTAAGTTAACTTATATTCCGATGAGTTTGTCAGGCGACAAAAATCTTTCCGACCGATCTTTCTGACCGTCCCTTCTACTTAGCGACCTTCACAAATGAATCTAAAATATAAGGAACCTACTGAAAAATATAGACCACACCAGAGGAAATATGAGTTTCTGCTCCAAGTCTACCCCTTAATAAATTTAGTTAAAGGACATATTTTGTGCTCAAAAGCTTATTATAAAGTAAATGATTTTCTTCAGGACAGCACGCCCTGGGAATAGGAGGTTTCCTTTGTAAGGCTGCTTCTATATTCTATTACCATTATATTCTATTATTAATAACGTAAACTATAGTAAAGATTTAACAAAATCACTAATAAATGTAACAAAATCACTAATATTACTATCGCTACATATTATAAAACAAAGTCACTTTTTTTTGCCTCATGTCCCTTTGTAGGGAAAAAAGTTTAAAACAATCTTTAAAACCACGCAACGGATTTTGATGCGGTTTTATTTAATAGATAGAGTGATTCAAGAGGAAGGTTTTTAAGTATAATAAAATTCATTAAATAGTGGAGAAATACTGTTATTGTTGGGGTTTCTAATAGTCCAATAAAATTACGGCTCAAAATGGGTTAAATAAACATGAACAAACACAGTTTGGGGATTTTAAGGATCGATAGGGGGGTGTATTCTGAGCACAAATTCCAATTTGAGGGGTTCTACTGAGGTCAGCTCAAGGTCATTTCGATGAAAACGCGTTTAATCACTGTTGCACTCAGCAAAACCAGTAAATCCACGTCCTCACCAACAACAACCACACTATACTCCTGCGAAATTCTCTTAGCCGTACTGATAATTAGACCATCCGCATCCTCTACGGCTTGCTCCACTTCTATGTCTGATTTGATGAGAACAGTTTTCAGTAGTGAGATGAATCGGATTTCGCTCGGTAAAGTAATATATAGCTACCATGCCACTACAGAAAAAAGTTTAAGAAAAAAATTGTTCACAATTAAAATATCTAGACTTTGATGATCGGTAAAATTTAATAAAATTGAGTGGTTGGGGAGAAAACGACGAAAAATAGAAAAAAAAGTAAATTTTTTGCCTTGCGGGAGTAATAAGTTGAAAAATATTAATGTTAAAAAAAAGTTTCACATATAGAAAAGTTAGTAAATTTAATTTGGAAGAGAAAAGGTCTCTACATTTTTTTGCCTAGCACTGATCATTCTCGAGATATCGAATTAAACGCGTTTCAATCGAAATGACCTTGAGCTGACCTAAGTAGAAGACCCTCAAATTGGAATTTATGCTCAGAACACACCCCCCAATCGATCCTTAAAATCCTCAAACTGTATTCATTCATGATTATTTATTTCGTAATTTTATTGGACTATAATGTGATCTCGTAAATAATTACATTTTTTCCGCTTACAATGCAAACGCAGGCTGAACCCTTTTTTTCACGCAGAGAAATGCATTATGCATTCGACGCAGAGGATGGGGACTCCCGCTGTGGATATGTGGGGCTCATCGCGGCGAAGATGGTATGTGTCGCGAGTCGCGACCCTACCCACTAAAACTCTGCGACGCTCCTCTCGCCAACCAAGACGAAGCCACGGGCACGACACACCCACCGCAACTCCGTCAGTGGCCGTCCGACCTTTGTCAGACTACACTCTCGCCCCGCAGGCCGACAGAGGCCCCACTTGGAGCTTGCTTGGGCCCGCCTTCTCTGGTGTCACGATGCACGGAGCGTCTTGTGCATCGTGACCCACTCTGGGACTCGAATTTGATGACGGCGTCCCCACGCTACCACCACGAGTACCCCGGCTATGGATCATTGGATCATTTTACTGGCGTCGCACACGTCTCCGCCTTAGCCGTCCCGAGGGGTCGACCGCGACCCTTTCCCTGCACGCAGGCTGAACCCTACGAAATTTATCAAAATAATGGAAAAAAAAGCGACTTTCTTTTAGAATATGTATAGATGTATAGATGTATAGATGTTTGTATATTTTAATGCAATAATAATAAAATGTCTATATTATAAATAATATGTCAATATAACCTTAAAATAATATCTATATCGCGGACTACCTGATACACCGCGTACGTGCCTTATTAAAGCGTATATTACGGCTGTAAAATAATTAAAAAGATTATAATATAACAATTTGATTGCGGTGTATAAAATTTCGTGATACAGTCAAATAATTAAATACAGTTTATACGGTTTAAATGGCCCACGCGTGCGGCTATGTGCACGGCATTACGTGACCTTTAAAATGGCCTAATTTGACGTGCTTTAACAAAAGTAGGCCATTTTGAAGTTACTTTTAGTAAAATGTAATATGTTTTTTGTCTTTGTCCAATTTTCAAATACGATAGAATTTGATTATGGCATCTACTCCTGCGTCTTCGTCACGTGTTACAATCGACAATCGAATAAAATCTCAGCAGGTTTGAACTTTGGTACACTTAACATCTACACTAGGGTCTGTTCGGTCTGAGGGGCCTTAAAGCCCCCCAATGTAAGGGCCTGCGCTGTACAGCAGGTGTCGCCGGCCGAGTCCCGGACGCCATGTCGCAGTTACCTGTCGCACTCGGTCCAGCGTGTCGAGGGAACATCGCAGTGTTTTAGTGGGTAGGGTTAGTCCAGTTTAAGCGCGACCCTAGTAGCATACTGAAACTTTGCTACAAGGATCGCGCTTACACTGGTCAGGCCAAAGACCAAAGCGGCTTGATTTGTAACTTATCAGCAGCTTACTCAGCGATGGTTTTGATTCGAGTTCGAGTACAGATCAAGATTGAAGTCTTGTCAAAATCTAAATCTAATCCGTTTTGGGGATTTATCGGAATAAAATCGTTGTCATAATGCGAAAACTTTTAAAACCTCCCTAATGTTGTAACTTTTTACCAGTAATTTAGAAATCACTAACCAGCATATTTTGATGTCTTCAAACTTAGTATGATTGATATTAATCCTTCGATCGTGGATTCTTGGAAATCTATTATTAATCTATTGTTGTCGTGGTCACCGGTGCACGGTGTCCTTATAGGGCTTGATGGGATAAGAATTAAGATGGTACTAATTCTGGACAAAATAATATTATCTTTTTACTATTGAAGGGTGGTCCCAGGTTCCATACATTTTTGCATCATCCTTTGTAATACCCAAAATCAAAACGATTGGAGTTCACAAATACAATGAATTGTAATATTCCTCTGTCTTTCATGTGCGGGGACATACCTCGTAAACTGGGAAACTTATTACCGTCACAATAATCGCACCCGCCCTTTATAAGCGAGTCATGTGACCGCAGCGGACATTGTTGCGGGAGATCGGGGAACATTAGGCTCGTATCACACAATAGATCTGTAAAGAGCCTATTTGGGCACAAAGAAAAGTTTTTACCGTGATATTATTAAAAGAAATATATTTTTTCAAAATAATTATATAGTTTAATCATTAATGTTCACAAAGGACCTTATCCTTTGTGGATCCATGTCACACGGATAATTGAAAAATAATTTGATCAACGAAATAAGTTGTCAATTTGTTCTGATACAAGATTTTGTATAACAAGTAGTGTATTGTAATTTGTAGTAAGGGAGCCCTAGAACAATTTTTTTAATTACAGCTAATTTTTTGTGAGTAGCTTTATTTTGATATGACAAACATTTTTATCTGCGAAAAATCTTGAAAGTGGTAGCTAAGAGAGATGGAAAGTATTTCATACTTTGATATTTTGATGGTCCTAAATTAATATGGATTGTTCTATTTGTAGAACAATGTTATTTTTAAATTATGTAACTATTAACCTATCAATATACAAAAAAATCTGCTTGTTAGGGTTCCATTTTAGGGTTCAGTAGTCAACCAAGTTTTGTTGATTACATAACCTTATAACGGAACTCTAACCAGCTGATTCTTTGTATATTGATAGGTTACTGTACCGTACCCGTACTATAATTGTAGATATTATGCATGCAGCATGTAGAACTTCAGCTGTAAATTAGGATACATTAATCTTGATTCTACAACTGCATGTTTTCTACAATGTATGTAAAACTGTATGTGTTCAAATGTAATTTCCTTGTAAGTAATAAGTATGTCATACAAATAAAATAAAAAAGCAGCTTAGAGAAAAAATATACATACTTATTAGAAATCTGAATATGATTTTTATAGATCTATCCATAGATATCTGACACGCATGTGTTTGAGTTTCAGTTTTAAATATGTGGACTCCATATATTTTTTATTTTTTATTTTTATACGAAAATATTATCGCGGTTTACCGAATATAATACTGCACCTACTTAAGAAGTTTCAATAGTATAGGTCTTTTAGTTTTAGAGAAAAGTGACTGTGACATACAGACGGACGGACAGATGAACGGGCATAACGAATCTTTGAGGATTCTGTTTTTTAACTTTTGGCTTCGAAACCCAAAAAAAACACTTTAATATTACATCGTAAATTATGAAGGTCTAATTCATTATAGGAGTTTTTTATATTAATTTACTTACAGTAAAATATTAATTAGTATTGAATAAATAAAACTGTTGTATACTTAAAATTTACGTAACGAGGTTCTTAGTATTTGTTCAAGATCGTTCTCCAAGTTTCATTTGTTAAATCTTTGTTGAGAAACTCTATATTCCGATATTTTTATATCAGATATTTTCTTATTTATTTCTGGTAATTTATGCAAAAAATAAAGATGTCTGGTGACTGATGCAGAAAAGATATTTGTTTTGTTTCCGATATGCTGAAAATATGGTCGTAAAGTTTATAAAGCGGTGGACCCTGTTTTGACCGCTCTGTAACTCACATTTAAAATCTTTAAAATAATATTATGTTTATAAGCCTGTGACTAATTCCTAATATAATATTTTCGAATTGTATACTACGAGTATTAGTTGTGACCTCCATTGTGGCCAAATTTTGGCAAATGGTATACCTACCTACTATTCCTAGTACAAAGCACTAATATGAACCTGGCAGGAGTGGCAGGTTATACTCACAAAATAAAGCAAATACAAAAAATATTTATTTACACACGCGGCACATTGTTTTATACAATTTTTATTAGTATCTACGTAAGTCCACGAACATTTAACAGAAGCTGAAGATTAGCTCCATAATAACAAAGTTACCTTCACAAAGAAACTTTAACACTTTCAGGAGGGGGATTAAAACTATACAAATCCTTGGAGAGTTGCAAGAATGAGGTCAGTATTAATATTTGAAACGCGTAGCATGTGAGACTTGAGTCGGTATTGTGAACGTGTAGATAAGACTTTACAGGGCTGCGACGAGAAGATTACGCGGAATTAAGGTCTTATATGTTATTGTTATAGGCGACATTAAAACCGACGTTTATAACGACGTTACCGTCAAATCTGACGCGAGGTCGCCCTTAAATGATCATGTTTATAAAACCACAAACGTGTTAAGCATAATAATCGCACATACTATTAAGTATACTGTATTATTTCGAAAACAGTTGCAGGGATTTTAAGTAAGTGGATAATCGCTAAATTATACATGTGTGCAACAAGCCAGCAACACAGGTGCAGATGGGTTCGTGACGTTGCATAACCATTGTTATCCATACTAATAATTGCGAAAGTGTGTCCGTCCGTCTGGCTGTCTCTCTGTCTGTCCGTCTGGCTGTCTATCTGTCTGTTACTTCTTCACGCCCAAACTGCTGAATCGATTAACTTGCTTGAACCGTTGCTTTGAGGCCCGGAATAGGACATAGGATAATTTTTATCCCGCAAAAATTGACGGTTCCTACGCGATAAACGAGCGGAACTCAATAATTGTCTATAGTCTAGCTTACAAAGGTCAGTTTACAGCGCAAAACTTCGTCGCGTTATGTTGAAAACTCACTCTAAGCACCGCTTAATATTTTAAATTACGTACACCAGTAAATCGGACGAAAGTATTTCCCGATTGACTCGATAGCGCATTCTCAGAAGCAATATTTTAGAAAAGATTAAGAGGAAATGAAGTTCATTTAATTTTGAACTGTTCAATGAGTAGATCCCATTCAATGAATATAACTTTAAATCAGAAGATGGCGGTGTTTCTCAGTTGATTTTCAACAGTGCGTTAGAGAACTTTCTTCTGCTAATCTTGGTTCGGTTAATCGGCCTCAGGTGCCCGATTCTTATACCTTGAATTTAAGAATCGGACCCATGGGGTAGAAAATAGTATTAGGCTATCGACCGTGAACAGTAGGCTACTTGACCTACTTTTTTCTTCATGTTAATCGCTTCTTAATTATTCGTTTTCACAAAAAAACTAATAATTTAGTATTTTAAACAGTAGAAGCCCATAAAAATGTTGATTTAAAAATATGCCTTTTAAATGGCGCCGAAAACACTGTCCGCCATAGTGTGACGTCATGTTTTTTGTATTTTATACTTTCTTTATTGAATTTTTTTATGTGCTAAACGTACGAGTGTAAAAGTGCCAAAAAATTAGAGAAAGAATTAAATAAGAAATTAAAAATCATTTATAACGTTGAAAACTTTTGGAGTAAAGTTTTGGCATTTTCATCTCCCAACTACAATAAATGGAGATAAATGATAATATATTGTTATGTACCTATTGTAAACTGATGTTTTATTGGAATTATTCAAGAAAATATAATTAACAAATCTTTCTAGGCCTATTCTTATTATTTATGTACAAAATATAAACTTACATATTATAACGAGCGCGTTAAATAAAAGTTATTAAATTACTAGTATGATGACGTCACATCCAAATCGGAAGTACCTACCGCAAAAGCGTTTTCGTCAGTACAAACTAAAAAATATAAAATCTGAATATTTTCAAATCAGCTTCGTTTATCAATCATAAGCTGTTATGATTATATTTGATGATAAGAATGTAATACGGTTTCCTATGTCAAGTTCTACTATAAAATATATGCATTTGTTCAATGAAATTGAATATAGGTCAAGTAGCTCCTATTTACTGAAATTTTGAAAGATTTATTTTTAATTAATGTTATTAATGAAGGCAAGTATTATGCTAATGCATAATATTTAAATAATTCGGTGTCTAGAAGTTAATGAAACTGACAATAATCATAACGTTTTATATGGCCCAGGTCGTTGAAAATTTATTATAGACCTTATTAATATCATACGTAATACGACATACGTAATTGAATGTAAAATACTTTTCATCCATTAAGGCGCTATATTGAAAAAACTGTCCTTTTTGACGTAATACTATAGGACCCTCAGAAATGTTACAAATCTGGTAATGAGATATACATATCTTCATAGCCTTATCTAGGTTTGAGAAGAACTAGAAAGTCTAGAAACACGATTAATGTATTTTGCCTCGATACATTTAATTTTCGAAATGACCTCTTAAAATACGAAATTTGAAGATTATTTTTAAACGAAAATAGATGTATTGTAGGAAATTAGTCTAATTGATAGACACCTTTGCAACTCAAAATCGTATAGAAGCATTTTGCTTAAATGCTCCTACTTATTTTTTAAATTATTATAATTACTTTTTTCGCATGTTTTCCGAGCGAGCCGATAGCTTCTGGCCGCAGCGTATTCACGACTTTATAGTCATACAAATTAAGTATAAAATTGCCCTTGCGGTAAAATTACTTTCGATATAGCGCCTTAACCAGCTCGGTGAAGGTCCTTCTATGGTGGGATCCTAGGCCATAATAATAACTCACGCAGTGACGGTGGTCGGTTTCATTGAAATCAGGTAGTAATTTTACAGTAAGTACCTACCCCAGTATGTGCGCAATACACAAGAGCACTCTCTCTTCCTCTCACTCTCATAACCCAGTGGGACGACCGACACGACTGGCGAGAGATCAGATGCAGGACCGACTTTTTACATGCCTATACGTTAACGCACGGATCATTTTACTTATCAGACAATTTGGTGACCTAGCTTGCATTGTCCTAAGACCTAATGAAACTTGGAAATAATGTTTCTAACCTGGGGAATCGAATCCAAGTCAAGAGCCACGCTCTGAACTACTGGACCACAGAAACGTTGGGTCCATAATATTATTACAGACTAGATGATGCCCGCAACGCCGTTGCGCCAAAATTAGTGTATCGCGCGAGAACCGTACATTTTTCCGGGATGAAAAGTATCCTATGTCCTTTCCCGGCACTCAAGGTATCTCCGTACCAAATTTCAGCAAAATTGGTTCAGCGGTTTGGGCGTGACTCGTGAGGAGGTAACAGACAGACAGACAGACAGACAGACGGACAGACAGAATTTCGTATTTATAATATTATTATAAAGGTATTAATTAGCGCTACAATGCAACAAAACGTACGCACGGTTCGTACACAAGGCCTAACAAAACTAAGGGACAATACTTTAGGGTGTGTATGTAATCCCTTTACTGTTCCCAGTTCACTGTGACTGTAGCAGCACTGAAAGAGCAAAAATTATTTTGTGATTTTGATAGGAAAGCGCACGTCGTTAATTTTTCCATACAAAAGTTTTAAAAGGTTACTCTTTCAGTGCTGCCACTGTCACGGCGAACTCTGTATCGAAGACCCCAAATATAGATACACACCCCAAAGTATTATTGGTTTTGTAACACACTGTATAATGTATATACAAGTTTTCCTTTAGGCTTCACCGCAGTCGTATAAAATACAAAATAAAAACATATATTTTAAGAGAGTTTATAATTGAAAAAGTCAACGAAATCCAGGTCAGGTGAGTGAGCCGGCTCTCGTGCAACTGGATTTTTTATTTCATGTTTTATGTAAACTGGAATTTCATGCACCGTCGCAAAGTTTCGCAGAACTAGCAGGTATGATACTTAGAATTTTTTAGTTATTCTAAACTGCGTAACTAGCTCAAACCTCCGGCTGCTGTTAGCGTTCAAAAACAATCACATTAGAACGCAAAAATAACCATCTATCAGTTAAAAAAGGATGAAGGCGAAAATAGAACTGTCGCCACCATTAAGTAATAAAAAATATGTGCGGCACTCGGGGACTGCCGCGGTAAAGGTATTACATAGCATTGTTTATCAACTTATGCAATTATAATTCGCATACGTCTAGTCGCACGCATGCAAACACCGTGCCGAAGTTCGACAACTCTGTGCTGGTCGGCTTGGGGTGTGCTAGGTTTTTCTCGTTACGGAATTTCTTGGTTCGATCACCGCGCTCAAAGCCTGCGACAAAAGCTTTTTTCTTATGCAATAAGGGGGCAAACGAGAAAACGGGTCACCTGATAGAAAGCAACTTCCGTCGCCCATGGACACTCGCAGCATCAGAAGAGCTGCAGGTGCGTTGCCGGCCTTTTAAGGGGTAATAGGGGAGGGTAGGGAAGGAAATAGGGAAGGGTAGGGAAGGGAAAAGGGTAGGGGATTGGGCCTCCGGTAAACTCACTCACTCGACGAAACACAGCGCAAGCGCTGTTTCACGCCGGTTTTCTGTGAGGACGTGGTATTTCTCCGGTCGAGCCGGCTCATTCGTGCCGAAGAATGGCTCTCCCACGTCAAAAAAATATGCAATAGCTTAAAAATAATTGGCATACAGCTGTTCCATCTACCACACCCTCTTGTACTATATGTCATGTAAACATTTGCACGTGGCCGTGATATGAATGTTTGCCGCTTATGTCGCTTGAATGTCAGTTGTTTCGCATCGATGTTCGCATGAATCATCACCTGCTAGAGATCAACTACGATAACATAGTGCGCCCCTCCAAAATTCAAAACGACTTTGAAGTGCGTTGTCTTGCGCAGTAGGCTATAGTTATGATTAGTTAACCAACAAATCTTGGTAATAAGTGACATTAACAGAAATATTACGTGTACTGTGATTGGTTGAATACTTACTACATACAAACTCTTTCTGAGGATGTGACTACACACATTGAAACAGTCATTTGGAGGGGCGCGCCATGTTATCATAGTTGATCTCTAATTTAAAACATCCTCGTAGATCTTAATAAGACACAACTTATTATTATTTTTCCACTTTACTTAGTATGATAAGCTGTACCCAATAAACTATCGTAAAATATGTTTAAACTTTATGGGTTTTACACGGGTTGACGAGTTTATACAAATCGTTTGTCTTATTTTACAGAAAATTACAGAAAATTATTGTAAGTATATCGCAACAAATACAACTTACCACCAAGAACCAGCCAAATTAATCCATCGTCAAGTCTGTTATGGAACATTCGAGTTACATAATAATATTTAATGTACAAACTGTACACAGTACAACCCTCGCTTATTCACTGTATGAAATAGCCGACAACGTACCGATCCGGCTTCCACACGAATCCACTCAAAACATTACGTATTCGTAAAGCGAAATATTACAGGAATATGTTGCGAAGGTAAGCTGATCTCTGTCAGACCCGAGCTGTGATTCCGAGGGTCAAGGGAATATTTTTATTCCCATATGATTTCGCAGTCCCGACGCGTTGCGGGTTGGTATTTTTTGCCTTCATCTCTTTGTTATAAACTCTTATCTTTGCTTTTTCGTAGGTTGATATTTCAATAATATTTTGAATGAAGAATGGATTGCGAAGATTATCAAATCGTCAAATTTTTGAAACTTTTGTTTTACTCGATGATTCTAAAATTAAAATAAAATTAAAATGAATTTTAAATATTATGTAGTATAATATGCCATCGAGGAAATTGATTCCTAGGCAGTTGACGGACCTAAGTCATGTGGTCGGCTTATGTCAATTCAATGTTAGCTGTGATCTGTCGGATGGGTTTGACCGTGACCTTACCTAGGTCCGCCATATGCCTAGGAATCAACTTCTCTGATAGTACATAGATATGGGTCTTCAATTTAGTTTTGAAACGCGAGTGTGTACCGAACGCGCACAAAAATATTTCAGACAAATTGAGATTGCAAAACAATGCAGTATTACGGCGCATGTGTAGGTACTTCATGTCACACAAACATCATAATATTGATTTTTTCATGCTTACTAAATTATTCAAACTCGTAGTACCTTTTAAATTAGTTACCATCATTATACACGAAACAAAAGAAAACCTTTTAATATTGTAACCTTGCAGCAATCGTGGTTGAAAATGGAGCTAAACGAATAGATTTAATCAGACTTTTCCGCGTATTTTTACCTTTTTCCCAACTTCCACAAATTAAACAAAGGGCTAGATGGGGATTACGATCGTGTAAATCGTTCTCCACTGTAGGGTCTTTAATTATTATTGCCGTAAAAATAATTGGCGATTCTGAATAAAATGTTCTTTTCGGTTCTTCGATCGCTTAGGGTTTGTTTGCTTCTGGGCATTTTCAAAGAAAAAGATATTCGATAAAATAAACAGAGCGAAAATTAATAGAAAACACAAAAGAAAATTAATTATTAATGAAGTTACTCTCATTTAAGAGTAAAATATTTCATGAAAACGAAACACAAAAAAAAGAGTTGAAATTAATGATATTTCTTAATAATATGTACCTACCCCTACAAACAAGCCTGAAGTCATATTATAATTAAAATAATTCGCTTCGCTTACATTGTTATCTGCGATAAACTTAAAATATGCTTACGACTAAGCCAAGCTTATAATATCAAATCCTTTACACTTTTGTTGTCAAACTTCGTCGTTGTCAGCGATTGAAACTTGGCTAAATGCTCAGGTACTTTCCTAATTTTCTGCGCAGTTGTTTCATTAAGTAATTAGCTGAAACCTCCACGTGTTGAACTTCGTTTTGATGAAAAAGCGGCTTGATTGTAATTCTTGAATGTTGTGAAGTGAGTTGCGGTTTCCGGCTGATTCGGCGTTTAAATGTATTATCAAGCCGATATTGTGTGGCGAAGTTCAGTTCATTGTTCGGCGCTAGTTATATCAACTTCGAAGAATGAAAATTAGAAATTCATTTCTTAAGCAATCCAACTTAGTTTCCGCCGAGTAATTTATTCGTGTAACAGAAAATGGATGTGAATTTATTATGCAACTTCAGTTTGTTGTTTCATCTAAATTCTTAATTCTGTTGTTACAAGCTGAAACAATATCTTATAATGAGTTATGAGGAATGTTAATAGGTACATTAAATGAATTAGTGTAAAGTTTTTAAATGCAATATAAAAATACGCTAGTTTTTGTTTTGTTTCAAAATACCTAGTAGTTTATATAACATTCAAAGGACGCGTAAAACTGCCCAGATGACAATATCTTCCAAAGGAGAGCATGAAAAACAACTTTTCCGGCAATCATTTTTTTATTGGTACTATATTTTGACACAGCACAGAATTTCAAAAACATAGGATTCTACATATGAAATGATTTAAAAGAAAAATAAGGCAGCGGTACGAGCGATTGTTGAAAAATTGATCTCATTAATGCGCCTCTCGCCTTATAAGTTATAACCTAACCTTATAAAAAATGACTTAAACAAATTTTACAAACAGCATTTTCACGCAATATAAAGCCCTAATAATTACTTAATGTTATCTTTAAATAAAGCCATAACTGAAACCGCCGAACCGTTTTGTTGAGAAATGCAGTGTAATTATTGACATGCGATTGAAATTTCCAATTAATCAATAGATACGTTTGTATAGGCGTAATTAACGCAATTTTCCAATATCGAGGCTTTTAACACAGTAAATAATATCGTAATAAGGTGATAAAATCAAGTAAGTGTTGTGAAAATCTTTGAGAGACAATTGTGAAGGTGGCTTTGCGATCCTTGCCTCAAGCGACCACAACCCACAAAAATTCAAATGAAATGCCATATTATAAACTAGGAAATAGCTTTACTTTTGCTCTACGCCACTACAAAGTAGCGGCGGCATGGGTCGCTTTACTATAGTCGATAGAAAACGAAACCTATAGCCTAGTTCATAAAGTGGCATTATACTAGAAACGAGCTTTTGCCCGCGGCTTCGCTCGCGTTAAGAATTATTATTATATACCAACTTTCATCCCCTATTTTAATCAAATTATCAAAATCCTGTCTTAGCGGATGCCTACATCATAACAACTACCGGCATGCTAAATTTCAGCCCGATCCGTCCAGTGGTTTAGGCTGTGCGTTGATAGATCACCATGTCAGTCAGTCACATTTGAGTTTTATATAATATAAAGATTTGCCGGTCGCGATCGCTTGCCGTGAAGATAGGCCCTAAACTTTGAAAGCTACAAAGTTATAATAAAATACAGCAATAATCTTCAGTATATCAACATTCCTTTCCCCGTTTTAAATTTTCCAATTTTGTTTATTATACTCATGATATTCGCTTCCAAAGTAATACTAATATATTGAAATTGAAACATACTTTCAGCATCTCCCTAGTATTTACAAATTATATTTATTTGAAACACACGAAAATAGCAACAGCACAATTTTATTGACTACATATTCCTCGTTTTAAATTTTTATTAGATCAATGTTGAACTAAGATAAGTTAAAAAAGACGGGTTGCACTCCGGGAGTGCCGGCAGAAGTGAAAACTTGATTATTAACTTTGTGCATTTTTTTACCCATTTTTTATGAAAATCGATTATTAAAAATTGTTTTTTTTTTTTAATTAATCGAAACCCTGACAATCGGTTAAATTTTTAACCCATTTTTTATGAAAATCGATTTTTAAAAAATCGTTTTTTTAAATTAATCGAAACCCTTACAATCAATTCGAGTTCGAGTTCGAGTCCCTCACAATCAATTCAAGTTCGAGTTTGAGTTCGAGTTCGACACAAAACACTACTCTCCAACCGTCTTACGGTTTTTCCAAGGTTTTTCGATCAGCACGAGAATCTGACGCGAGTTTCACAGTTTTTACCCATCCCACAAAAGTGCTCAACACCGCTAAAGAAGTTTTCACTTCAAAAATTGGATTTTTGTGCGATCTCAGCAACGCGTCAAATGTATGGTCAAGGTCGTTTGCTCGGAGGATAGCCTTAAGGTACAAGTTGGAAGCCAACTACATGAAGTTTATGAAAAAAACGGCAATTTTTTAACTGCTACTTAGTACTTACCTGGTTCTTCTACTCACGTCTTCAATTATTAAATAACTCAAATATGTATTTTTTTTTCAATTTGAACCAGTAGTTCCTGAATTAGTGCTTTAAACAAACAAAAAGAAAGAAAGGAGCACTGAAAGAGTAAAAATTTTTTTTACGTTTGTATGGGAAAATTCATGACGCTGCAGCGCCTGCCCACACAAATCATAAAAAATTGCTCTTTCAGCGCTGCTATTTTCACAGTGACCTCTATATAGCAGATCCATAAACATCCTAAATTAGTGTATTATTATAACTTAGTTTTGTAACAGCTTTTGTCTTTTTTTTTAATAATTTAAAAATATTTTTTCTCACCTCCAACTTTCTTACCGATGTTGCCGTTTTCCGCCTCCGTCGATGAGAAAAATAGTATACGCACCATGGGCAGTAAATAAGAATGCCTCAGATCACATGTTTGTTGACATGTGATCTGAGACATATTTTCTTATTTTTCCTAGGTATTGTAATTTAATGTACTATTACTCAATATTCAACGATATTTCTTCCCAATGATTACGCTTCGCCTATTTTTTCACCTAACGACTCGGCTTTTTCACTAATAAAAATTAATACCCCGCGTAAAGGCTCGTCCACATTTGCGCGATCAGATCTCCGTCGCGATCATCGCGCCGTATCGAGTATGCGTATCATAGTATTTAAACACACTAGGCTGAATTACGCCGGCGTAAATTCCGCCGCGTTTACGCCGCGTTTCAAACTCATACAAAATACGGACGGAACGCGAGAGACGACACACTATTCCGTCGCGTATTTGTATGCGTTTGACATTTGCGGCGGAATTTACGCCGGCGTAATTCAGCCTAGTGTGCTTAGACCCATAGTGTGGACACCTATTAGATCATTCTGCCGATCATGCGTGTATTTGATACGATGCGTATCAGATACGCGGTTAATAACGATCGGGGCGTATCATTTTGACACGTTTCGATGATACGCGACGGAGATCTGATCGCGTAAATGATACAAATGTGGACGCACCCTAAGGTGCGACGCGCGGACTTCATCGGGGCATCGGGGGCCGGGGCAAGGGAAGATATTAATAATTTTCCTTTACCGGGTATTCCGATCCGTATCCGGTAATAACGATTTAATACAATTTGCGCAAAAATGTTTTAGGTGAAAAGGAAAAAAACCGGCCAAGTGCGAGTCGGACTCGCGCACCGAGGGTTCCGTACAAACCTGCAAGGTTTACAAAGTTCGTTCATTACGACAATCGAGTCATAACTATGGTATTTTTATTGCAAAATGAAATTCATAACATTACAATGGGGAAAGATGGAGGAGCATAAATTTAAGACAAAGATCTCTTTATCGTTTATATATTTTGTAATGTAACTAAAAATTTAAGGTTTTCGGAGTTTTTCCTTTATGTGTGCTATAAAACGTTGCTTCATGCCAAATTTCAAGATTCTAGGTCGACTGGAAGTACCCTTTAGGTTTTGATTCCCTTGCGAGTACTTGCGAGTTTCAAAATATGCAGCTTAAATTGCTGTTTCTTTTGATTGCGTTGACATAGAAGTTTGATTTTGTTACAGCTTAAAGGTATTATAGACCTGAGTATTTGGTATGAATTTCAATTTAATACCTCTACGCGTTTATGAGGAAATGGGTAGTAAGTTTAAAATTATTAAAAATATATATATTATGTGATGTAACTAAAAATTTATGGTTTTCGTAATTTTTCCTTTATCTATGCTATAAGACGTTGCTTCGTACCAAATTTCAAGATTCTAAGTTCACGGGAAGCACCCTGTAGGTTTTGATTCCCTTGCAAGTGTCGAAAATTTGCGGCATAAACGGCTGTATCTTTTGATTGCGTTGGCTTAGAAGTTTGATTTTTTCACAGCTTCAAGGGACAGTAGACCTGAGTAATTGATATAAATTTCAGCTTCATACCTCCACGCGTTCCTGAGAAAAAGGGTCTTGACAGACGGACGGACGGACAGACGGACAACAAAGTGATCCTATAAGGGTTCCGTTTTTTCCTTTTGAGGTACGGAACCCTAAAAAGGTATTATTTATTCGGTATACTTAAACAAAACCATAGAAAAATAAAATTTCGTTAGTACTATTATATTATTATACTATACTTAAAGCAAAGCCTGAAAATTTTGATAACGACATCAGTTTACCATTTCTTATGAGTAAAACACATGAGTTATAATACTTAAGGGTGCGTATGACGAATTCCTTATGTTATAGAGTTTGTGTGTGTGTGTGTGTGTGTGTGTGTGTGTGTGTGTGTGTGTGTGTGTGCGTGTGTGTCTCACTGTGGAAGTAGCAGCGCGGAAGAAGTTAGTTTCTGGAGAGATTCACGACTTTGGGTGTTTCTCATAAAAATATAAAAGTTAGAGAGACAGACAACCAGAAGCTAATTTGGTTTACACGGTGTCTAAAATAATTTAGCATTTCTAAAAGATAAAACCGACTTTAAAATTGTACGTAATTAAGAATTAAAATTCCCTATCTCAAAAACTACTGAACAGATTTTGATGAAACTTTCAGCATTTCCTATTTAAGCAATACCTAGTAGAACAAAAAAGAATCATTCAAATCGGACTTGTAGTTCCGGAGATATGCGAAGACAAACATAAAAACATACATACATACACAAAATTTTTGAAAGTTGGTACGTTTATTCAGACGCTGATATAGAGTAACATATTATACGAAAACTGAGAAGTTTTGAAAATATTACACATACGGGTCGAATTGATAACCTCCTTATTTTGAAGTCGGTGAATAAGGAGTCATCTATCTCGAATCTATCGATCGAAAATGCAACAACACACTCGTGATTCGCCCGTTTAGTTCGTCACGGCACGGCCTCTAAACCGCCCGTCATACGCCACAACACCTACAATCAACGTTTTAATACCGGACTGGAAGGCTTTATTAAAGGCCCGATAACATGAAGTGGTAATTACATGAACTACTTTCCAGAATGAAACATTCCGTCTGTATTCCGATAAGTCTATTTTCTTTGAAAGTAGGTTGTGAAAACAAATTGTAATGTATGAAGTATTTTTGTGTGAACGAGACTAAGGGTCTACCCAGACGGACCGCATTTCAACTGCAATCCAACCGCAAATTGCAGTTCAAGTGCAGTTTGAATGCAGTTGACACAACTGCAATACGACTGCAATAGAACTGCAAACCAAACAGTTTACACGACTGCACGCCCACTGCAACTGAACTGCAATCCGACTACGCGTTTGGTTTGCAGTTCTGTTGCAGTCGTATTGCAGTCGTGTCAACTGCATTTGAACTGCAATTTGCAGTTGGATTGCAGTTGAAATGCGGTCCGTCCGAATGGTAAGTGGGTCAGTGAATATTCTAAAGTGGTGTACTTTCTATCTTTTTAAGTGCAAGTTATTTTATAGTTATTACGGAATCAAAACGAATTGAATTGAATATCCATAATAATATTATAAATACGAAAGTGTGTCTGTCTGTCTGTCTGTTACCTCTTCACGCCCAAGCCAGTGAACTGGTTTTCCTGAAATTTGGTACAGAGATACTTTGATTACCGGAAAAGGACTAAGTATACTTTTTATCCCGTAAAAATGTGCGGTTCCCGCGCGATAAACTAGTTTAAGCGCAACGCAGTTGCGGGCGTCATCTAGTATTATAAATTATAATTTCCTTTTATATATATGCGTAGTGAGACGACTCTCAAAAGTACTCACTCACTATTTGATTTTTTTATTTTTTATTTATTTTTTATCATATGTTTAACTAGCGACCTTCCCCGGCTTCGCACGGGGATAAAATATATAGCCTATGTCACTCACTGAAGAAATGATTAAGAGTCCGTATACGAAATTTTGCCGATTCCGCTCATTTAACAGACGTGATTTAACAGTTAAAATATTTTATTTTATAAGTTTTAATGCACAACATGTAAGATCATTTCAATTATAATATAGTGTTGGAGCTAGATTTTTTATTTTTTTTAGGTATCTTTAAATAATCCAACTCAAACCCGCGACAGTTTTGTGATTTTTGGTGTAAAAGGTTTAGAATATCACCTTCTTAACCGACTTCCAAAAAACGAGGAGGTTATATGTTCGGCTGTGGATATTTTTTTTTTTTTATTTTTTTTTTTATTTTTGTATGTTCAACGATTACTCCGCCGTTTGTGAACCGATTTTCGAAATTTTTGTTGTGTTGTATTAGGTTTCACTCCAATTTGGTACCATGTTCACAAAAGTGGTGACCTGATGATGGGATCCATGAGTAATCGAGGGAACTCCTCGAAATTTATATGGAAACATATGGTGATTTTGGTTTTATGAGAAGTATCCTAAGCATATGCTACCAAAACGCAAGATTTTGCACCGAGGTATACTATGGTTCTGAAGCTACTAAGAGAACTCTGGATTCCTTATAGATACAAGTTTGGGAGTTTAGGCGCTGTTTTAAGAACTGAAAGCATATGCTACTATGCAAATTACATTCATCATCATCATCATCATCATTACCATGTCAGGGTCACCAATGTCACCAAATTCAACCTTATCTCCAGAGCATAAGGCACACATTTGACATTACTTCTAAGAAGTTAAAGCTGCTTCGATAATGTAACATTCTGTCTCACTTCGCCGAGATATTCTGGAAAACAACCTAATTTCAACCTTTTGCATTGCGTTTAGCGTTCATAATACAATAACACTCTCTGCAGTCTCACTTCAATCTGCCAGGGCCGCAGGGCTGTCAAGCGGGCGCGGGCGGCGCGGCGGCGCGGGCCGGGTAGGGACTGTGTGCGCTGCGTCCGCGTCACGTGCGACAAGTCGAGCGAGTGCCAGTACTATTGAAAGTTGAAACTAGTCCGGTGACCGGCTACTTAGCACGTCACGTCACGTGTTCACTTCGATTTTTTTAAAATGTATTGTTTAAAATTATCTGCAGGCTGCAGCTGATATTATATTTTGTAAGTGTGACTGTAATAAGATACGCAGAATAATATTATACAGGTGTATTATTCTACTTATAGTACGCGATGGTTTACTCTGATAACTAAAAAGAGTGAAATTATTATTTTTAACAAAAAATTAAAACCGACTTCCAAGGTAAAACAATAATAACATCCTTATAATATGAACTAAAAAGTATTAAATAATTATTCCTATCTAATAGTGCCTTTTTCCGAATTCGGCTAAAACTCAACTATTTCTGTACTCAATCTTCATAATTTTGAAGTCGGTGCCAGTTCCAAAAGTTTCAAATATTCTGTCAGAGAACAGAAGATTCATCTGGTACCGACTTCAAAATGATGAAGATTGAGTACAGAAATAGTTGAGTTTTAGCCGAATTCGGAAAAAGGCACTATTAGATAGGAATAATTATTTAATACTTTTTAGTTCATATTATAAGGATGTTATTATTGTTTTACCTTGGAAGTCGGTTTTAATTTTTTGTTAAAAATAATTATGGATTGTATTGTCGTCTTAACGGTATGAAAAAAATACAATGTACTGTTGAGAAAGTCGTCTATAAAGTGTTGGAATTACTTTTTACCACTTCAATAAAAAACCCTTTAAAAACAGAAAACCTCTATCTGCCCGCTAACTTGGGGATCGTCCTTTTTCACCTGGCATATGAAAGACGGGCGTGAGTGTGAAGAGAGCAGTAGAAAAGAGAGGACGGGCTCTTAAAATCGATTCAGTAGTTTTTAGGGTTCCGTACCCAAAGAGTAAAAACGGGACCTATTACTAAGACTTCGTTGTCTGACCGTCTGTCCGTCTGTCTGTCTGTCTGTCTGTCCGTCTGTCTCCAGGCTGTAACTCAATAACGGTAATAGCTAGAGAGTTGAAATTTTCAGGGATTATATTGAATATCTGATTGCCGCTATAACAACAAATACTAAAAACAAAAGAAAATTAATATTTAATGGGGGCTCCCATACAAGAAACGTGATTTTTTTTGGCTTTTTTTGCTGTATATCAATAATGGCAACAGGTAGGTACTTGATTTTTTCTCGAGGTCCTTAGTTATATATCTTCTTTAATATTTAATAATAATATTAAAATAAAATAAAAAATTAAATGCGGCTCCCATACAAAAAACACAATTTTTGGCCTGATTTTGCTCTATAATGGTACGGAACCCTTCGCGCGCGAGTCCGACTACCCGTGGCCCGCATTGGTCGGTACCGCCGCAAAAGCTACGTCCCGCACTTTTAGAATCTGTAATATCTTCGAAAATTTTCATTTAAATCATATGCTGTAAAGGGCCATATAGATCTATATTAAATCTATTTAAAGTATTTAATTATCCATAAGAGATAGACATAATATTTATACCATCGCGGAGTTTTCTGTAGACCTTTTCATTGTGTACAATACTTAGTACATTAATTTGATAAATCTCGTAGGGTTCAGCCTGCGTTTGCAATGTTAGCGGAAAAAATTGTAATTATTTAGAAAACCCAAAAATAACAGTATTTTATTCACACTATATATAAAAGAAAACCGCATCAAAATCCGTTGCGTAGTTTTAAAGATTAAAGGGAACAAACGGACATGAGGGAAAAAAGCGACTTTGTTTTATATTATGTAGTCAGATATCGATTTTGACATAGGACACCTCGCACGAAAGAGATTGATATTATCAGGTCAATATAGTCGCAGTCCGCAGACCCAGTGCGTACGCGGTATGCCCAAACAGTTGCTAGCCGTGTTGTAATTAAACATTTTATGAACGTTATGAAAATGTAACGTAAAACAGTAATGAACTATAAAAATTACGACCGTGAAAGGGTTTTTCATTTTCAATATTAAAAGTTATTGTACGGTTTAATATCAAAGAGGTTAGGAGTAAGGCCGGGCATTCACGAGCGAGTTTAATAAGTTCGGTTCAAAGAAACACGTGAAATGACATGAATTGTGCGGATGTAAATAATCTGGAGGATTCTCATTTCGAGACTCAAGCATGTCAGAATCGTCGGAATCGTTAAGGTCTCGTAATTACAACGTCTGAGGGAATCTTTATTACTATATTTGTTTCAACAGAGCGATATAATACATAATTGCTTTGCGGAATTCGTTTTGTTGAGAACGTTTTCGAGATTAAAATTTGCAAAATATCTTCCCGGTTTTATTGTTCTAAACAAAAATTATATTTTCGAGCAAATTATTCCATACCTTTGAGGAACAAGTTTAGATTAAATTTGCTGAAATGTAATTAAATGCAAAAATACTGACCCGTTTTACACACAGCGTAGGCTCTATTCTTATTATTTCTTTGACCTTCAATACAGGAAAAGACAAAAAAGTACTTCAAAAAGCTAAGTACTTATTTAAGCTGTTTTTGTACTTTACATGTTTCTTCTGTATCGTAAACAAGTCGTTAAGGAAAAACTCATTTTATTTTTAAATATCTACTACTATTACCTACCTACCTGTATTTTGTAACATGTTATGTAATTAGGTCAACTTATTTTCTCTATATTTATCTCAGTTTTAATTTTTAAATATTGACAAAATACGTTTGTCTGTCATCTCTTGACGCTTGCAGAATTACGTCTACGAGATAATATCTTAAGATACCTTAAGATATGGTAATATAATTAAAGTGTCATAAGGTCGGGTGATACAATTTTGGGAGAATTCTATTACAAAAGAACATCAAAAAAGTGGCCCTCACCACTTTCTCGCCAAATCTATTAAACGATTGACGATTGTATAATGATTACTTACTCGATCTATATTTACTGGAATTCTATAGGACCATGATTACCCTTGTAAGGGTCATTATGACGTAAGTCGTAACATGTAGAGTGCACAGTTCACACCACGGAGCCAAATACAATGCTCCTTTAGAGTTTTAACTTTTGAAGACCAGTATGTTTTAAGGAACTGTAGAGCGTACCCGCGCGCAATATATTGTACTAGCCACTAAGTATCGTATTGTGACTTTTTGTGTAGAGTTTTAATAAACATTTATCTGAGCCTACGAACTTTTCTTATAATCACCTTAGAGCATACTCAACACCCTCTATTATGGCCCAGCTTTCCCTACACTTAAGTCTCAACCTGTGCTTTGGACCACAATTGTACTGTTGGTTTGACCCAGATTATCTCGGTCGGGTGATACAATTTTGGGAATGCATTAGATAGTATGATGATTACATCAATGTTACGACAACGTCGCGACACTACTGGTTTGTATGTATTTCTATGAATAAGTGGCGCTGGCTTCGTGCCGCTAGCGGCAGAGGGTATTTCATAGAAATACATACGAAATGTACGTGTCCCACGACATGTCACCCGACGTCGCAGCGATATTTACGGGTTGCGGGACTTGTCGCTGGCGACATACTGTTCACCACTGACTATTGTGAACAAGTCATATGTCGAGGGACAAAGTTGCACGGGACATATCACAAACGTCGTGTTGCAGGGATAAACTACGTAAATGTCGGACGACTTATCACCGCGACATGTCCCCTAGTATAACAAAAAATTAAAACTGACTTCCAAGGTAAAAACAATAATAACATCCTTATAATATGAACTAAAAAGTATTAAATAATTATTCCTATCTAATAGTGCCTTTTTCCGAATTCGGCTAAAACCCAACTATTTCTGTACTCAATTTTCATCATTTTGAAGTCGGTACCAGATATAGCTGAATATTCAGTCTGCCAAAATATTTGAAACTTTTGTAACTGGCACCGACTTCAATATTATGAAGATTGAGTACAGAAATAGTTGAGTTTTAGCCGAATTCGGAAAAAGGCACTATTAGATAGGAATAATTATTTAATACTTTTTAGTTCATATTATAAGGATGTTATTATTGTTTTTACCTTGGAAGTCGGTTTTAATTTTTTGTTAAAAATAATAATTTCACTCTTTTTAGTTTTTTCGCGTACTGTGTACGTAGAATAATACACCTGTATAATATTATTCTACGTATCTTATTACAAGCTCACCGGTGAGCGAGACACAATAGAATAACAATAGATTTCCAATAATCCACGATCGAAGGATACTGAACTGGCTTAGCTTTTGTTAGACAAAAACTTGACAATACCCTTATCTATTTTAGTACAGAAAATGACCGAAATCGCCTAGAAATCGTTAGCTAAATAATTGTTTCTAACATTGCAGCAACAAATGCTATTCAATTTGATACCGATATGGTAAATACATCGTCATCGTTAGCTTTAAAAATATGTAGGTGGATAGTTACATGAAATTTTTTATTATTTTAATGTTACAGTAATGAAATTACTTACTCGTTTCTATTCTGTATTTAAGTGACAAAAAATACTAATTAACTAACGAACTTTAATTAATAGGTAAGAAACAGGTATATAACTACACACTTGTTGAGAGTACAAGTAATTATAAAACTATCTTAGAAAAATGATTGGTTCTTGATCTGACTGATCATTTATAACTAAGAAATCTATAATATTTTTTATAGCGTAGTTTCCTATATAACCTCTAATGTAAAATACAAAACGCAGATAATCATTTTTATCACGATTAGTTTAGTGTTTTTACAATTTAAACGTAGTTGGTAACAGTCAGTCTTATTAATTTATTAAAAGTATGCTGTATGGCATGCTCGCGATAAACAAATATTATGGCGGTGAGCCTCTACTCGACTAGGTTTTCTTTTATTTGAAAATATCAAGGCAAAAAGCTAATCCATTTGAGTCAATTTTTTTACTGAGATAGAATAGGTATAATTGTAGAGTAATATGCACAAACAAAAGCTCATCTATTAGAGTCTGGCTCGTGACTCAAACGGTTATAAGCCTTTGTAAATACGCCGCCCGGTCTGGTAGTCTGTACCCGGCGCGGCCCGCCGCCGCGCCGCTCGCTTGACAGCCCTAGCAGATTGTAGCAAGCGAGACCGCACACAGCTATTGTACTATGAACGCTAAGCACAATGCAAAAGGTTGAAATTAGGTTGTTTTCATGTGTTGTTGTGAGATAGGCATGTTACTTGTATTATCGAAGCAGCTTACTTCTCAGAAGTAATGTCAAATGTGTGCCTTATGCTCTGGACTTAAGGCTGAATTTGTTATGTTCAATTTTGGTGACATTGGTGACCCTGATGTGGTAATGATGATGATGATGATGATGAATGTAATTTGCATAGTAGCATATGCTTTCAGTTCTTAAAACAGCGCCTAAACTCCCAAACTTGTATCTATAAGGAATCCGGAGTTCTCTTAGTAGCTTCGGAACCATAGTATACCTCGGTGCAAAATCTTGCGTTTTGGTAGCATATGCTTAGGATGCTTCTCATAAAACCAAAATCACCATATGTTTCCATATAAATTTCGAGGAGTTCCCTCGATTACTCATGGATCCCATCATCAGGTCACCACTTTTGTGAACATGGTACCAAATTGGAGTGAAACCTAATACAACACAACAAAAATTTCGAAAATCGGTTCACAAACGGCGGAGTAATCGTTGAACATACAAAAATAAAAAAAAAAAAAAAAAAAAAAAAATATCCACAGCCGAACATATAACCTCCTCGTTTTTTGGAAGTCGGTTAAAAAATGCGGCTTCAGTAACGCTTTTAGAGTATTAGTTAAATCGCAAGACGCGGCGTGGTTTAAAATCTTATATAACAATAAAATATCTTATACACAATATAAAAAGGTCATGAAGAATTCAATGAACTACTTTTAATTTTAGTTTTTATTTTACGGCAAGGGAAAAAGCTAGTAAGTACCTACAAAATATCTTCAATTTTATCCCCATTACATTTGATATTTAATGTGTTTAATAATGGCTTTCTTTGCTGGAATTTCATTATTCGTGTTTTCTTTAGATTTATGAGTAAGTTATTAGATTTCAACCAATTTATAATGTCAATTAAACTTTCATTTATGTCATTTTCGTAACTACTAAGGTCATAACAGGTAAACACGACAGTACTGTCGTCCACGAATAGAGTCATGGGGTACTTTATGCAGCGAGGGAAATCATTTATGTATATCAGAAATAAAAGAGGCCCCAGAACACTGCCTTGGGGAACGCCATATTCTAATTTTCGAGGTTTTGAAGAGTATGTAAGCTCTATTTTAGTTTTCGCACATACTCTTGTAATTTGAGTGATTTGGGTCCTGTTTGTAAGAAAGGATTTTATCAAATTAAGGATACTTCCTCTTACCCCGTATATATTCAATTTTCCTATTAGTATATCATGTCTAACGCAGTCAAAGGCTTTAGAGATATCCATAAATAGAGCTGTCACCGGTATAGATTTGTCAATATTTAAGACTATTTTGTTTAAAAAATTTTAAATAGCTAAATTAATAGATATATCCTTTCTAAATCCCTTTTGTTCCTCAGGAAATAGATTAAATTTTTCAAAATATGAATACAAAGTTTTATATATAATTTTTTCTATAATTTTCGAGAAAACGGAAATAATAGCAATTGGACGGTAACATGTTACATCCTCTTTTTCGCCTTTTTTAAATAGAGGCTTGATTATGGCTGTTTTAAGCTCAGTAGGAAATATGCCATCTTCTATACAAAGATTGATAATATAACTAAGCGGTGATGCCATTACTTCAGCTACACTTTTTACTACCGGGGTAGATATTTCGTCAATACCGACACTTGTTGTATTTTTTAATGAATTTATTGTTGATTTTATGTCAAGAGATGATACATAATTAAAAAATAAAGAATTAAAGTGATTACATGTCAGGGTATGTCTATAGTTTAGAATGTCATTATTATTTAAATTTTTACGTGGTCAATAAAATAATTATTAAATGTCTGTGCTATATTTTTAGGGTCTGATATAATTAGTCCATTACTAGTTTTTATTTGTTTTATTTGTTCTTTAGGAAGATTATTTTTATGCCTATTAATGATGTTCCAGGTTGCTTTTGACTTATTTTTCGACGTATTGATGTAATAGAGATTTTGCGCTTTTTGTGTCAAATTAATTATTCTTTTAAGTTTTTTTGTGTAAGTTTGATAAATGTTTTTGTTATAAGCACTTGGATCCTTTCGGTATAGCCATAATAACTTGCGTTTTCTTTTACAGCAAAGTTTAATTCCCTTAGTGATCCACTTGTGTTTTTTGTTAGTTGAAATTCTGAGTCGAATAACAGGAAAACAAAGATCATAGAATAGCTTAAACTCATTAAAAAAGATACTGAAAGCTTGATTACCCGTCGTGCTTGCATAAACATCTGTGAACTTTAAGCTTCCTAGGCAATATTTAAATTTTATTAAGTTTTCATGTAAAAAATCACGTTTATGTTTGTACCAGTATTTTAAAGTGCATGCTGCTTTTACTGAGAAAGAGATTACCTGAGCATTGTGGTCTGAGAGCCCAAGGTCTAAGTTGAGGCTCTTCCTTCTATGCAGATTGTGTAAGATGTTATCAATACACGAGTTACTAGTTAATCTAGTTGGTGAATCAAATTCAAATTTCAAATTGTAACACTCTGCTGTTTGGAGAAATCGCCGTGAATATTTATCATTTTTACATATGTTTATATTAAAATCACCACAGATGATTATTTTTTTATGACTTTTGGCACAAATTAAATTTAGGATTTTGTCAAACTGTTCAAAAAATAATTCATATTGGGCGGGGTTGGTTTTTGGGCTCCTGTATATACATAAAATTATTGTTTGATGGTCTAAAAGTTCGATACCGCAGCATTCAATGATATTGCTAATAGACAATTTATTAACGTTCTTTAGTAACTTGTATGTAAAGTCATTTTTCAGTAATATACAACTTCCACCATTTCGATTATCTCTCGAGTAACTAGAAACTAATTTATATGGAGCACAGTCGAGCAATTCGGTATCAGTATTTAACATATTGATCATGATATGAATCATAATATGATTCATTTTTCTAAAATCGCAAAATGCAACTCTGCTTGCAATTCATTTCTGTATTTTTGTACTGATTTGACATTTGTCAGTTTGACAGTTTTGACAATTCATTTCCTGAATTGATTGAGAGGAATTGCTAAATGTGACCATTTTAGCCCCGCAGAATCGCTATTGTAGTATGATTGTATAATGTACAACTCAAATTAGACGTTAATTTTAATGAAGAGAGAACTACAATGAATTTGTAAATCAATGGCCCAGGTAATAACGGTTTAACATAATTTCGTAGTCAGGTAGATTTTAACTTTCAATTATTTAACAGTTAAAATTTGTGCACGATACAAAATACACGAACGTGGTAATAGAACAGCTATCCCTAACACGCGGCCCGCAGGCCGCATGCGGCCCCTCAGTACTTTATCTGTGGCTCGCGTGATGTTATTGGGGTGACTAAAGCAAAATAGATGATATTTAAATAATTCATTTTTGTACTTGATAATAAGCTATGAATTGTTTCTTAAACGTGAAATTCACGCCCACCCGCAAAATAATATAGTCGTCGTAAAATTCGTAAAAAATTTTCCACTTTCGAATCGTTAATTTTTATTATCGCTATTTTTTCACCTTAAAATTTATTGTTGCGGCCCGCAACACCAAGATTAAAACATGTTTGTGGCCCGTATGAAAAAAGGTTGAGGACCACTGTAAAAGAATTATTAATTGATATAAAACACACACTGAATTAAAATATTCCTACCGTTTGCATGATTATTTATTCTGCGGTTGCATAATTGATCAAAATGTATATTTGTGTAGACCCGATAAACAATGGTTAAGAGCCCCCGTAGACTGTAGACCTTTAATCGGCCGATAGTTTAGTTTGACTGTTTGACTCTTGATCAGCATGAAGCTGTATGGAAGTGCGCATATATTACAACTATACCGAGTCGGCCGATAATTTTTCAGTTTGATGGGCTATTATATGATTGCCCCCAAACTTAACCATCGGCAAACTGTCGGACGACTTGGCAGAAATCCGAATTGTGTAAAATTTTCCATTCAATAATCTATCGCTGTGAATAGCTGTGAATGGCTGTGAACCGTGCGAGCAATCGGCCCGATGTTGGCTGGTGTGCGGTGCGCGCCTACCACCAACTCGACTGTTTAGTTGGCCCCGTGTGCGCGCTGCCAGCCCAACCCGATCAAAAGTCTGCAGTCTGCGGGAGCTCTTAGTGCACACGAGCTACAAGGAACTGCACCAACCTGTCGACACCTTTTTGACCCCCGATGAAAAAGAAAGATATTATTCGTGTAATAATTATGTCGAGCTAGCGACCAATCGTGCTCCGCGTTACACACGCAGCAAAAGTGATTAATATTTTTGCGAATCGCACGGCACACCATCGCTGCACGTGTTCCGGTTCATCGGTTTTCTGTAACAGATAGACAGACAGACATAATATTTTCACATTTATAATATTAGTATGGATGCCTCATAAAGGAAAACTTTCCGGATATACTTGAGCGTGGCACGATACGTTATTGTCGCTAAAGAAAATCACGCAGCAGAGTCACTCTTTCTCATGCAAAACACGCACGCGACTGAAACATTTATTTCTGAACGAACAATACAAAATAATAAAATGGCGAACGCACCAGCAAGCCTCCTATAAACGGAATCGTTGACGTACGAGTAAATTGAAAAATATTACGAACCTTAGAAGCGACAAAAAGAGTAATTTACTATTCTCTATTTGAAACCCATAACATTGATAGGAAGAAATTAAAATTTCATATTAGATATAACTTGGTACAACTAATATATTATATTCTGTGGTATAACCGAGAAATTAAATTTTCATATTAATGTACCGTTGTGTTTGTTCTTGGCGTAGTTAATACGTACCTGTGTCATCGGTAACATCGTTATAACTACCTATAAATGCGTTCATAATCAATTTTATAATGTACTTTAATTGAGTATTAAAAAAAGTATATTATTGATTTTTTTAATGTATTTTAAAACCTAATTAGTAATAATTTTGTGTTTAATACAAAAACCTTAAAAAATGTTTTTTCAATTAATTATAACTATAAGCAATCAAAAATTCATGAAATTTAAATAAAGTCACGTGACATATAAACGCGCCATGATTGAGATATGACGTTAAAATGTTAAATACATTTCAATAGTATACGGCAATATGACCCTTATTTCGTTCATAATTAAGGCCAATATTGTTTGCGCTAACTATTGTTAGCTGTTGATGTTTTTAACCGACTTCCAAAAAACGAGGAGGTTATATGTTCGGCTGTGGATATTTTTTTTTTTTTTTTTTTTTTTTTATTTTTGTATGTTCAACGATTACTCCGCCGTTTGTGAACCGATTTTCGAAATTTTTGTTTTGTTGTATTAGGTTTCACTCCAATTTGGTACCATGTTCACAAAAGTGGTGACCTGATGATGGGATCCATGAGTAATCGAGGGAACTCCTCGAAATTTATATGGAAACATATGGTGATTTTGGTTTTATGTGAAGCGTAATAAGAATATGCTACCAAAAAGTCAAATATTGGGTCAAGGTATACCATGGTTTCGAAGATGCTGAGAGAACTCCTGACTCCTTATAGATACACGTTTGGGAGTTTCGGCGTTGTTTTAACAACAGAAGGCATATGCTACTATGCAATTTATATTCATCATCATAATCATCATCATCATCATCGTCATCATCATCATTACCACGTCGTGTTAAGGTCACCAATGTCTCATGGCACAGACTAGATAATAGTACAAGGCATAGGTATGGATATACTAATAATAATAATTATGTACTTACTGTATAACAACACCTGTTTATTTAATACATGACGGCGGTCGGCGCCGTAGAGGCGACGGCGTCGCCGCCGCGCGGCGCATGGCGGCAGACGACAGATCGAATCCTTTACTAACTACTTTATATACAGATCGAATACTTTATTAACTACTTTATAAAATTTAAATAGACAAATAGAATTGTAATAAAGTTATTTTAAAAAGAGCATTTAAACAAAACAAAGTCATTAAGTCTTTTTAATTAGTTATACTTATTAATCGATAGATGGCGCACTAAGTATCGATTTGAATTCTTTATTACAAGAACAGCTGTCAATAATTATGATAATATTAAATATTATGAGTAGCTACGCTAAATTGTTAAATTACGTGCTACGCTTGTTAAATTACTTAGCACAATATGTTCACTTCACTGATAATATATTATTTTGTGAGTGTGAGTTGTGACTCTTAACAAATTGTAATAAGATACTTAGGTAAAATATACGCGAAGGTTTATCTACTAGTGTAACTAAAAAGAGTGAAATTATTATTATTTTTAACAAAAAATTAAAACCGACTTCCAAGGTAAAAACAATAATAACATTAATATGAACTAAAAAGTATTAAATAATTTCTACTATCTAATAGTGCCTTTTTCCGAATTCGGCTAAACCTCAACTATTTCTGTACTCAATCTTCATAATTTTGAAGTCGGTGCCAGTTCCAAAAGTTTCAAATATTCTGTCAGAGGACTGAAGTTTCAGCTATCTGGTACCGACTTCAAAATTATGAAGATTGAGTACAGAAATAGTTGAGGTTTAGCCGAATTCGGAAAAAGGCACTATTAGATAGTAGAAATTATTTAATACTTTTTAGTTCATATTAATGTTATTATTGTTTTTACCTTGGAAGTCGGTTTTAATTTTTTGTTAAAAATAATAATAATTATAATTTATTGTTCTGTGGTGAAGATTAACATTATGACGTCACACGCGCTCGTGCCGGAGTGTCGGCGTGTCTTCGGTATTTACTATTTTTATCTGAAATAACTTTTGAATTATTGCGAAAAACAAAAAAACAAAATTTGTTTGTTATAAAACTTATTTATGATCTTTCCATTTATCAAAAATTTTTTTTTGTTGAAATACTCAATTAGCACGCAATTTTGAACGTGCAGAAGAAACGTGATAGGCTGATAGCCATGTATTTTACGGAGTAAATAATGGTATAGACCAGGGGTCACCAAATGGCGGACCGCGGTCCGCATCCGGACCGCCGACCTATTGTGTGCGGACCAAGCATGCTGGAAGATGAACTTCGTTAAAAATAAATTTGGGTCTCTACTTACTGATGAACATCTCAGGATTTAATGTAAATAGCTTGCACCAATTTCACTCCAAACAAGCAGCAACAATGGTACTTTTCTCATTGATATGGAAATAAAATATAGCTTTGTAATTTCCGTAATTACCTTTGTTTAATACTTTTTTTTATATGTGGACCGCGAAGGTCATTTCATTTCTTAAAATGGACCGCGAGCGAAACTAATTGGTGACCCCTGGTATAGACCATAGAGTATCTAAGACTATAGTGTAACCTATAATATCATAAAGTGGCTTTTATTTGATATTTTGTCGGTCACGGTCGCTTGCGGCAAAGATAGAAAACTTAGAATCATAATAATAATTAAGTACAAATAATTATTACCGATTTACTAAGTCCACTAACAGAACTTTGAATGTATTTAAGATAGGTAGTTAATTACCTCGGAACATGAATCTAAGATCTTAATATGAATCTTTTATAACATTGAAATTGAAAAAAGGTTACTTTCCCGCGCGATTTATAAACGAAGTTTCGGTAGCACCTAGGTAAATATTTGAGTGTAATTTTTAGGGTTCCGTACCCAAAGGGTAAAAACAGGACCTTATTCATGAGACTTCTCTTTCTTCTCCAGGCTGTATCTCAAGAACCGCTATAGATAGAGTTCTGAAATCTTCACAGATTGTGTATTTCCGGTACCGCTATAACAACAAATACTAAAATAAAAGTAAAAAAATATTTAAGGGGAGCCCCGATACAACAAACGTAATATTTTTGGCCTTTTTAACCGTCTTCCAAAAAACGAGGAGGTTATATATGTTCGGCTGTGGTTATTTTTTTTTTTTTTGTATGTTCAATGATTACTCCGCCGTTTGTGAACCGATTTTCGAAATTTTTGTTTTGTTGTATTAGGTTTCACTCCAGTTTGGTACCATGTTCACAAAAGTGGTGACCTGATGATGGGATCCATGAGTAATCGAGGGAACTCCTCGAAATTTATATGGAAACATATGGTGATTTTGGTTTTATGAGAAGCATCCTAAGCATATGCTACCAAAACGCAAGATTTTGCACCGAGGTATACTATGGTTCCGAAGCTACTAAGAGAACTCCGGATTCCTTATAGATACACGTTTGGGAGCTAAGGCGCTGTTTTAAGAAATGAAAGCATATGCTACTATGCAAATTACATTCATCATCATCATCATCATCATCATCATCATCATTACCACGTCAGGGTCACCAATGTCACCAAATTCAACCTTATCTCCAGAGCATAAGGCACACATTTGACATTACTCCTGAGAAGTTAAAGTTGCTTCGATAATGTAACATTCTGTTTCACTTCGCCGAGATATTCTGGAAAACAACCTAATTTCAACCTTTTGCATTGCGTTTAGCGTTCATAGTATAATAACGCATCGCATCGCATATCTGCCAGGGCTGTCAAGCAAGCGGCGCGGCGGCGCGGGCGCGGGCCGGGTACTATGGTCTATGCACAGAATACAAATTACTCACGGAGGTACTATGTGCGCTGCGTGTACGACAAGTCGAGCGAGTGCCAGCCTATTGAAACTAGTCCGGTGACCGGCTACTTAGCACGTCACACGTGTTCACTTCGATTTTTTTAAATATATAATTGTTTAAAATTATCTGCAGGCTGCAGCTGATATTATAATATTTTGTAAGTGTGACTGATGTGAATACGTAGAATAATATACAGGTGTATTATTCTACGTATAGTACGCGTTTGCTTACTAGGTAACTAAAAAGAGTGAAATTATTATTTTTAACAATAAAATTAACCGACTTCCAAGGTAAAACAATAATAACATCCTTATAATATGAACTAAAAAGTATTAAATAATTATTCCTATCTAATAGTGCCTTTTTCCGAATTCGGCTAAAACTCAACTATTTTTGTACTCAATCTTCATAATTTTGAAGTCGGTGCCAGTTCCAAAAGTTTCAAATATTCTGTCAGAGAACAGAAGATTCATCTGGTACCGACTTCAAAATGATGAAGAATAGTACAGAAATAGTTGAGTTTTAGCCGAATTCGGAAAAAGGCACTATTAGATAAGAATAATAATTATTTAATACTTTTTATTTCATATTATAATTATGTTATTATTGTTTTACCTTGGAAGTCGGTTTTAATTTTTTGTTAAAAATAATAATTTGCTCGTAATCAATAATGATAAGAGATAGTCACTTGAAACTTTCACGAAGGCCTTAAATATAATAATTGTACTTTTATAATAATCAATAAATATATTTAAATAAAATAAAAAATTAAGGGGGGCTCCCATACAAAAAACACAATTTTTGGCCTATTTTTGCTCTAACGGTACGGAACCCTTCGTGCGCGAGTCCGACTTGCACTTGGCAGATTATTGTTTTATTTATTTATTTATTAATTCTTTATGTACATTTCTTAAAACTAGTTTAATATACACAATTTTATGAGTAACTAGATGTGATCCGCAACTCCGTTGCGCCGAAATTCGTATATCGCGCAGGAACCGTACATTTTTTCGGGATAAAAAGTATCCTATGTCATTTCCCGGGACTCAAAGTATCTCCATACCAAATTTCAGCAAAATCAGTTCGGCAGTTTGGGCGTGAAGAGGTAACAGACAGACAGACAAACAGACAGATACACTTTCGCATTTATAATATTAGTATGATATGAATTTGCTTATCGCGCGGAAATCGTAGTTTTTTCGTCTATCCTATGTCCTTTGCCGGGACTCAAAGTATCTCCATACCAAATTTCAGCAAAATCAGTTCAGTAGTTTGGGCGCTAAGAGGTAACAGACAGACAGACACATTTTTTATTATTAGTATGAAAGTATGGATGATTATGTTAGACACAAAAATAATATAAACATAAACAAAAACAACGCAGAAAATATATTAGTCATAATATAATTTAGCTTACGTTAAAATGTTATCTAAATGACAACGTTTTAAACGGAATTTTGTGAAGTACCTTCTAAATATTATAATTTTTCAACTTCGCCGGGATGGAATTTTAAACATTTAAGATGGAATAACATTTTTGCTATAAGCCCAAAAGTCCTTGTAATATCAAAGCATACCTCCCTCCTCAAAGTCTCGCATTCTTGACAAAATGAAAGCCGACATTCCGTAATAAGGACTTTACAATTACATACATTATCATAATTATGAATATGTATTATGTATTTGGAAAAAATGTCCTTCACTAATGTAACTCGTGTTTTTGTGGAGTTAATTTCATGAAATATTTTTAGGTAGGTTTTGTTGGCCTTTTCTTCGAAAGAACGATAATTAAATATCTATACTTATCATAAAACAAAGTCGCTTGTTTTTCCCTCATGTCCCTTTGTTCCCTTTAATCTTTAAAACTACGCAACGGATTTTGATGATTCTTTCAGTGTTAGATAGCGCATTTATCGAGGAAGGTTATAGGCTATATTTTATAACGCTAAGACTAATAGGAGCGAAGAAATAGAGGAATATAGGGAAAAAACGGGGAAAATTATTTGAAAGGGCTAACTTGAACGCGCTAATCTCAGGAACTACTGGTCCGCTTTGAAAAATTCTTTCAGTGTTAGATAGCCCATTTATTGAGGAAATCTATAGGCAGTATTTTATCACGCTAAGACTAATAGGAGAATGTGAAAAAACGGGGCAAATTATTTGAAAGGGCTTATCTCGCGAACTACTGGACCAATTTTTATGTTATTTGGTACAGATAAGAAGTAGAC
This sequence comes from Lysandra bellargus, assembly GCA_905333045.1. Lineage (NCBI taxonomy): Eukaryota > Metazoa > Arthropoda > Insecta > Lepidoptera > Lycaenidae > Lysandra > Lysandra bellargus. The sequence continues at coordinate 668,452 of HG995332.1, read as the reverse complement.
CACGTGAAGGATCATAGGCTATCCATTTTAATCATTTTTTCAGAGGCTATATATTTTATACCCGTGCGACGCCGGGGCGGGTCGCTAGTACATAATAATATACTTACTAATAATTAGTTATTTATCGTTTATTCAACGAAATCGTATATCCTCGTTTCGAAGGCACATCTTTAATCATCTCCCCTAGCATTGAGATACTTAGCGTCAACATATCGAGCGAAGTCCAGTTCCGATATCATCTAGACCAGCGGTCGGCAACCTTTTGGCAGGCAAGGGCCACAAGGTGACAAAACAAACTAAAGGCGGGCCGCAGACCTCATTCTCATATCACAGTGTAAATTTACACTGTGCTTGTATTAAGAACGGGCTGTCAAATTTTGCTGTGTTTTCTAATAAGTGACGATCCCGGAAGACGATTGACTCAAATGAAATTGAGATTTATTTAATCATTGTATATTTATCTGATACTCTGTAAAAGGAAAACACGATTCACTTATTTTGACTCGATAGTTATATTTTTCGAAATTATGAATCTTTCTGGGCTTTTCAACAAATATCTGTTACACTTATTGAGTTACTATCATTAAATAACTTGCACTACTACAATCACACACATTATAAAACACATAATGGTAGAAGCAAATATTATTAGTGTTGTACTTAGTTTTTAAGTAATCATCAAAAGCGGGGCTTGCGTTTTGACAGTGACAGCTTCTAGGGTTAAGACCCTAGAAGCTCAATATACCTACAGATATTGAAAGTTTTTATTAAAAATGGCACAAGCAGCTACGTACTTAAGTGGCGATAACTACTGGCAGTATTAGAAAACATTGTTTTTAATACACATATCAACTTATTCACAAAGCATTCGCGGGCCGCAAGTAAGACGCTCACGGGCCGCATGCGGCCCGCGGGCCGCGCGTTGCCGACCGCTGATCTAGACTCTAGAGGGTAAGGCCAAATTATCCTCGAAGAAGCTTGGTGTTCTCAGAGCGAAACAGTACTTCAGTCCAGACCAACGCTTACAACTCTACAAGGCGCAGGTTCGACCTCATATGGAATATTGTTCTCATCTCTGGGCAGGGGCGCCAAAATACAAACTGCTCCCTCTGGATCGTATCCAACGAAGGGCCGCTAGAATTGTTGACTGCCATAGTGTTTCAAACAGCTTGGACCCCTTGGAATTACGCCGAGATGTAGCTTCACTCTGCATCCTCTATCGGTTGTATCACGGGGAGTGCTCTGAGGAATTGTTCGGAATCATACCACCTGCAACTTTTCGCCATCGTCCCACGCGAAAACATACCATCCTCATCACCTTGATGAGTGGCAGTCTTCCACAGTACGTTTTTCGCGTAACTTTCTGCCGTGCACTGTAAAACTCTGGAACGAACTGTCACCAGCAGTATTTCCGGACCTATACGACCTTCAAGAAAAGAGCGTATTCCCTCTTAAAAGGCCGGCAACGCACCTGCAGCTCTGATGTTGCGAGTGTCCATGGGCGACGGTTGTTGCTTACCATCAGGTGACCCGTTTGCTCGTTTGTCCCTTTATTTAATTTAAAAAAAAACATCTTATTCATACATACTATAATATTATAAAAATTACCAAATATTATACCAATTTTTTTTTATTAAATTTTAATAAAAAAAAGAAAACAAATAACAAATATCACAATACGTAAGATAGCTAGTGAAACCTAAATTATCACGAGGACAAAGCTTTCTTTTTTATTTTATCGCGAGCTCGGCCGCCGCCCGCATGCCTCGAAGGTATAAACTAATATTTGGTATATAAAACGTGATACACCCGTGATCAACTCAAGCTCCATGAACTAATTTCAAACTAATATTTACTGTATCAATATACGAGCTTAGGAATTAAGCTCGTATATTGATACAGTAAATATGTAACGAAAAATTGAGTGCCCTCCGAATAAAGATCTACCGTTATTTGACCTGATGAATCGTTAGGGGGGCATGTCAAGAGGTCACAGAAAAATTAAAAAGGTCGCGCTAATTGCTGTTTTTGAGAAATTCAAAAATGAATAAAAAAAATTGAAATGCTGATTTCTCGAAAACTATTGGTTTTAAGAAAAAGTTTTTTAAATAAAAAATGTAGAGGGCATTGCGAACTACATTTTTTGTCATTGGAGTGACGTCATCCGACTTAAAATACAAAAAGTAGAGGGCGCTAATGGATCAAAAAAATGTTACAACGGTATTTTCGATAGAAAAAAATGATTTTTTCATAAAAATATAAATTAGAAAGTTGTTCGTCACAAAATTAGCTACAACTTTTATTCAAACAATTTTTTTTTAAAAAGGTATGTAAGTCAGCGCCATAAACACTAAAAAGACCGGACTTTGCGTATACGTAGAAGGACTGACCAAACAAATTAAGTTTATCAATTTTAATTTATTGTTGTATTTGTTTCTACAAACATTTAATAACATTTAGAGTAAATAAAATCAAAAGAATCAAAAGTTGAAAAACGAAACGAAGAAATAAGAAAGAAATTTTCCAAAGCATCAATAATAAAGTAAAATATAATGAACAAGAAAACTTTCAAATTAGCAAAGCAAAATCAATTAATTAAGAAATACCAGTTTCGTTGTAAAAAATTGCTTTTAAAAATATCATTAATTCACTTATTAATACAAACTTCAAATTAACAAAAAAATGTTATTCATTTTTAATGTACTGAAAATTCATAATCGTATTTCTCATCCAATTTCAAAATGTCAAGTCCCAAAACCACTTAACTTCTTTGTTCTTCTTAATTACCACAGAATTCACCTGAGTTCAAATTTTTGCCCAACAAAAGTCATCAAAATCAAGTCATGTTATCAAAAAATTTTTGATATAAAAATTAGAAAACAATTACTAATATTTCATTTGAATTAAAAAAAATACATTGCACCAGGACTGTGCAACGACACGGTACATAATGTACAATTTGTACATATCGACAAATTCCAGCCCGAAAACGGTAAGTTTTATAAAAATTTTGTTTGAGTAAAAGTTGTAGCTAATTTTGTGACGAACAACTTTAAATTTACATTTTTATGAAAAAATCATTTTTTCCTATCAAAAATACCGTTGTAACACTTTTTTGATCCATTAGCGCCCTCTACTTTTTGTATTTTAAGTCGGATGTCGTCACTCCAATGACAAAAATGTAGTTCGCAATTAGCGCGACTTTTTTAATTTTTCTGTGACCTCTTGACATGCCCCCCTAACGATTCATCACGTCAAATAACGGTAGGTCTTTATTCGGAGGGCAAATTACATATTGATTGTACTATATCAAAGTTTTATATATTACTAGCTGTCCCGGCAAACGATGCTTTGCCATAATATAAAGTATTTCGCCCATATTATTTTATTGAAGTGACTAAATAAGTATGTCACCATAGCAACATCCATCGCTATCCCGTCGCACAAATAATGGTCGCCGTCAGTCTCGAGTTGTAATAATTTATTCAACAAATGCGCTTATCAATATAAAAAGTAGCCAGTAGCCGATTCTCAGACCTACTGAATAATATGCATATAGGTAAAAATCAGTAAAGCCGTTTCGGAGGAGTACGGTAACTAACATTGTGAGTTGTGACACGAGAATTTTATAATATATAAGATGACGCCTCCGTGGGCCAGTGGTCTAGACTCTAGAGCGTGGTTCTTGGCTCGGAGTTCGACTTCATGGGTTCGATTCCCGCATTGGAAACATGTAATTTCCCCCTTAAATATTAATTATATTTTGTTGTTAGTATATTTTGTTATTATATCGGCACCAGAAACACACAATCTGTGAAAATTTTATTCGGCTAGCTATAGCGCTTCTTGAGATACAGCTTGGACATGCCTGGAGACAGACGGACAGACATTGAAGTCTCAGTAATAGGTTCCCGTTTTTACCCTTTGGGTACGGAACCCTAAAAATGAGTAAGCGATGTTTGTTATAAAATATTACTTATCCATTTCGTCCCCTTGCGTCTTTAATTACAATGACAGGTATTCTTCTAAGCCGATACGAAAACATATTTTATAAGTGTTAGCTAACAGCTCGTGCCACTTTCCTAAGCAAATAGTTTGCCTCACTAAATCACGTCCAACTGATGGGCAAAACAAAGATTGTTTTATACATACTCGTACTTGTTTTGTTACTCCAATCTCAACTAATTTAATGAAATTGTAAGTTTATTCAATTAGAAATAAAATTGAGCTAAACAAAGAAACAGATAACAATCTAAACACAAAAAAAATACAATCTAAAAATATATACAAATATATATATATACAAACTTAAAGTATAAAACTATAAAAAGAAGAACTTCCCCAGGTCGTCTCCATCTGGCAGAGTGCCCAGCAAGCTAACAGCAATGCCACGTTGGATGGCAATTGTTATCCGCTGTGCCAGGTAGCTCCCGGCTCTGGAGTCTCGGGTGGCTTCAATAAGTTTCTTAGATATCTGTCTAAAAAGCTTATGTGCCCCCGGATCCCATGCGCATAGGGTTTCCATCCCAAACGGTTCAAATATGAGATCTCCGCTGAGGTTCTCATATTTGTGCCGCTTGAGGTTTTCTGCTTGGTTTGCGGCTGCGCCCGCACAGCTCGAGGTTAATTAAATTATATCTTATCCTAGTATTATTAAGAGAAACGATTTGTTTTTTTATTTTGGTTTTTCACGCAGAAATACAGGGTGTAACTAAACAAAGTGATAAATATTAGGGTGAGACTAGTGTATAGAGTTGACTGTGTAAAGGTGATCCATCACCGCGAGCATTCACTTGTAATGTATTATGTAACATTATAGATTCGTTTTTGAGCATTACTGACTGACTGACTGACTAACATTCACGTGTAATGTAACATAAAAGATTCGACGTTGAGCATTACATTACAATACTACCTCCTTGACAGTCGAGCATTCGCGTGTGATGTAATATTCGACTTTGAGCGTTCCAGCTAGTTGATGTTTTACAATAATAATTTGCATCAAGATAATATAACACAATGTAATATCATTACAAGGTGCGCATTGTAATGCTCGGTTTTGTATCATTACAAGGCGCGCATTGTAATGCTCGGCTCTCTTTCCACACTGATGTAATGCTTACCTCTGTAACGTAACATTACAACCGAATGCTCCCGGTGAGGGAGCGCCTTTAGTTACTACTTACACTGCTGTGCTGGAGTAATTTTTATTTAACTTTTGTACGTGCAAATTGATAACACTGGGGCGCTTGCCCATACAAATCACAAAAAATTGCTCTTTCCGCGCTGCTACTTTTAAAATGAGCTAAATGTATATTATACACGCTGTTGAGTATTTGTCATCCCACAAAAAATATTTTTATGAAAACTATTTAGAAAAAGACTGCATTCATAACTCAACGCCACATTTTTTTGGCCACATGATAAGCCCTAAAGTATTATCAGTTGTCACTTTATTTTGTTACGCCTTGCAGGAATAGGAAACGCGAGTTACGCAAGATATGTAAATATTTAACTTAAAATAATAGTATTTTTAAAAGATATATCTTATTGATATAAAACCGACTTCTAAATTGTGCGAAATTGAGAATTAAAATTGCCTTATCTAAAAACTACTGAACCAATTTGGATGAAAATTGTAATATTCCCTAAGTTGAAAAAAACCTAGTACAACAAAAAAGAATTACTTAAATCGGACTCGTAGTTCCGGAGATATGTGAACACAAACATAAAAACATACAATTATTCATACATACACTTTTGAAATTTGGCACATTTGTTCAGATACTGAAATAGACTAACATATACAAAAACTGGGCAGTTCTGGAAATAAGTATTCCATACACACGCGTCGAATTGATAAATTATTTTTTTTAAGTCGGTTGAAAAACAATTTAAAATTATCGGACGATCATAAAGTAGCGTTACGTATGAACAATATTCTCCGCAACTACATGGTAATAAATTAATAATATATCAGTACTTACACCGCTTACGGCGAACACAATCTTCCCAGGCAATTAATTAAGGCGTGCTTATAACCCAACCCTTTAGTTTACAGGTTAAAATAACTAAAGTTTAATTAATTATTTAATTGTAATTAATTTTGGGATAGCTGGTACGTGTTCCATGAATTCGATATTTCATTAGGATCGACAAAACAATTATTACTAGTTACCTCGTTTTTGTCCCGAGTAACTTTTATACCTCAAAACTACGTGTAAGTAATTTTGTGAAATTAATATTTTGCTCTTTTTCATTATATTTCGACGATCGACGATCTCCGTGGCGCAGTGGTGAGCGCGTTGGTAGCTCAAGCCGGAGGTCGCGGGTTCGAGTCCCGCCGACGGAACAAAAAGTTTATGAAGTCAACTTAAAAGTAGTGAAGGTCATGGATGTGTATTAAATATGTGTATCATATATAATAAAAATTTTAAATATATGTATAGTATAAAAGTATTAAATATATTTCCGTTGTCTGGTACCCGTAACACAAGTCCTTCAGGTACTTACCACGGGGCCAGACTGACGTGGTGTGAAGCGTCCATAGATATTATTATTAAATTATTATTATTTTATTGACTTTTTCTGTCTGAAAAATCGTTCCATATTTGAAAGATAATAAAAAAAATGGAATTGTTATACCGTCATGGATACAGGAGCTGATGGAATAGAAATTATTTATTCATTTTTGTTACCAATGAAATTACAATTTATTATTTTTCTATTAAGCTAATGATCCCATCAGTAACTTCGATTAAAGTGTAATGAGAATGCATACCTTCAATTTTTATTATTAATAATCTTAATCTTCTAATATATAAAATTCTCGTGTCACGGTGTGCGTAATTGAACTCCTCTGAAACGGCTCGACCGATTTTCGTGAATCTTAGCGAGCATATCGGCTAGGGTTGAGAATCGGACAACATCTACTTTTTATATTGATAAGTGCATTTGTTGAATAAATAATAGTAAATTATTACAACCTGAGACTGACGGCGACCATTGTTTGTGCGACGGGATAGCGATCGACGTTGCCATGGTGACATATTTATTTAGTCACTTCAATAAAATAATATGGGGGAAATACCTACTTTATATGGCAAAGAAACGTTTGCCGGGACAGCTAGTCTAATATATAAAATTCTCGTGTCACGGTGTGCGTAATTGAACTCCTCTGAAACGGCTCGACCGATTTTCGTGAATCTTAGCGAGCATATCGGCTAGGGTTGAGAATCGGACAACATCTACTTTTTATATTGATAAGTGCATTTGTTGAATAAATAATAGTAAATTATTACAACTCGAGACTGAGGGCGACCATTGTTTGTGCGACGGGATAGCGATAGACGTTGCTATGGTAACACATTTATTTAGTCACTTCAAAAAAATAATATGGGCGAAATAGGTACTTTATATTATGGCAAAGCAACGTTTGCCGGGACAGCTAGTATTATAATAATATTATCTTACGCCGACCGCACGCGCACCGTCGCGTCGGCGCTGATGGTCAGAGATGTATGAAATCATATAAAATATAATGAAGCGTTTTTGAGTAGCGAGTAGTGGTCAGCTCTGATATTTCAAATAGAGTATGAGCCTGTGACAGCCAGACCTTCCTCATGTTAGAAAAGCTGAAACTTTACCTGTTTGTCACCTTTACAGAGGTAAGAACGACCAGCTACTATGTTTCTTAACGTATTAGACTTTATCAGTGGGAAGCAACTGTCAAAAATGTCCGGCACTGGAAGACGAGATTCCTCCATTTACCGCTATGAAATTGAGCTTTACTCTTTCTCGAAGGTCAGGTAGACCTTCAGAACTGGTTACCCCCGAAAGTAACCGCGACTGACTCCATAGCTGGTCATTCTTACCTCTGTAAAAGTCATAAACAGTTGAACTTTAAGCTTTCAGCTAAAATGAGGAAAGTCTGGAAAGTCTGGTTTAACATGTCAGTTAAATCAGCTTTATTCTCAGTTACTGTCTGACGTGTACGGTGTAGCCCTTAGAATATTACTGACCTGCGATGTTGAAGCTGCCAATCAGCAACGTCCAGAGGGACAGCACTCGAGTCGGTCGGTGCCGGCAGCTACCCTCCATCGTGAAATTCTTATTAGCACTTACAACGATGCTTATCACATTTTACTGTGTTTATTATTCACGAAACCTGAAACAAACGAAGGGTTAATTAGGCTAATTATTTTGATAGAATAACAATAATTCAATTAATAAATTGAAATAATAATGTTGTGCACCGAGTTACGTTTTTAATTTCCATTTGTTTAGCTTTTGTATCTAGAAACAAATTTAAATGAAATGGGGTGTTTCAATCCACAAAGAGACTAACACAAGACAAGAGGATACATCCTAAAAAAAGTTCTATATCGTGGGATAGATCATAGGCGTAGAGCAGCTGCCTTTCAAACGCAGTATAAACTTTTTGATGTGTATTAGATGTGTGTGTAAAGTTGTAAAACCCTTGTAAAGAGTTCACTGTGAAAGAAGCAGCGCTGAAAGAACAACTTTTTTTACTTTTATATGGGCAAATTCTTGACGCTGAGGCGCTTGCCCATTTAAATCACAAAAAAATTTCAGTGCTGCCGCATCGAACTCTTTGTAAGAGACCCATATACACCCTAAAGTATTATCACTTACTTTGTTACACCTTGACGTATAGTTCTAATTTCGCCCAAGCACTCAAACATTATTGAATAAATGAAATAAAAAATTATCCTATTACAAATAGAAGTTATGAAATTCCTAAAAGTTTTCAATAGTTAAGCCTAGCTACAAATTTTAATATAATATAACTAGCTATCCCGGCAAACGTTGCTTTGCCATAATAAATTTGCCATATTATTTTATTGAAGTGACTAAATAAGTATGTCACCATGGCAATGTCGATCGCTATCCCGTCGCACAAACAATGGTCGCCGTCAGTCTCCGGTTGTAATAATTTACTATTATTTATTCAACAAATGCACTTATCAATATATAAAGTACCGAGTAGCCGATTCTCAGACCTACTGAATATGCATATAAAATTTGGTAAAAATTAGTAAAGCCGTTTCGGAGGAGTTCGTGGACTAACACTGTGACACGAGAATTTTATATATTAGAATATACCTCCCTAATAACCTAGATATTAGGCCCATATTAATTATCTAAGTGACTATAATATGCTAAAGCAATTTATCACTTTCAATGAACTTCTATATTTATTATTATGTACAAAATATTTCCAATTTTCTAAGACCACTTATACCAGTTAATAGATAGAAAGGAAGCGTCCATCAATCTTCATATTTTCCGAAGGGGAATTGACACAGAGCATTCGTCTTACTAAGCACTGCTAACGATCGTATTTCACAAAAGCGTTTAATCGTTCTATAAGTGGAGCGTTGATTATATTAGGATTAGCGAATCTCTTTAAAAGCACTATTGGGTATATCATTTGTTTTAATGGACCTAACCGTACCTCATCTCTAATAATGAAATATTTTCTTTATAAGTTACTAGCTGTTGCCCGCGACTTCGTCCGCGTTGGCATAGTAGATCAAATGACGCATCCCAAGTATTATTTATTGTACAAAAATAATCAATATACAGAATTGACATTCCTACGATTTTATTATATATAGATGTTCCGCGCGGCTTCGCTTGCGTAATTTAGGAATTTCACGCAACCGTATATTTTTCCGCAAAAAATACCCTGTCTCTTCACGTGATCTATTCTTTATGTTTGCCAAATAACATAAAAATTGCTCCAGCAGTTCTTAAGATAATAAGCAATTTCATATAATTTCCCCCGTTTTTTCCACATGTTTCTCTATTTCCTCGCTCCAATTAGTTTTAGCGTAATAAAATATAGCTTATAGCCTTTCTCAATAAATAAGCTATCTAACATTGAAAGAATTTTTCAAATCGGACCAGTAGTCACTGAGATTAGCGCGTTCAAATAAGCCCTTTCATATAATTTCCCCCTTTTTTTCCACATATACCTCTATTTATTCGCTCCAGTTAGTCTCAGCGTGATAAAATATAGCCTATAGTCTTTCTAGATCAATAGGCTATTTAACACTGAAAGAATTTTTCAAATCGGACCAGTAGTTCCTGAGATTAGCGCGTTCAAATAAGCCCTTTCATATAATTTCCCCCGTTTTTTTCCACATTTTACTCTATTTCTTCGCTCCTATTAGTCTTAGCGTAATAAAATATAGCCTATAGCCTTTCTCGATAAATGGGCTATCCAACAGTAAAATAATTTTTCAAATCGGACCAGTAATTCCTGAGATTTAGCGCGTTCAAACAAACAAATAAACAAACAAACTCTTCCCAATTATAATATTACTAGTATAGATAACATTCGAAATGAAAATTATAGGGACTGGTTTGGGTTTAATGTGAAATATTAATCCCACCAAAAGACATTTTCATGTAAAAATGCTGCCAAGATGAGAACATAATAGTTTGTGGTGTCAAAAAGTAGTGATATCTGATGTAGAGCCAAGTTTAAAACCTTACACACTCAGCCCTAAATCTAAAAACCTTAATTTTACACATAAATCGCGGCAAAATACTTTATAAAATAATGTGTCAGCCGCACGAGAAGAATCTAAAAACTGTACACATTAGTCAAAATCGGTGGCCTGGCCATTTTGTTGCGGTTAATATAAAAGTTATTAAGTACAACTGCAGAAGCGTAGTTCAAAGCTCATAGCATGACCAATAACATTTTTAGATTTACGGCCGAGTGTGTAAGGTTTGAAACTTGGCTCTACATGAGATATCATTACTTTTTGACACCACAAACTATTATGTTCTCATCTTGGCAGAATTTTTACATGAAAATGTCTTTTGGTGGGATTTCATTTCTTTTTGTAAGTTTTGCTTCCCTTTTTTGTCTGTTGTTTTCCCTTTTTTATGAAATTAGGGGGCAAACAAGGTCAGACAGTCACCTGACGGAAAGCAACTGCCATCGCCCATGGACACTGTAACATTAGAAGAGTTGCAAGTGCGTTTCCGGCCTTTTTATGAAGGAATAGGCTAAGAGAATAAGCAGAAGAGAATAGGGATAGGAAATAATGTATTGGTATAGAGTGCAGTTGGGCCTCCGCTAAACTCACTAGACGAAACACAGCGCAAGCGCTGTTTCACGCTGGTTTTCTGTGAGTCTGTGGTTTTTCAAGGATAACACGTATTTTTTAGGGTTCTGTAAGCCGGTAAAAACGGGAACCTATTACTAAGACTTCGTTGTCTTTCCGTCTGTCCGTCTGTCTCTCTGTCTGTCTGTCTGTCTTCAGTCTGTAACTCAAGAATAATGGCTAGAGAGTTGAAATTTTCACAGATTATGTATATTTATTGCCGCTATAACAATAAATACTAAAAACAAAATAAAATTAATATTTAAAGGGGGCTCCCATACAACAAACGTGATTTTTTTGGCTTATTTTGCCCTATATCAATAATGGCAAGAGGTAGGTTCTCGATTTTTTCTCAAAGCTCTCTTAATTATATGTCTACTTTAATATTTAATGTTAATATTAAAATCAATATAAAAAATAAAGGGGGCTCCCATAGAAAATACACAATTTTTGGCCTAATTTTGCTCTATAAGTGTACGGATATAGGTTAGGTTGGGTTTGATAACTTTTTTTGTTGCTTCTGTACTAATGGTGTGTTACATACCAAATTTCAACTTTCTCAGACTTCAGGAAGTACCCTAACAGTTTTGATGATAGGTGAGTCAGTGCCAAAATTGTGGGTTTTTGGACACCTATAAAATCTGAAGTATAATAGCTACGATATTCAAACTTTGTCCATTTCATTATTTCACTCATGTCATTATATCCTGAAAATTTCAAGTATCTGGCATTATCCAAACCAAAGTCACGAGGGTTCAAAAATACGATGAAACATTTCGAGAAAAGGTAGGTAGTGCCCATGCGCGCTTCGCTTGGCTCATCTTGGCGGGGGCACTCCCGTGCCCCCAGATATAAATTGTTCAGTACACCACAACACATTCCCCTTCCTTTTGTTACCCAATACCTAGCTTTGTCCACACTGTGCCTTTTTCTGTTCGTCAAGGGCATGCGTTATAGCACAGTCAACAGCGAACGTGAGGCATGCCCGCGACGCATGCCCTCTGATCGTATCAAAAACTTCAAAAATGACATGTTGGTCTTGCGTTCGTTGACGCATTCAATTATTGAATGCATCAACGCAAAAAACGAAAGTTTAACGAAAATTGAAGTCGAAAGCGCCTAGTGTGGACTGTGGACATAGCTAATCAGGTGTTCTTATTATTAAAAAAAAGAACTATACCATAATATGTGATAATATTATGTAATTATTGTGGAAATAAATATTTTAATATTATATATACAAAATAAATTTATATTATAACAAGACTACATGACGCTAAAGCCCGCAACTCCATTGCGCCAAAATTCGTAATTGCGCGGGGGTCGTACATTTTTCCGGGATAAAAACTATTGTATCATTTGTCCTTTCAGGGCACTCAAAGTATCTCCATGCCAAATTTCAGCAAAGTCGGTTTAGTGACTTAAACGTGAAGAGGATATACAGACAGACAGACACGCTTTTGCATTTATAATAAATAATAATATTGAAGCATATAGTTATAGTCAGTATTATATAGTATGTATATGAATTTGCAATTTTAATTTCAATATCTCTTATACAATGGCGTTATTCGGAAGGCTGATAAAATGTCAATCAGAAAATTGTATGTTGAAAATTTTATTGCACCATAAAAAAACTAAATGAATTGAATTTAATACTATTTTTAAAAAAAGTTACATTGATATTTTCTTAGCTACACACTACACGGCTGCACATGATCCATAAGACGTACCCTGCAAACGATCAAATTTTACGTGTTTGTCAAACAGTTTGATAGTGTACAGCTTTGTTTGAAGCGTCTGTCAAACAAACTACCTGTTTGAAGAAAATTTGGATTTGTCAAACACGATCTCATGATCTCAAACCGATTCTAGCTAATTGTTTGACAAACTTGTTTGATGCACGTTTGTTCATTTGCGCTGCTGTTTGATGAAAACGTAAATTACATCAAACATGTTTGTCAAACAAATTTGATCGTTTGCGGAGTACTTTACATCAAACATGTTTGTCAAACCATCGTCAATAGGGTACTTTATAATGTAAAAGTAGCATCGACGTTCTATGGTACTGAATTAATTATTCCCTGAAAGTTCAAAGAAACTAATATATATCCCGAACTATCTACCAAAGAGCATAGTTCCGCTAAACTGCATTTCAACGATAAATAATTGGATGGGAATATTTAAAGGAAAGATATTTACACAAAAACTCCTTGGTGTTAAAAGTTTGTGTGGAGTTTCTCTCATGCAAATACGAGCTTTCGCGAAATGAACAAAGCTGCAATTCTCGGTTCGAAGTTTCGCTATCTTTGTGCTAATTTCTTTCCAATCAGCATTTTAATGAGGGAATCGACGATCTGCTCAAGTCTGCTTGTGATTGGTTTTTTGTTTCGACTAAACCGGTCGCCAATAATGTGCCAATTTGTGTCCGTTAGAAAGTCAATGCTCTTTGGAAGTTTGATTATAAAAATCGGTTTCGCGTTTATAATATTTGTTTGGATATTTGTATATTATAAAATTGTATCAGTGTTTTACTAACCAAGACGCATCCCTCAACTTCATGCAAACTCAAACTCAAACTCAAATTTTTTTATTCAGAATAAATTTTTGCAAATATTTTCTGAAAGTCTACATGATGCCTACCACCGGTTCGGGAACTAACCCGGCGAGAAGAACCGGCGTAAGAAACTCGCAGGGGGCCCACTTTATTTACCAAAAAAAGTGAGAAAAAAATTAATCTTTTAAAATAAAGTTTACAATGCTGTAACTTGAAATTATACAATGTCAACATACATACATAAATGTAAGTCATAAAATAATGTAGAAGTAGCCTTGCAAGCAGCCATCTTACTCCCAAGATGTGCCGTCGTTTATGAAATCATTGACCTTATAATAGGCTTTGGCACACAAACGTTCTTTGACTACTTTTTTAAATTTATTAATGGAAAGATTCTGAACGTTTTCTGGGATTTTATTGTAAAGGCGTACACATTGACCTTTAAAAGATTTACTAACTTTACTAAGTCTGATCACCGGTATTTCTACTTTATACTTATTTCTAGTGTTTCTTCCGTGACTGTCACTTTTGGTTGTAAATTTACTAAGATTCTTTTTAACATATAAAACATTATCCAAAATGTATTGAGAAGCAACAGTTAGAATACCAATTTCTTTAAATTTTTCTCTCAGAGATTCAAAAGCTGACATTTTATAAATTGAACGTATAGCTCGCTTCTGTAGCACAAAAATCGTATTAATGTCGGCAGCGTTTCCCCATAAGAGGATGTCATACGACATTCTACTATGAAAATAACTGAAATAAACTAGTCTTGCTGTGTCTTCGTCAGCAATTTCCCGTATTTTTCTGACTGCGTATGCTGCAGAACTGAGCCTATCTGCAAGATTAGCAATATGAGGACCCCACTGTAGTTTACTATCTAGTGTAATGCCTAAGAATACAGTGGTGTCCACCAAATCCATCTTCTCATCATTTAATAGTATATTGGTTTTAACTTGCCTAACATTGGGCAAAGTAAATTTTAAACATTTAGTTTTCTTAGAATTTAGAAGTAAGTTATTAACGTTAAACCAATGTACTATTTTTGAGAGAGCACTATTTACCTCGTCATAATTTGACTGTTGTCGCTTCACTTTAAAAATAAGTGAAGTGTCATCAGCAAAAAGTACTATCTCATTATCATTATCCTTAACAAGATAAGGTAAGTCGTTTATGTAGATGAGAAAAAGGAATGGACCTAAAATGGATCCCTGTGGGACGCCTAATTCTATTTTGGTCCCATTGGACCTTTTACTATTAATGTCAACCCTTTGAGTTCTATTTTTGAGGTAAGATGTCAAAAGGTTGGGTGCTGAGACCCTAATGCCATAGTGGTGCAATTTCCTGATTAATGTAGCATGCTCAACACAGTCAAAAGCCTTGGAGAGGTCGCAAAAAACCCCTAGGTCATCCCGCGAGTCCTCCCATGCTTCAAATATACTATAAAGAAGACCTATACCAGCATCCGTTGTGGATCGACCCTTTGTAAAACCATATTGATTTTTGTGCAATAAATTATTTAAGTTAAAATGTAACAGTAACTGATTTAAAATTATTTTTTCAAATATTTTACTTAGAGTCGGTAGAATCGATATAGGCCTATAATTAGTTGGATCAGATTTAAGTCCCGCTTTAAATAAAGGTACAACCTTACTTTGCTTCATCAAGTCAGGAAAAACACCACTCTTTATGCAGTCATTAAAAATCATTGATAGATGAGGAGCTATGATGTCAATTATTGATTTGATAATTTTAGTAGACATGCCCCAGAGATCAGTAGTATCTTTAATATTTATTGATTTAAAAGTATCAATGATATCTTTGGGGACAATCTCTCTAAACCTAAAATTGACATTACATTCCTTTACATTGTCTCTGAGTAGTTTTTCAGCAGCTGCAGGTGAGGAGTTTAAATTTTTCGTAGTTGAGACCGGAATGTCAGCAAAAAATTTTTCGAAGACCGTCGCAACCTCATGATCATTGGTAATCTTTTTATTTTCAAAATAAATTTCAGAATCAGAGCTACGACAGGTGACGTTTCCAGTCTCACCAGCTATTACTTTCTAAGTAGTTTTGATTTTATTTTTCGAATTTTTAATTTTATTCCTAATGTGAATAGCCTTAGCGGCTTTACAAACTTTTTTAAAAATCTTTGAATAGTTTTATTACATATGTTTTGAATTTATCACTAGTATTCATGCATGCGAGTAAGTAATTCCCAAAATCTGTTTATTTTTCCATCTCCGGAGTTTACTTTGTGATTATGTCGAAGTTTATCAATATGAGCAATATTGCTTATGGGCCAACCCACACGTACCACAACCACACCACGTCGCAACGACAAAATGCCATCAAACAGTAGTTACGTGTGAATGGTGTCGCTGCAGCTTTTTGTCAAATGTCGACGGTTGCGTTGTCGTCAGTAGTTGCAATGTGGTTACGTACGAAAGTCAATAAAGAGCGCGGGCGGTGTGCGCGCACTGTCGACGCATCGACGCAACGTTGTGGTTGCGATGTGGTCGGCCACTAGTTCGCTTATGGTTGCGATGTGGTCGACAACGACTGTAAAATGTGGTACGTGTGTATAGTCCAGTTCATTTACAATACGAAATATACGCCCAACTACGTGGTGTGGTTGTGGTTGTCGTGTGGTTGTGGTACGTGTGGGTTGGCACTTAAAGATAATTCACTGCAATATAAAAACGACACAATCATAATATTAACTTCACCTCCTTCCAATAATGAGCAGGTGCCTACAAATTAAAAAAAAATCTTTTAAAGATTTAAGAAATTAATAATTATTTAAAAATTATTATTTTTAACAAAAAATTAAAACCGACTTCCAAGGTAATAGCAATAGTAATATGAACAAAAAAGTATTAAATAACTCTTATTCTTTAAGAGTGCCTTTTTCAGAATTCGTCTAAATCTCAACTATTTCAGTACATACTACAGTCTTCATTATTTTGAAGTCGGTACCAGCTAATTTAATCGTGAGTTCAGTAATGTCAGAATATCTGAAACTTTTGGGGCTGGTACCGACTTCAAAGTAATGAAAACTGTAGTATGTACAGAAATAGTTGAGATTTAGACGAATTCTGAAAAAGGCACTCTTAAAGAGTAAGAGTTATTTAATACTTTTTTGTTCATATTACTATTGTTTTTACCTTGGAAGTCGGTTTTAATTTTTTGTTAAAATAATAATTTCACTCTTTTTAGTTATGTACAAAATAAGGCTTTGTGCGTAAATAACCAATACGAAGGTTAACTGTTCACATTATGTTACTGTAAGCGAAATTGTGGTAAATGCTTGCAGTTATCTAAGCGATGCTGCAGTTTCTAAACTTTTATCTTTAAAGGTTCAGGAGTTCTGTTCAGTGCCTTTGGACTAAGAGACACCTTCGTATGAATTTTTTCTTATTCGTAACATATGTTTAACTTACTAGAAACAACATTTTAACCACTATGAGTGTTTTGATAAATTTCAAGGATTTCCCTCGATTGCTCATAGATCCCATCATCGGCTCACCATCGCTTCCGTAACTGTTATACAAAATTAAGGTTATATCCTATACAACAACATGAGAATTTTTAAAATCGGTTCACAAATAGTTAAATCATCATCAAAAACATCTGCTTCGATGCAAAATATTACGAAAAGTACCAATAATTGGGTCATAGTGAGATGACCCATGGTATAATTATGGTTGTGATGATGATGATCAATCAAATTGATGTGTTGGCTTATGCTTTCAGTTGTTTGAACAACGCCGAAATCCCCGAACCTGTACCTATAGGCATTTAAAAGTTCTGTTCAGTACCTTCGGATCCAGGGCATAACCTGATGCGAAGTCTTACTTTTTGGTAGCATTTACCTCGAGTGCTTCAGAAAACATCAAAATTGCTATATATTTTCATACAAATTTCAAGGAGTCCCCTCGATTCCTCAAGGATTCCATCATCAGATCACCACTTTTGTAAACATTGTACCAAATTCAAATTAAACCCTATACAATACAAAAAGAAATTTGAAAATCGGACCACAAACGGCTGAGTAATCGTTGAACATACATAAAAAAATTACATACAGCCGAACATATTACCTCCTCCTTTTTGGAAGTCGGTCAAAAAACTACCTACAGCCTTCAGGTACAAATAAGACAAATTATATTAGAGTTTAAATAAGAATAATGATGTAAATAATTTGTACTACTTACGTACATTATGCAAATAAGATAATAAGTAATTGTTTTTTAAGGAAGTCAAAGTAAGAGTTTTATTGAAAGATAGAAACGTCACTCTCGCCCTATGATAATATTATATTCATGGGCGCCGGCAGGGGGATGCTAGGGGGTGCACTTGCACCCCTTGGGAATCTCGGGATCAACAGGAATAGGGATGATGACAAGATCAAAGATTAGCGAATTTTTTTAGTAAAATAAAGAAATCACGGTAAAAAATAAGTGTTCTTAAAATTTCAGCTTGAAAGCATTTGTATTTTTTTTTGTTATGCGCCTTCAAAGTTGGATAATCAAGTCGATTTTTTTTTCAACTAAATTTTAAAACTTATGCAATTAAAAGCAACTTTTGTTATAAAACCACTTTCATAAACGCATATTTAATATACCTACCGAACAAAATTCTCTCCCGATCCGTACAAACTACGAAAGAGTGACGTCAGTCTTTCGTAGCACTTTGTATGGAGCGTTTCGTGCAGGTCTATTTTATGAGATATTTGAAATTGTCATATCTTGGTGAATTTTTTAAGCTATCAGAGTAATTCTTTCAGCAATGTTTCTATTTTTTAAGGGCCTTTTAATTACCAATAAGAAAAAAATAGTCATCATGCCTATTATTGAAATAAAAAGCATTTTATAACTCTATTAAAATGCATTACAAGGACAGTTCGTAATGTTTTGGCACTAAATGTTTTATGTTGACGTAAATAGACAGTCATTGTAGTTCGTAAAAAGTGAAAAGAAAAGAACAGAAAGAAAACTAAAATCTGCACCTCTTGGAAATTATTTCTGCCTGCGCCCATGATTATATTATTATAAAAAAACGCAAACAAACGATATCCTTTCTAAAATCTTTTTGAAAATATAGCTACATATTATAATTATACCTTTTACATGTATAAATTGTAAGCAAAGTTTAAATAAAATGTTATGAACAAGTTGTAATAATAATTATTATTATACATACGCAATTATGGTATTAAAAAAATACACCAAGAATTAACGAGCTTAGATTTAAAGAAATAAGTTTTAGAGCGAAAACAGAAAGAGAGAATAATATAATGAAACTTTCATGAAATAAAAGCTCGATGATTAAAACGAAAAATAAAATTATTTTATTTCATTAACAATAGGATTCTTCCATTGTTGAACGTCGGCTTATCTACGGCTTCTATCTTTATGGATGACAGTTATCTATGCATTTAATCCTGTTTTATCTTAAAGAAAGGAAAAAAGGCAAAAGGTTTTGCCTTTGTCCGCGACCCCTGATAAGGTGACCTTTCTTTCCCATTTATTAAGTACACCTGTGCAGTCGGAGACGTTCTCGGAGTTTCATTAAATTCTATGGACAGTAAAGAAATCTCTCCTCTTTATAATTTGCGTTTCATGAAATCCTTATTTTAATCTAGGTAGCCTTAATGAAAGTCTTCTAAAAGTCGACCAAGCTATGAGTTTCCGTTTGTTAAAGTTTAGAGTTTTTTTTATTTTTTTATTTAAGTTATTAATCGCTTTAAAATCATTTTGGCATGACAACTTAAAGAACCATTTTTTTTAACATCGTCAATAATAATTGATTTCCAATCCGGTTTTGGCTGTAGGTACGTTGCTCCAACGATAGGCATTATTTAATCTTTAACTATGGACGCGCGGTCTCACAGACCGCTCATACCCTGCAAGAATCGCATTTACCCTACTTCTCCTTAAGGGGCCGGGCTACACTCGAAATTCTCATACATAGTACGTAATACCAAAATTTTAACATGTTTGAGTTATTTTTCAGCTAAAAATAGTAATTACCTAGGTTCCTGTACAAAAATTAACTTCAAAATATTTAAACACTAATTTTTTTTTGTGTATAAGTAAATTTTTTTTACTAAATTTACTACTAAATACTAAAAAAATATTTTTTAGAGTTAAAATATTTTGTAGTAAATTAACTATTTATTTATATATATTTTTAGTGTTTAAATATTTAGTAGTAAATTTAGTAAAAAAAATTATACACAAAAAAAAAAATAGTGTTTAAATATTTTGAAGTTAATTTTTGTACAGGAACCTAGGTAATTACTATTTTAAGCTGAAAAATAACTCAAACATGTTAAATATTTTCATATGAGAAAATGATTTTGGTATTACGTATGTATGAGAATTTCGAGGGTAGCCCGGCCTCTTAAGCTTCACACTTGCGGCGCTCAGTAGCTTCAGTTTTAGTCGAAAAATGTATTCTGAAGCAAAAAAAAAATCGACGCCGACTGCAAGTTTGCAAAGTTATTTCGGTTTGAACTTCGAACGCGGTCTGTGAGACCCCATGTCCGTGCTTCCCATACAAAGAATTATGCTTGTGTTTTCGGTAGTACGCAACCAATGTCTAAATAAAATGTCTTGAAATAACTTCTACTTATGTTTTTTAGTGAAATTATTAGTTGTTATAAATAAAAAAACTTGGAATCGGTCAAACGATTGGAATATTGCACTGAAAATGTTCTAAGGAACAAATTCGGGTCTAGGAGAGCTAATTTAGGAAATATTTTTTTTTACAGCAAATACTAATTGGATCTGTCTAGATAACGAAAATAAATACTAACCATAATATTTTAGTTACATTTAAGCTATAATTACGTTTGTAGTGGCCTTTACCATGTGAAATGACTGCCAATAATTTTGTTCATATTCGACCTATGTCAAAATTTTTATGTTACATGTTCAGAAGTTTTAATTCCATGAAATATGGCTTATATTTATATACAATTAAGACAAAAAGATTTAAAACTTACGTTTATTTTATAAAAATAACATATTTTTTTCGTCACAGGTGAATGAAAGTCTTAAAAGTGACATGTTTTGCTTAAAATGCTTCATTTTCCAATATAATTTCGAATTTTGGATATTTAACCCATACATTCCCTAACTCAATTATGTGTTAAGGCATTTAAGCAAAAATAATACAAAAAAAGCTTTCAATTACCTAAAAAACAGATGAAAATACGAGCGGTCTGTCAGACCCCATGTCCATAAGCATGTTACAACTTTTAGATGTCCTTAGTTAAAGGTTAATCAAATTTCCCGAACTATACAACGCAAGTGTCATCACTTCCCGTTTTCGCTTCGACAGTTTAGAACCACAAATGTGTTTCATTTTTTTAAGATACTCGTGATCTTAATATCCTGCCGTTAAGGCGACGCCTTGATAATTTGGCTGTATCAATATCGATTTTTCTCAGCAATGACTAAAGCTAAGAAATTAAAGTTCATTGCCAGTATTCATCATGTCTTTGTCTTTGAATTACCCATAGCATAACACGATTGGTCAACTTTTATAACACAGAATAATCAATCAAAAAGACCTCTGTAAAAATAAGGGATTCCTATTTTGCCAACAGAGGAGATTGATTTAAGCTTACAAAGATTGGTTCAAACATACACTTTAATTTGGCCATAGCTTATATGAAATGTATTTATGGTTTTTAAATTACGCGACAAAAACCATTTTGTCGCTTACGCTCTTTCCATTTTTTGCTGTTCCATTGCTTGTTTTCTATGAGAGGCCGGCCCGGCATATAAAACAAGCAATCTAAAACGTATTCAACACGGTTTTTTACTTTAACGCGGCGTCACCTTAACGTGAAGGACCAACAGATACAGCCCAAGCTAACGCTTGAACATCCTTCATCTTTTTGGCCATCAACACAACGTTATTCCCATATAACATCGACTCGACGCCGACTTATAGCGTGGAATTGTAAGCTGTTAGAGTGGATATTATGTCAACTTTGAAACGATCCTCTACGTCGTCTTCATTCCATTTTCACCCCTAAGTCACATATCATAAAGCTTACAATGTCATACAGTAAGTAGGGTTGGCATTTTCGTACCGTGCGAATAACTTCAGAAACGTCATAAAAGTATTTTGGACCTCAAAGAATTCTCAGAAGTAATTACGTACGTTACTCACTTAATTATTTGGAACTAATTATGAAAGTGGTTTAGCTGAAATAATTTTCCTTCCGTATAATGAACATATGAATAAAGCATTTCGTCGGTGACTCGAGTCGGTAAACGTTACTATTGAAATAATTAATTAGGCTCAAATATAGGGAGGCAGCAATGTCAGAACCACAGAGCGGAGGAACAGTATACCTACCAATCATATTGATTGGCGTCATCATTAAAATATCAAGTTATCATCACCATCCCTCTATTTTGCCTTGATGAGTATTGTCTATTGTACGTCTATAGACATTATTTGAAACATTATTTATAGCGAGCAAAGACGCCGAAATAAACCTGTGTAATTATTTAACATTTTTTTAATAAAAAATAAAAATGTAACTGTTATCTATCTATATATCAAATACTATCTATTTATGTCAATCAACATAATATTATACTTAATTACCTCGTGCATAAATAAACAGGTTTATTTTGCGTTTATTTACTAAGTCATGTTCCATGTATAAGGGTGCGTGCACACGCGACGTCGTTTATGTAAGTAGCAAGGTGGTGTATAAGTTGCTCGCGAAGGGGAATCAACGCACTTGCGTTTGACAGCTCAATTAGTTGAAGAGTGAGCCGAAGATCTCATTTCTAACGTGAGCGCTGCTGTTTCGCGTGTGCGGGTAACGTGAATTATTAAATTATTCTCGAGCATTTTACCTTTACGAGAAATTTGTCGTAAAGGTAAAAATGCAGAAGCTTCGGCTTCGGGCGTTACGCGATTTATAATTTACTGTCTGTAACGTCAGTAAATTACATTCAAAGTAATATTGGTTTCAGCGTAATGTTGTTTTTAGGATTTCGTACCCAGAGGGTGAAAATGTGAAAAAAGACTTCGATGTCTGTCTGTCCGTCTGTCTGTCTCCAGGCTGTAACTCAAGAACCGCTATAGCTCGACTTCTGAAAATTTCACAGATTGTGTAATGTGTACATCTGTTGCCGCTATAACAACAAATACTAAAAATAAAATAAAGTTAATATTTAAGGGGGCTCCCATACAAGAAACGTGTTTTTTTTTTGGCCTTTTTTGTTCGTAATCAATAATGGTGACAGTTAGGCACTTGAAATTTTCACAAAATCCTTAATTCTATTTGCACTTTAATAATTAATAATAAAATTAAAATAAAGTAAATATTTAAGGGGGGCTCCCATACATAAAGCACATTTTTGGCCTACTTTCACTCTATACCGGTAAGGAACCCTTCGTGCGCGAGTCCGACTCGCACTTGGCCGATTTTTTTTCGGATATTGACAACGATATTAAGGTGAATTTTATGAAACTCAAAATTGCTGTTAGAAATATAAATATAGGACTGAGTAATTCTAAAAAGGAAATTAATTTCCACCTTAAGCATTTATATTAATTTTAAGCCCCCTTGGATGACCGGAAAGGCGTATTCGCTTCGACGAAAAATTTTGTAAAACAACGATTTTCCTTACTCTAAATAATTTTTGTAATAATAAAATATAACGGATAATATCAGTACCGTAAATAGCCTTTTTTGCGCCCTGGGCGAGCTTCTATAACTGCGCCCTTGTTTTTTTTAGATATTATAGGTACCCAGAGTAATGTATCGGACTCTCTGGACTAGACATTCCAGAATCTACGTCCTGTGCCTGGGCACCGGTGGCACCGCCCTATTTACGGCACTTGATAATATAGCTCACTATTTTCAGCATCGAATTCTCCCTGTCTACCTGTTTTAGAATTTAGCTGTGGTGAACCGATTTCTATATTATTTGGTAGGGATGTATTTCGAGCTCAAATATAGTGCATAGATCTTTGTGGTGAAGGTGGTTTACCACTGACTGTCAAAAGTTCTCTCGTCGCAAGAGAAATTGGTCAAATTGGCAAGTTAAATAATGAATGATGGGTGTAAAATCCAGGATAAGGTTTCACGTTACTATAGGAGAGAGCTGTACCCTAGCACTAGGATCCCTAACACCTACCACCCTAATGCCCTAAGGTCCTAGCCCTAACCATAGGTTTTTGTAATATATAAATATTTTTAATAAGTCCAGGAAACCTGCTACCATGAGACCTAAAGTAGCAGGCGGATAGTTGAAGGGAATAAAAGGATGGAAATGATTTTCTCACTGTCAATCACCCAGGCTCAGGTGACTGTGGTTAGGCTAAAGGTGTTTTGGCCACAGTGAGAGGTTGTCGGTAGAGATTTGGGAGTCGGTCGGAACACTTCCAGAGAGTCGCCCTGGACGAGTGTTTAAGGGTAGGAAATGGGAGATGAGTGAGACACAACTAGAAGTTGATATTTGATTTATTATTCTCAATTATCACAATATATACTTGTTCACCTTTACACACACAAATATTTACAAATTTCCTAACACAACACACATATTATGTACAAATTATTAGAGTAGGTTAAATTATGTAGAGTAGGAATATGATGATCGTGCGTCGACGCGATCTAGTTCACATGTTCAATGCTGAACAATGGGCGATTGCCTTAATTTGATTCTAAGAGATCGGACTCCCACGAATTCCGAATGGACTTGACGATAATTCAATCATTTATCTTTATCTCTGAATGATCGTCTGACTAAAACAGATGACTTTTCCTGCCGCTACTAAGAAAAACCTTAAGTAAGATTTTATCGAGAAGTCTATTATTTATACTTAGCCCCAATTTCATCAACGACTGTTAAGGGCATTCCTTACGGAGATTCCGTAATTTACCGTATTTAGGGGCTTATAAACTAATCATTTGAAAGCTACAAAGTTAGAATAATAATATAGCAATAATCTTCAGCATATCAACATTCCTTTCCACGTTTAGAATTTTCTATTTTTGTTTATTATACTAAAGATATCAGCTTCCAAAGTAAAACCGATTTATTAAAATTCAAGCATACATTCAG
The DNA here is from genome assembly GCA_905333045.1 of Lysandra bellargus. NCBI lineage: Eukaryota > Metazoa > Arthropoda > Insecta > Lepidoptera > Lycaenidae > Lysandra > Lysandra bellargus. The sequence continues at coordinate 643,640 of HG995332.1, read as the reverse complement.
CAACTCCTTAGTATTTACAAATTACTGTTACTTATTTGAAACACACGCCAATAGATCGACAATACCATAAACTACATATTCCACGTTTTAAATTTTTTTAGGTCAATTTTGAACTAAGTTAAGTAAAAAAAATTGGGTTTTGGTGCGATCTCGGCGACGCGGCAAATGTATGGCCAAGGTCGTTTGCTCGGGGGATGGCCTTAAAGTTAATGCTCAAATTAGTATCACGTTACCTTTTTAGTTTTTCCTAGGAATGGAAGAGAAGACATGACTTTTTAACAAACTGTTAACACTATAACAGTCGTTGGTGAAATTGGGGAAAAATTCCAATTGCCAATTACTATAATATGTTAGCAGAGCTGCTATGATAGCTGTCTGCAGACATAATAGCATGCACAATAATAATTATTATGACAATCATGGGCCATCGTAGATGAATATTATGCTATGTGTATAATAATTCGACGACCTCTGTGGCTCAATTGGTTGAGTGTATGGCAACTGGCACCTCAAGCCGGGGGTCGCGGGTTCGAATCCCGCCGACGACGGACCAAAAAGTTTTCAATGTTCCTGGGTCTGGATGTGTATTAAATATTATATGTATCATATAACAAAAATCTTAAATATATATAGGTATAGTATAAAAGTATTAAATACTAGCTGGTGCCCGCGACTTCGTCCGCGTTAGCATAGTAGAATAATATCACGCCCCAAGCATTATTTTTCAAAAATATTCAATGTAAAGAATTGACTTTCCTACGATTTTATTATATGATTATATTGACTTAGTTTTTTCCTAAACAGGAGAAATAAGATGCAATACAAACGCCACGACACAATTTCGCTATAAGCAACTGAATCATGAGGGGGGGGGGGGGGGGCGCAGCCCCCCCAAATTAAATGGCACTCGAAAACCGTATGTTAAGTTTAGTTTTACACTTCGTTCTTAAAAAAGTAGAGATATAACGCCGCGACACCATTTTGTTTTAAGCAAAATGTTTCATCGTTCACCGTTGTGCTCGTCGCATATTAATCAAACGACACTCGAAATCGGTGAAGATAAGATATATAAAAGCTCGTAGCAAGGCAAGGAGTGGAGATAGATACAAAGTGTAAAGGACAAATTTGTAGGAAATTTTATGAGCTTTCATTATGTCCCGGACTTTTGTCTCCACGACGCACTGTTTTAGCGATATGAGCATAAAACTAAAAATATTGTAACTTGAGCCCCTCCCCCCTATCCTAGGTGGTATCGGTAAAATTTATAGCCTATTTGTTGACCCGACCTCTAAGTAATATTCGTGCAAAATTTGAAGTAAATCCATCCAGTACTTTCTGAGTTTATCCCGGACATACATGCAGACAAACAGACAAACAGACAAAAATTCTAACAACTATATTTTTGGCGTCCATATCGATTGTAGATCACGTCTCAAGTATTATTTTTCAAAAGTATTCAATGTACAGAATTGACTTTCCTACGATTTTATTATAGAAAAGTATAGATATTTCCGTTGTCTGGTACTCGTAACACAAGTCATTTAGGTACTTACCACGGGGCGAGACTGACGTGGTGTAAAGCGTCCATAGATATTATTATTAATTATACAGCCATAGTAATTGTACAAAATTTTATTCATTTATGTAAATTACAAAACGAATTACAACATCTACTACATAACACTAATAAAAGTGGTCTTGGCTCTATAACAAACTAAGTGGCTATAACCATTCGAATCGGTCATAAAAACCTTCGAACCTATACAACAGATTCGCGAATAATTTTAGGTGATACAAAAATTTACATATGCACAACTTCCCCGGCTGCCATTTATTTCGCTCGGGAATGATATATCTAACGTCAGATACGCTTCACGTGACGTACGCTAGTGGGAAAATACCCCTATATTTTTACATTTTATTCTTTAAGTACCCTGTAATAAATTGTGTAGACCGGGGGACCCTAAAATTATATTTACATTACAGTATCACGAATTCAGCTGTTTTTATATGCTCGGATGGAGCAACAATATTGTTAAATTTGATTTTGCTGTAAGCCGCACTTTTTACTTTTTAGGGTTCCGTAGTCAACAAGGAACCCTTATAGTTTCGGTCTGTCCGTCCGTCTGTCTGTCCGTCTATCTGTCCGTCTGTCTGACTGTCCACAATTTTGCTCAGAGACTATAGGACCTACAAAGCTGTAATTTGGCATGAATGCACATATTAATGATGGCAACAAAATGGTACATGAAATCTTAAAAAAATATTTTTATGGTACCTTCTATAATGTAACACATCAAGCGGGGATGAACATTTTTTTCGCATCTATCCCATCGTGTGGGGTGTCGTTGGATAGGTTTTTGAAAGCTATTATGAGTATTCTTAAATCATTTTCCGATTTAGGGATCCGTTCGTGAAATATTAAGTTTTAAAGTGGAAAAAGTCGTTAGAGTCCAGTGTCCCCCCTTCTGCCAGCTAAACGGTTGCTTCTGGAAATGTGAAAAAATTCACGGGAGTAGGAAATTTGCTGAATTTAAAAGGAAAACTATCACGGCTAAGAAGACTTCATAAGTTATTGAGTAAGTAATAGTCGATCAACTAAAAAAATGTATTCGGCGAAGTATAAAGGAACTTTTCGTTCAAATTCCTTTGAAAGTAACTGAGATGATGTTGTTAGCAGTGTAAAACGCGTTTTATAATTATGTATTGTACATTCATTGACCACACAAAAATTTTAAAAAAACTAGCGGTATTACGGAAGCCCTATATTGCGCGTTGCCCGACACGCACTTGGCCGGTTTTTTACAGTTTACTACTTCTTATCTTGTATGTATTCCATTTGATAAAATAATAATATATTATATTATTTGATTTAAAACAGCCTTTGTAGCTGTTGACACCTATAAATAATATTTTTTTGCTTGAAAATTAAATTTTCTATAAAATTCAAAAGTTTCATAATACTCATAATAATTATATTATGTAGATTTGTTTTTTACCTTTGGTGTGATATTGGTTTTAGTTTGTTGCCAAATAGAAAGCATCATGTATGGGATGCTTCCCAAAGTCGGTAGGTACTTAAGTAAATAACGGTTTGACGTGGGAGAGCCATGCTTCGGCACGAGTGGGCCGGCTCGACCGAAGAAACACCACGTCCTCACAGAAAACCGGCGTGAAACAGCTTGCGCTGTGTTTCGCCGAGTGAATGAGTTTACCGGAGGCCCAATCCCCTACCCTTTTCCCTTCCCTACCCTTCCCTATTTCCTTCCCTACCCTCCCCTATTACCCCTTAAAAGGCCGGCGACGCACCTGCAGCTCTTCTGATGCTGCAAGTGTCCATGGGCGACGGAAGTCGCTTTCCATCAGGACCCGTTTGCTCGTTTGCCCCCTTATTGCATAAAAAAATAAGGTCATGAATTACTAATGTCGCGAGTTTTTTAGATCGTGTTCGATGTTACGATCAAGAATAAAGTTTGTAAGTAACTTGGTGCTCTACTCGTTAACAAATTAACGAGTAGAGTCAGCAAAGTGTGTGTGATTATTAAACAGTCAGATTCAACCACTTTCAAGAAAAACACACTTAATTTCATACCATATCATGCAAAAAAATTAAAGTTTTGAGTACCTCAAATAAGGTAACATGCAATTATTTAGAGTGGAGTTATATATGCAGGCTTGAGTGACTGCTGCATGTGAGCAAACGGTATAGCACGGCTGCATATTCGGAACTCGGATGTTTAGATGTCAGACAAATAGAACCGTCTGCCGCAACTGCAAACATGGGTGAAATGGTCTAGTACCGTGTAGTGCAGGTACCATATTATTATGGTACTTGCAATCTGTATCATTCAGGCATTACAATACCTAGGCAATGTATACACTATACAATGCCTGGGGTGTCCAGATAATGTATAAAATATTATGAATATCACTGTCCATAATTACTTACTTTGCTAGGCAATCTTTACAATTGCCAGGTATCGAATAAAATTGTATTGTTCTCCCGGCAGTGTGTAAATAAATAGATGTTAGACTATGTGTAAATGTTAAGTAAAGTAAAGAACAAAATATGTGACATATTTTAACCGACTTAATCTAACAAAAAGAAGGTTACAAAAATTACGTAGGTATCATAATAATATTATATGCCTAATAGTTTCACACCAATTTTGCAAATACAGTAGCCCAGTTTTTTTTTTTTTTTATGAGTAATCTTTTTCAGGATGGACATTACTCGTAGAGATCAACTACGATAACATAGCGCGCCCCTCCAAATGACTGTTTCAATGTGTGTAGTCACATCCTTATGAAAGAGTTTGTATGTAGTAAGTATTCAACCAATCACAGTACGTACGTAATATTTCAGTTAATGTCACTTATTACCAATATTTGTTGGTCAACTAATCATAACTAGCCTACTGCGCAAGACAACGCACTTCAAGTCGTTTTGACAACGCACTTCAAACGTTTTGAATTTTGGATTAGCGCGCCAAGTTATCGTAGTTGATCTTTACTATCTGTTTTAAGGCGACGCGGCGCCTTGATAATTTGGCTGTAGCGATATCAATTTTTCTCAGCAATGACTAAAGCTAAGAAATTAAAGTTCATTGTCAGTATTCATCATGTCTTTGTATTTGAATTACCCATAGCATAACACGATTGGTTAACTTTTATAATACAGAAAAATCAATCACAAAGACCTATGTAAAAAAAGGGATTTCTATTTGGCCAACAGAGGAGAGTGATATAAGCTTCCAAAATTTGTACATAGATTGGTTTAAGCATACACTTTAATTTGCCCATAGCTTATATGAAATGTACTTACGGTTTTTAAATTACGCGACAAAAACCATTTTGTCGCTTACGCCCTTTTCATTTTTTGCTGTTCCATTGCTTGTTTTCTATGAGAGGCCGGTCCGGCCTCTCATAGAAATCTAAAACATATCCTAAAACATAAAAAATCTAAAACATATCCAACACGGTTTTTTACTTTAACCCGGCGTCACCTTAAGGCAGGGAATAATCTCAATCCAAAACGATAACCTTGCACACAACCAAAGACCAAGCGTATACCCATCGCAATAAAATTCATTTTAGCTTAGCATAAAACTGTAGTTACTAGGGGCGGATCTTCTCTATTTTTCATGTTTTTTTTTAAATATCTTTGGAAATAAATAATATTAAGAAACAAAATTGTTCGGTTAAGGATATTTTAATATAGATTTACTAACAATTTATTCAAATAAAATGTATAATTATCCTAGTTAATACTTATATTTCGATGAATTAGATTTTTGTCGGAGTTGAGTTTGTAAATGAATTACAGCCAAAGTATTACGTTTTACAAAAATGTTTATGGTTTAAAGTATTTTAAATACTGTGCTTTATATTATCTCATATTTTTTACATTTCGTTATTATATTGGAACTAGGTAAACCGGGAGTCACGGAATAACAAATTGGGGTTTATGCCCGCCTTAAGAGCTCAAACTATAACAACTATTCAAATTTCATCAAACCTTTTTGAATTATAAAATTTCGTGAAAATATAATAGGAATACTTTGAAAGTTTCCCATTTATTACAGATGGATTTTCGGGTGTAATACAATTCCAGTGAGCCTCACATTAATCCTGAAGGTAAAATGAGGTCAAGAGAAATCGATTTTGATTATTAAACTTTAAGTTTATTCGGTTAATGACTCGATGTAATGGCCCTTTGGAACGTCATTCCTCAGATGTTCGCAAACTCTCCACTTTTATCTCATCCCGTTATGAATCTTCAAGACGAGTGTAATAGCTTTCCGGTGCATATATGAGATTTAAGAGGAGTCTTTCTCCATATACAATATACAGTTAAATTAACTAGATGCACGGTGATGACGTCATTACGGAGCTTGCATGTACATTCCAGTGGTGAGTCAGGTTAGTGTGACCGTGTTGTACTGTATATGTTTTAAATTATAATTTTCTGTCTTTTTAGTAAAAGATGGCCCCGTGCGAGTTTCTTACGCCGGTTCTTCTCGCCGGGTTAGTTCCCGAACCGGTGGTAGGCAGTAGGCACCGTAGTATCGACGTTCGGTAAAGTTTTTGTAAAAAAATTACTCCGAATAAAAATATTTTGATTTGATTTGATTTGATACATATTTCATTTCACCGTAAATAACGTCGTTTTTAATAGATTATGCAATATAATATCACTATGAGCCTTGTCCAGAATATAATAGGGATTATTTAGGGTGCAGTGCCACGCAAGCCGAGGCCTAAGGATTAGGTTCTTGTCGAGCCTCACCAATTAAATATAGGGGTGTAGGCTATTTTTAACCGACTTCCAAAAAACGAGGAGGTTATATGTTCGGCTGTGGTTTTTTTTGTATGTTCAACGATTACTCCGCCGTTTGTGAACCGATTTTCGAAATTTTTGTTTTGTTGTATTAGGTTTCACTTCAATTTGGTACCATGTTCACAAAAGTGGTGACCTGATGATGGGATCCATGAGTAATCGAGGGAACTCCTCGAAATTTATATGGAAACATATGGTGATTTTGGTTTTATGAGAAGCATCCTAAGCATATGCTACGAATGCTACGCATTATAGCGTAAATCGCAACTTTTTATTTCACCATAACTTCTAAACCAAACGTCCAATTTTAATCATTCAAACACCAAATATTATCTTCACAAACTGTACTTAGTGATGAAATAATTAATTTTGATAAGGATTATCAGCATGAGTACAATAAATGCGTTAAAATGTAGTCCAAAAAAAATCAAGATTTTTAAATAAAAAAATGGTTGTTGTACCTCACTTGACAAAGATTGGTATAGTGTGTCGCGGACGTTTTTGTAGATATTTATAAGATCTACATTTAGGTACTTAGAGCATTTTATGATTCTATCTTTTATAGTTTAAGCAGCGTGCGCAAAATAAGTAACTTTTCTGGTTGATTTTTTTCACCTTGTGTCAGAAAAACCCAAATATCTTACGGAACCCTATATTTTACAAGATAAAAAGTAGACTATGTTACTCGTAAATAATGTAGCTTTCGAATGGTGAAAGAATTTTTAAAATCGGTCCAGTAGTTTTTGAGCCTATTCATTACAATTAAACAAACAAACAAAGTTTACCTCTTTATAATATTAGTATAGATTATATTATATATATATTATAAAGCGGAAGAGTTTGTTAGTTTGTTAGTTTGTTTGTTTATTTGTTTGTTTGTTTGAATAGAGGAAAATAAAATATAAAAATAAAATAAAGGAATAGAGGAAAAAAAACGGGAGGAAATTATTTAAAAGGGCTTATTTGAACGAGCTAATCTCAGGAACTACCTGGTCCGATTTGAAAAATTCTTTCAGTGTTAGATAGTCCATTTATCTAGATAGACTATAGGCTATATTTTATCACTCTACGACTAATAGAAACGAAGAAATAGAGGAAAATGTGGAAAAAACGGGGGAAATTATTTGAAAGGGCTTATCTCACGAATTACTGGAGCAATTTTTCTGTTATTTTGCACAGATAAGAAGTAGACCATGTAAAGGATCATAGGCTATTTTGTGTGAACTAATTTGTCTGTGAAATATCTAATTTACGCGGGCGAAGCCGCGCGGAACGTCTAGTGAGAAATAAAGTATTTACGCGTACTTTATTATTAATATAAAGTACACAGTACAATTACCTTAAATAACGTACAATACTTTATTATAAAGTACTGTTGGCAACCCTAAGTAGCGCTGGCACGGCGACCAGTGGAAATGCGAAAGTATAGACAAACTGTGGAGATAAACTTAAGGTCAAAGGTGCCCTTCCGATCTTTTGTCGTTCCGAAAAATTCAATTAAAATGCCACTTTATGAAAAATAGTTATAAAAAATCAAATAATATCCTACTTTATGACATATACTATAGTCTGTCATAAAGTGGCATTTTAATTGAATTTTTTCCGGTCGCGATGAGCCGCGGTAAAGATCGGAACGTCACCTTAAGTTTATGTCCACAGTTTGTCTATACTTTCGCATTTCTACTGGTCGCCGTGCTAGGGCTACTGGGGTCTGGGATTGGCGTCTTGATCAATGATGATCTATTAGGAGTCCGTTTTGATGGATCACTGATTACATTATCGGCAGTCCATTCCATTAGCTAACAAGAGTGATGCACTTAATATAATGCACTTGTGTGAGCGCAATTAGGCGTAATAATCTCGTAGATACGCTGTTTGAACTAAACCGAGTGACATAATCAAATAGAAGCGCACTATACACTCTAGTATAAGTTGTGTATAAATACTTGATACCTACTTATATAATCTATGAATCTAAGATACGTCCATGCGTATTGAGGGCGAATGGAGCAAAATTTAAGATTTCATATTTTATTTTTATACGTCTCGATAATAAGATAAGCCTAACATTGTTTCATTTTACTAAACAAAGATCTGTACTAGCAAAAACACAATCTTGGCAACGCAATCTCAACTTGCGTGAGTTTTAAGTAATGACACAGTTTCCATCAAGAGTAACTGTGGCTGCAAATTATCTTAATACTAATACAATAAGGTTGAAATTACTTTGTAGTCGTCATTCACATTATACCTGCCATAGTTGATACAGGTTGTTGGCGTTGAATAGTTGAAATGTGCCTCGTATTGAGTGTACTGATTGGGCGATGTTATGTGGAATTATACTTTAACAAGCATTCTTTGAACATATTTCGTGTCTTACATTTGTGCATTTTTTTTCATTAGAAATAAGAAAATAATATTAAAATAGATTGTATATATATTATTTATTTGACTACATTCCAGCAACGGTTCCTTTGTGGCGGTAGTCGGTACTAACCAACAATCCAGACTTCGGCCTGCGGCACGCATATTCCCACAACATCGAATGTGCTCCGAACCAATTTTAAATACGTCATCCACTAGTATCGTCAAGACCTTGGAAAATAATTAAACAAGCTTACTTTTTATTACAGAACTGCGATAATATAATATAAAGTTCATGCGGTATATACTTGGAATCAAGTCTTATCTTTGTAAAATGAAGTAGTTGAAATAATTATACTCAAAACATCATTATAATAAAAAAATATATATTCTAGCGTGCAATTTGTTTGCGTGGATCAGTGGTCAGTGTATTATTTAAAATTGACTTGACCTTCATGTCAAATTAATAGAAATATGACAGGTGTTTTATTCGTAGTTTTTTATTTAATTTGTTTAAAACATATAAAACATTATAATATTTATAATGAACCTTTTCAATTATAAACTTATAAGTACTTAATACTTACAATATACAAGGTGTAACAAAACTAAGTGATAATACTTAAGGGTGTGTACGTGCTCCTTGTAGAGAGTTCACTGTGAAAGTAGCAGCGCTGAAAGACCATTTTTTTTCACTTTTGTATGGGAAATCTCGTGACGTTGGGGCACTTGGGGCGCTTGTCCATACAAATCACAAAAAAATTGGTCTTTCAGCGCTGCTACTTTCACAGTGAACTCTCTCCAAGGAACACATTACCTACATACACCCTTAAGTATTATCACTTAACTAAGGGTGTACATGGTATAACAAAAGTTACACCCTGTATAATGTATATATTAGCCACTGTCGTCAGCAGTATTTCAGGACCAATACGACCTTCAAAACTTCAAGAAGGGAGCGTAATTCCCTCCGCACCTGCAGTTTTTCTGTGTGTCCATGGACGTCCATTTCCATTTTATATAAAAAATAATAATAAAGGAATACAATTCTGTACCACAATATTTTATTATATTCACGTAGTGCGCTGGAAAATGCGTAATGTGCAAGTATCTGGGGGCACGGGAGTGCCCCCGCCAAGATGAGCCAAGCGAAGCGCGCAAGGGCACTACCTACCTTTTCTCGAAACGTATCGTCGTAACTTTGGTTTGGATAATACCAGATAATTGAAATTTTTAGGATATAATGACATGAGTGAAATAATAAAATGCGCAAAGTTTGAATATCGTAGCTATTATACTTTAGATTTTATAGGTGTCCAAAAACCCACAATTTTGGCACTGACTCAACCTATCATCAAAACTGTTAGGGTACTTCCTGAAGTCTGAGAATGCTGAAATTTGGTATGTAACATACTATTAGTACAGAAACAAAAAAAATATCAAATCCAACCTAACCTATATCCGTACACTTATAGAGCAAAATTAGGCCAAAAATTGTGTTTTTGTATGGGAGCCCCCCTAATTTTTTCTATTTTATTTTAATATTATTATTAAATATTAAAGTAGACATATTATCAAGAACTTTGAGAAAAAATCAAGTACCTACCTGTTGCCATTATTGACATAGAGCAAAATAGGCCAAAAAAATCACGTTTGTTGTATGGGAGCCCCCTTTAAATATTTTTTTTTTTTTTTTTTTTAGTATTTGTTGTTATAGCGGCAACAAATATACATAATCTGTGTAAATTTCAACTCTCTAGCTATTATTCTTGAGTTACAGACTGAAGATAGACAGACAGACAGACAGACAGACAGACAGACAGACAGACAGACGGACAGACGGAAAGACAACGAAGCCTTAGTAATAGGTTCCCGTTTTTACCCTATGGTTACGGAACCCTAAAAAATACGTGTTATCCTTGAGAGACCACAGACTCACAGAAAACCGGCGTGAAACAGCGCTTGTGAAAACTTGTTATTTTTCATTTTTAATAAACACACATTTTCACACAACACAAACCTCACAGTCAAATAACATTTTTAAGAAATCAAAAAACGCACTTAATATAGAAATTAGAAACTCAGTAAAAAGTAATATCTAATAAACTGTTAAATGTACAAACTTTTAAATGTTAAAATAATAAAAATCTTCTAAGAAAACTATAAATATACTGGCGCAAACAAAAATAATATTATGTTACAGTGCTCATCACATGAAAAAATGGCCTCCCAAAATACAAAACACTTCTGTAATGTAAACAAATATAAACCGTACTAAACAAAAATGCACTATGAACAAAAATTAGATTTCCGTCTATTATTTTTACTCGGATTATAGGCAACGAACATATCCGATTACTTCCGAACGCGCCATTTACGCCGGCTCGGAACTCATGCCGCAGGACCTGGCCCAGTAAATCGCACACGCACACACATTTGCGAACAGTGTACGAATACGAAAATCTTAACTCACACATATAGGCGGGGTCTGCGTGACGTAAACTATAAGAGCTATACTATTGAAACTTGGTAAGTAGATGTAGTCATCTACTTACCAAGTTTCAATAGTATAGCTCTTAATATAGTTTCACAGAAAAGTGGCTGTGACATACGGACGGACAGACAGACAGACAGACAGACAGACATAACGAATCTATGAGGGTTCCGTTTTTTGCCATTTTGGCTACGGAACGCACCTGCAGCTCTTCTGATGTTGCCAGTGTCCATGGGCGACGGTAGTTGCTTACCATCAGGTGACCCGTTTGCTCGTTTGCCCCCTTATTTAATAATAAAAAAATCAACATATGTGGCAGTGCAAACGAAAAGGTACCTTGCCACGGGTATTGAGTTATGCATAGTTCCAAAAAGTAGATTAAATTTGCTATCAATACAAAGGAGAGAACCACTATTTTTTTTATAAATTTTTGAAATTGCGACTTCCGAAATGCACAAGTTGAAAAGTTGCACTTAAAGTTTGTGATGGTAAAAAACACACTGTGAACCGCATTAAGATTTTGATACAAAAATGGAAAAATTATTAAAAAATTTAGGGGTCCCCATCCGAAAAAAAAAATTGTTTTGTTTCAGTTGTATCTATGGGGAATAGGTACAACTGAAACAAAATTTTTTTTTCGTCTAACCTATGCGTATAGGGTATCTATGGATAGGTCTTCAAAAATCATATTGAGGTTTCTAATATCATTTTTTTCTAATCTGAATAGTTTGCGAGAGAGACTCTTCCAAAGTGTTAAAATGTGTGTCCCTCTAACTTCTAAAGTATGATAATTCTAAAAAAAATATATGATGTACATTAATATAAAAACTACTAACGAAAATTGGTTCAACGAGATCTAACAAGTAGTTTTTTTATACGTCATAAATGGTAAACTTAACTAATTTAACTTTCATATTTAAATCAAATAAAATATAAAAATAAATCATGAACCTTTTAATTTTATAGAAATAAACCTTGCTGCTGCGGAACCCTTCATGGGCGAGTCCAACTCGCACTTGGCCGGTTTTTAATTTTACAACAGACTTCAACCATAAATAAAAGAGTACAATAATGTATATAGGCTTGTGATTAATATTATCATAGTGTGCACATTGCAGTGTATCTAATATTTTATTTGTTAAAAAAGTGTATGATAAAAGCATAATTTCAAAATAATATTAGCTCGATGCACTCCTTCACCATATTATAAACTATAACTGTGCGAAATTTCATGCACCTACGTTGCCGCATTTTTCGTAAAAAGGGTTACAAAGTCTGTCGCTCGCGTAATAAATATTATGATTAATTTTAGCAGTAGCGCGAAGTAGAAAACGTGGAATTCCATTCATATAGCTACTTAATTATTACTCGAAAATGAGGTCACAAATCATTTGCATATCAAAGATTTTATCTATCTTTGAGCTTGTAAGAGCGGATAAAATCGATGATTGAGTTCTAGTGCTTGTTCACTGTTCATAAAACTCGGTTGGATCAACTTCAGATCATTTTATGAGAGATAAGTGCCCGATCTGCCTACTAAAAGGCGTCCTTTGATCGCTTAGAGAGAGTTGTTGGGGGAATACATGTATTTGCAACTGTCAAAAACGTTTAAGTTACTTTCGTAAGTATATTAACATCATTATTTTATCAAAATTAGACCAGTATCTTAGACACTAAAGTTACAGATTATTTTATCTACTATTATAGTTAAAATATTTTAATGTGACACCTGCAGCGGTCATTGACATTTTTAGTATAGGAGCAATATGAAAAATGCTCGCACTGTATTCAGTTAACTTGGTAACTCTTGGTAACTCTCGGAATGATAATCTTCAACTATATTTTATAAGTTCGAAATGGTATACAGCCAAACCTGGTTAAGCTAGAGTGCAAGGGAACACGATTTCACTCTCGCTCATAGAGGTTTCTCACTAACTCGAGTTTCTCGCTTACTCAGGTACAAGGTTAGCGTTTCTCTCTCTAGAGGTATGCAGATTTCTGCGTACCAGAGGTACGCAGAAATGACAAGTCAAAAATTCATGCACTACAATATAGAATTTTATTTTATTTAGAACTTATTTTTATTTTAAAAAATCTGTCAATTCCTTTCAATTTTGTAAAGTTACGGACAGAATAATTCTGCGATTTGAAATTGTACAAAGACTGCAACTTAACGCGCGAAAAACCAATTACGGCGCAACGGACTTCCAGGCGTCATCTAGATTTATATAAAGTAAAAAGTAAACGAAACAAAAGGCTTTAAAATGCACCAATTTTCGATATTAAAAATCGTTTAAATGTATAAACCAATTTCGCGCACCGGCGACTGTGGGTCGCATTTTATTAACTTTCAATTATAAACTTGTTGAACAATAACAGTTACACATTTTATCCTTGTTTCAGCCGCAGCAAAGTAAATTAAGTATATTAAAGTGGTCGACCATCGAATTTCTTTTTCAAATTTCGCGCGATATTAAGGCGCTGTATTGAAAAAACTGTCCTTTTTGACGTAATACTAAAGGACCCTCAAAAATGTTACAAATCTGGTAATGAGATATACATATCTTCATAGCCTTATCTAGGTTTGAGAAGAACTAAAAACGCGATTAATTTATTTTGCCTTGATACATTTAATTTTCGAAATGACCTCTTAAAAATACGAAATTTGAAGATTATTTTTAAACGAAAATAGATATTGTATTGTAGGAAATTAGTCTAATAAATAGACACCTTTGCAACTCGAAATCGTATAGAAGCATTTTGTTTAAATGCATAAACTGCTAAAATTACGTTTTGCCGCATGCTTTCCGAGCGAGCCGATAGCTTCTGGCCGCAGCGTATTCATGACTTTATAGTCATACAAATTAAGTATAAAATTGCCCAAATTTATTTTCGATATATTACGCTTTTATTAGCTTCACTTTGTAAAAATCTTGGGATATTAATTTGACCCACTTCCCGGTCTTAAATTAGGATGAAATTTTGCATACGCTCCGAGTTCTGATGACAATACATAGACTATAGTTTGTTCGTTCTAAGATGATATGGGTGACAGTTCTCATATTCCTTGCTACGGATTTTTTTTACAAGAAAACAAAAAAAAAACAGAATGTAATAAATTATATTCCATCTACAAAAATAAATGTTTCCTGTAATTGTAAATGAATAAAAATGAAAAGTTGCTAAATGCTAACTTATTGATATAAAATTATAAATATTAACTTTGAAATAGGAGTATAAAATTATTGTTACGAAAATATTTGAAAAATGTCAGATGCATGAAACGGAACTTATGTCAATAGAGATTGACACTGTTGAATCGAAATCAAATCGATAAAAAAGGGCGGCCATCTTAAATCGCCGGCGTCACTCTGAAACAACAGTACGAAATCGATAATTTCGATTGCAATTCCTTTACGAGGTGATTCGATATTTTTAAACTATTCGATTAATTTTTTTAGGTAACTTCCCTACTATTGTCAATTATAATGTGTCACGCATATCATCATAAAACGAACAAACTATAGCTAAGAAACGTCATTAATATTACAGTTAAGTATTAGGCGACCGAATCAAGAAATTCCGTAACGAAACTAAACCTAACACACCCCCCCCCCCCCCCCCCACTCCGACCGGTACAGCGCAGCGCGGGCGGTGCGGCGGCGCATCTTTTAAGTTTTAACATCGTTTCAGTTCGGCAGACTTCGGCACGGTGTTGTGTGCGTGTGACTATGTAACGATTTTTTCAATAATAATATGAATGAGGTTCTAATTTTGTGATAGTCTAATTCTGGAGACACCAACATGGATTGTTTTTTTTTTGTCTTTGACATAGTATTTCTTCTGCGAGCGGATTGCAACGTGTAGAGTTGTAGACGAATTACTAAAACATAATTAATTCTCTTTTTCATTTATATTAAATTGTATTACATCCCCACTTGGGTAAGTGATGCATACTTTTATTATATTTACTTTAGAGAATAATTTATGTTTTACTTAATTTCATAAATATGACATCTTGAGAATGTAGGTAACTAAACATAGACATTTCTTGCAAATATTTATTTTGTTCATGTTTTGTTCTGCATTTTGTGTTCTTTGACTGCCTCACCAATGGTTAATAGCATGCAATAATTGTACTTTACAATCTTACCGGGCTAGTAGCTATAAAGATTTGATGTCGCAGTCAAAGTCAGAATCTGGGTAGTTATGAAAATGTCTGGATGCTAATTCAAGGGATCACCGGGACGGTAATCACCGCAACGGGAACCCTACCTGCCTGCCCTGCATCCAGACTACTTTCGACATACCTATCTACAACCTACCTACCGGAGCCCCAGGAAAGTAAAGTACTTGTAGGCACAACAGGGTCAACACATTGTGAGCGACGAACCACGATCCCTATAATCTATATTTTTTTAATTTATATTTTAATATATTTTTAAGTTCATTTCTATCAGAGATCAACTACGATAACTTGGCGCGCCCCTCCAAATGACTGTTTCAATGTAGTCACATCCTTATGAAAGAGTTTGTATGTAGTAAGTATTCAACCAATCACACTACACGTAATATTTCAGTTTTGTTGGTCAACTAATCATAACTAGCCTACTGCGCAAGACAACGCACTTAAAGTCGTTTTGACAACGCACTTGAAACGTTTTGAATTTTGGAGGGGCGCGCCAAGTTATCGTAGTTGATCTCTACCTAATTTTATTTAACACGCCTTTATGTGTTACAACTAGACTAGACAACAAATGCAATGTAATAGTTTTACCGTGGCAGTCCCCGAGTGCTACATGTATATTATTTCCATAAATACTAAATAGTGTACAGTTTTATAAGGTTGCATGGCTGTCGCAAGATGCGAAATCACCCAGGGGGCTTAACAATTTTCTCATTACGCTATATCGCTTACGACAGATAGTAATTGGAACGATGTTCCTTATGGCGCGTTCGGCGTTGCGAAAGGAGGCTAGACGGAATGACACGTCTTGAACTCGACACTTTTTTTAGTACCTGCGAACTAGGGGCAGATATGGCGTTGATAAGTATATTGAGTGTTACTTAGTATTACTGTTCGTCAACTAGATGGCGCTCTTGAGAACAAACAGTGACATCTACCGGACGTTTAAATAAAATTTATTACAATTCTACAAAAGTGTCGTTGTTAGTATTCCTGGACGTCAATAGATGGCGTTTTTTTTTATAACTTCGTTCCATCCCGGTGTCCCTTGACACCTCTTAGGTTTTTTATTTAAGCAAATGCCATGAAATTTTGTAGTCGTAAGCCAGCCGATGACTATGAATGATATATAAGTTTTTCTATCTCGTCAGCTGTTAAAGAAAACAGCTATTTATCAAAAACTATATAACCTCTGGGAGCTACTCCACTGACCCGTCAAATTTATATTTATAATATTATGAATGATGGATCCATCTATAGTCTATACCCATAATATTGTAAGAACTTTTTATACCACATTTAGGCAATAAATCATTCTATAATCTATTCTATTCTATGAAACCACTTTCATCTAGGTTCAAAAATTTTACTTTTCTTATTAAGTTTATTAAATATTTTTTTTATTAAATAAGGGGGCAAACGAGCAAACGGGTCACCTGATGGTAAGCAACTACCGTCGCCTATGGACACTCGCAACATCAGAAGAGCTGCAGGTGCGTTGCCGGCCTTTTAAGAGGGAATACGCTCTTTTCTTGAAGGTTTTCAGGTCTTATAGGTCCGGAAAAACTGCTGGTGACAGTTCATTCCAGAGTTTTACAGTGCGCGGCAGAAAGTTACGCGAAAAACGCACTGTGGAAGACTGCCACTCATCAAGGTGATGAGGATGGTATGTTTTTCGCGTGGGACGATGGCGAAAAGTTGCAGGTGGTATAATTTCCGAACAATTCCTCAGAGCACTCCCCGTGATACAACCGATAGAGGATGCAGAGTGAAGCTACATCTCGGCGTAATTCCAAGGGGTCCAAGCTGTTTGAAACACTATGGTAGTCAACAATTCGAGCGGCCCTTCGTTGGATACGATCCAGAGGGAGCAGTTGGTATTTTGGCGCCCCTGCCCAGAGATGAGAACAATATTCCATATGAGGCCGAACCTGCGCCTTGTAGAGTTGTAGGCGTTGGTCCGGACTGAAGTACTGTCTCGCTCTGTTAAGAACACCAAGCTTCTTCGAGGCTAATTTGGCCTTACACTCTAGATGATATTGGAACTGGACTTCGCTCGATGTGTTGACGCCAAGTATCTCAATGCTAGGGGAGATGGTTAAAGATGTGCCTTCGAAACGAGGACATACGACCATTGGTGACGTTTTAGTGGTGAACGCGCAGACTTGTGTCTTGGCGGGGTTGAATTGAAGCAAGTTACGTCTACCCCAGGGGTCACCAATTAGTTTCGCTCGGGGTCCGTTTTAAGAAATAAAATGACCTTCGCGGTCCGCACAAAAAAAATTCAACAAAAATGTAAATACGGAAATTACACAGGTATTTGTATCAATGAGAAAAGTGTCAGTTTTTGTTGACTACATGTTCAATGTTGATCAGTATGTGGAGACCGACAATTTTTTTTCATTTTCGAACATGCTTGGTCCGCACACAATGGTTCGGCGGTCCGGATGCGGAACGCGGTCCGCCATTTGGTGACCCCTGGTCTACCCCATTCAGAGACCTTCTCCAATGAATTCTCCATCTTAGACACAAGTTCGTTTCGACTCTCAGTGACATTTTGCCGAGAAATATTGGGGGAGCCGGTATATACAGCATCAAATGTACTATCATCCGCATAGCAATGAATGCCGCTGGTTTGCAACATGTCATTGATATGCAGTAAGAATAGAGTAGGCGATAGCACACAGCCCTGAGGGACACCAGCAGCAACAGACTGAGTTTCCGAGCCTTCGCCGTCAACTACGACCTTTATGCTTCTGTCTGCTAAGAAACCAGTGACCCACTTACATAATTTCTCAGGCAGCCCGTATGATGGAAGCTTTGAAAGCAGCGCTTTATGCCAAACCCGATCAAAGACCTTCACAATGTCCAAACTAACAGCCAATGCCTCTCCCTTCGACTCAATTGCCTGAGCCCAACGATGAGTCAGGTACGCCAAGAGATCACCAGCCGAGTGACCCTTACGGAACCCGTATTGTTTGTCGCTTAGTAATCCCTGGCCGTCCAAGTATCGAAGAAGCTGGCTATTGATAATAATTCCATTGTTACTACCCAGTTTAATTGTTACTACCCAGTACACACCCTCAAAACATGAGATGAAATGTTTAGGTACTTTTTATATATAGTGGGCATTTCTGGTTTAGGTAAAATATTGAATGACTAGATAATACCCACAACTCCGTTGCGCCAAAATTCGTTTGTGGCGCGGGGACCGTACATTTTTCTGGGATAAAAAGTATCCTATGTCCTTTCTCAGGACTCAAAATATCTCCATACTAAACTTCAGCAAAATCCGTTCAGCGTTTTGGGCGTGAAGAGGTAACAGACAGACCGAGAGACACTTTCGCATTTATAATATTAGTATGCATTATAAAAAAAATATTCACGGGTAAAATCACCGTACGAAACCAAAAATTTCAACCGCTGCTGCAGCTGAAAACTCAATTTATTGAATTCTTTATTGAAAAATCCAATTCACATCCATTTTTTTATAGTTCCGGCTAATACGAATCCCACCAAAAACATAAATGTAAAAATGGACAGCCAAGTTCTATACAAACATTATTCTTATCTATGGACTTCGCCGTAAAAAGGATGGAGATCTAAATGAGTGCCAAGTTCTATGGAAAATTGAAATATGTATGTATAGGAACCAAAATATAACATTATGAACAAATAATAGAGTCTATTTCTTTGCTTTATTGAGAATCTATAACAATGGATGTTATTTAAATAATGTTAGACCTTAAACTAGATTAGATCTAACTTGGCCAGTTTTCATGACATCAGTCATTTCATAGAGTTATTCAACATAGTCACCTTCTATACATTTCATAAAGTTTCTTCACTTCACAAATAAATATTTATGAGCTCCAATTAGCCATACAATAAACGTGATTTTTTGGTCTTTTTTGCTCAAAATCAATAATGGCAGCCGGTAGGCACTTGAAATATTCACAAAATCTTAAATTATATTTTTACTTTCATAATTTTTAATAAAAGTGAAATAAAAATTAAAGGGGGGTCTCCATACAAAAAACACAATTTTTGCCTAGTTTCGCTCTGTCCGACTCGCACTTGACCGGTTTTTTTTTGTTTTCTGATTTTTTCTTACGATTTTCGTTACGTTTTCTGATCCTTCACACACAATTACCGAGCTGGATTCCAAATTTCAGCCTTCTAGGTCATCTGGAACTGGGTTAGAATTTTGATCTATAGGTCAGTCAGTCAGTGATAAAAATGTGGATTTTCGGACGTTAATATCTTAATAACCGTTTAAGGTGTGTTTATGAAATTTAGATTATATATTTATCTCGCAAGTCTCATTATATGAGCCGAATTTGAAACGTTTATGTGAAATAGTTTCTGAATTATGAGGGGGTCAAAAGTAGCTGTAAATGGTTCGTGTAATATTACACACGGTGCTGCTCGCCAGTTTTATGCTGGAACTTGGCTTGACACGCTACCGCGGGTCTAGATTTCGATTTCGTTTCTAACGGTTATTACTTATTAGTCTTATTACCGACCAAAGTGATTCGAATATGGATTGCTGAAACTGTGTAGCTAAAATTTGAGGAGCCGTAAGATAATACACGGTGAATATCGGCGCGGCCCATATTATGGTTTCTTTTTATTACATTTTATTACCCCGAGTACCTACTGCCAGAAGGCAAATTTTTTTCTGTAGTAAAAAAACTACACAACATTTTATTGAAATTCTCCTGGAACGTATGTTGCTATTCGGTGTAAAATATATTTTCATATTTCGTGCACTACACGTTGTTTTCCAAATATTTTATGTTCGGCACTGGTATTTACAACAGATAAAAGTTTATATTTTTCATGTTTATTTTATTAAAATACTAGCTGCTGCCCGCGACTTCGTCCGCGTTAGTATAGTAGATCAAATGACGCATTCCAAGTATTATTTATTGTACAAAAATATTAAATATACAGAATTGACATTCCTACGATTTTATTATATATAGATGTTCCGCGCGGCTTCGCTTGCGTAATTTAGGAATTTCACGCAACCGTATATTTTTCCGCAAAAAATAGCCTGTCTCTTCACGTGATCTATTCTTCATGTTTGCCAAATAACATAAAAATTGCTCCAGCAGTTCTTAAGATAATAAGCAATTTCGTATAATTTCCCCCGTTTTTTCCACATGTTTCTCTATTTCTTCGCTCCAATTAGTTTTAGCGTGATAAAATATAGCTTATAGCCTTTCTCAATAAATGGGCTATCTAATACTGAAAGAATTTTTCGAATCGGACTAGTAGTCCCTGAGATTAGCGCGTCCAAACAAACAAACAAACAAACTCTTCCCAATTATAATATTAAGAGCCCGGGTAACCCTCGAAATTCTCATACATACGTAATACCAAAATAATTTTGTCATACGAAAATATTTAACATGTTTGAGTTATTTTTCAGCATAAAATAGTAATTACCTAGGTTCCTGAACAAAAATTAACTTCAAAATATTTAGACACAAAAAAAAAAAAATTTTGTGTATAAATTTTTTTTACTAAATTTACTACTAAATATTTAAACACTAAAAAATAGAGTAAAACACTAAAACATTTATAAATAATTAGTAAATTTACTACAAAATATTTTAATACTAAAAAATATTTTTTCGATTTGAAATATTTTGTAGTAAATTTACTATTTTTTTATATATTTTTTAGTGTTTTACTCTATTTTTTAGTGTTTAAATATTTAGTAGTGAATTCAGTAAAAAAAAATTTTACATTAAAAAATTTTTTTTAGTGTTTAAATATTTTGAAGTTAATTTTTGTTCAGGAACCTAGGTAATTACTATTTTATGCTGAAAAATAACTCAAACATGTTAAATATTTTCGTATGACAAAATGATTTTGGTATTACGTATGTATGAGAATTTCGAGGGTTACCCGGGCTCTTAAGTATAGATTGTAGCGGACTTGGGTAGAGCTCAGAGTAAAACACACGGTGAAGGTGGTAATGGCAATGAACGATTTATTCTCGATTCTCAGTCTTATATACAGATTTACGAAAATTAGTTCCAACGGCGATCGTCAGGGAGCACTGCAGTCGTCGTCCGGTTTGCGCATGCGCCGACCGAGGATATAAATATACCCGGCGCACGCGCTGCGCCTCAGTTCGATGCTCGCAGGTGGACGGACGGGTTGTACGTCACGATGCTCAACGCGCATGCGCGGTCCTCGCATACTAATATGCGGCGACGCACGCGCAGAGCTTCAGTGCGGCGCTCGCTGGGTAGCGGAGTGGTCATGCCGCGCGTCGCTTCACCATGTGGGAGCGAGATAACGCTATACGCGGCTCTGCGCTCTTATAATAATTATAGCGCGCGTTCGGCGCTCAGTGTAGCGCTCGCAGGCCGGCGCGCTGCTCATGTGAGACGCCTCCATATCACTCCCCCTCAAGAGAAGCGTACGTTTCGTTTGACGACACGACCGCTTCTCGTTATGTATGGCTGATGCGCTGGTGCAGGTGTTGTCATTGTCGTCGTCTGGTCGCTGCTGCTGGTTCCACTGACTTCTTCGCTAACGATGTAAGCCGGCTTGAGTCGGTCTAGGGAAACGACAGTTGTACGTAGGGGCAGTTGAATTTTGAAGTACTTATCTTAGCGCTTAAGTACCTCAAACGGTCCGTCATAAGGCGGTGATAGCGGTGCGTTCACCGTGTCGTTGCGCACAAAGACGTGTGTGCAGGTGGCCAGGTCCTCGTAGACGAATGGCCGCAAGTTAGTTGCGGGCGTGCGCTGCGTTGCCGGCGAAAGAGAGGCTGTTCAAAATGTTTTAACCTTTTTGGAAATACATTAGTTTTTATAATTTAAATATATGACAAGTTCGAAAGGATGACTTTTAGTAGAGAAAATATTGTGAATTGTGTGTGTAATGAGAAAAGAGTAAAATAAATATTATAATTCAGTCTAATAAGCGTTTAATTGAGAATATAAAGAGCTGAGCTACTTTCGTTCATGGTGCCGAAACCGATTTGTGTTTGTGAAGAGTTGTGACTTGTGAAGAGAATAAGAGGTATTAAAAGAAAGAATTAATGGATAGAATAAAAAGAAAGATAATTAATTAAGAAAGTTAATTTCGCAACGGCGGCTCACGTCTTAGTGGCTAAATGGTCCGGCAGAGCGGCACGAAACTCCGATGCACCCGGGTTCAAATCCAGCCGGCGCCAGACCGTGCAATAACTTAACAGTCACACACTCACGACTCGAAGAACACCGTGAAGGGGCGAAGGGGTGTATGAGTCTCATGTCTAGGGTGTGTCTTTAGGGTGTGTATGAGTCTCATGTCTAGAGTTTACAGTAAAAGTAGCAGCGCTGAAAAAAATAACTTTTTTTCAGCTTTAATATGGGGAAATTCATGACGCTCGGGCTCGAAGGTTTGCCCATACAAATCACAAAAAATTGCTCTTTCAGCGCTGCTACTTTCACTGCGAACTCTATATAAGGGTCACATACACCCCTTTTTTGATGCGCAGGGGAAACCTGAAAAAAAGGGGGACGTGCCTCAGTTAAGCCGAATCACCCCGGAGTTATGTTGGACCCCCGGCGAGAAGCGCCGGGCTTACCCACTAAAACTACCTGCGGTTTGCCTTCAGCCGTATACGGAGGGATATCCTGGATCTGTCTAACACAGGACTCCCTTCACTACCAGCCAGCCTACCTCAGGGACCGGACTTCCTCCAAAATAGGGGAACGCTTCGACAAACTGAAGTATTCCCCTCGGCGCCGGGACTAGCTAAGCCGGGCAGGTTCCCACCCTGACCCGGAGCCCCGGATTAGACAGATGTTTGGAGGTTCGCGTAACGACGCCTCCGCACTCCTGTCCGATGCCGGCGGAGTGGAACGGAGGATGGGTCATCCTCTCTGTCCTCCGTGGCCTTTTTCTGCGAAAGGACGGTTTCGCAGAAAGAGACCTCACATACACATTACACACCCTAAGGTATTATCACTTAGTTTTGTTACACCTGTAGAATAATATTATTACGAAATATATTTCTGTTTAAGGAAAATTATTGTATCGAGATCCATACAGCGTATAGCATAATCCCTAACGTGTTGGAAACTAATTAGTGGAAGACCCTGGGGCCATTTTCCACTGCACTAAGTTAGCCGAGTTAGCCAACTGTTAGCGCTAGGCGGGTTTGCATCTTGATTTCACATTAGTAAATGGGACACCGAGAATATACTGATTCCTGACCAAACTGGTATATTACTGATAATATAACACCTTACATATTATGTAAGGTGTTATAACTTATATTATTTTTGGACGAATTTTTGGACGTTCAAAAAAACTTATTAAGTTTTCTTGAACGTCCAAAAATTCGATAAATATAATTTCTTTTTAAGGCCATCCCCCGAGCAAACGACCTTGACCATACATTTGACGCGTTGCTGAGATCGCACAAAAATCCTATTTTTTTTACTTATCTTAGTTCAAAATTGATCTAAAAAAAAAACGGGGAATATGTAGTTAATTAAATTGTCTGTGTATTGTCGTGTGTTTCAAATAAACGTAATTTGTAAATACTAGGGAGATGCTGAAAGTATGCTTCAATTTTAATGAATTGGTATTACTTTGGAAGCTAAGAAATAGAGGAAAATGTGGAAAAACGGGGGAAATTATTTGAAAGGGCTTATCTCTCGAACTACTAGACCAATTTTTCTGTTATTTGGGTCAAATAAGAAGTAGACCACGTGAAGGATCATAGGCTATTTTTTGTGGACTAATTTGTCTGTGAAATATCTAATTTACGCGTTACATTTTTTTCGCTTACTTTGCAAACGCAGGCCGAACCCTACGAGATTAAATATAATCTTAATGTACTAAGTATTGCACACTATGGAAAGGTCTACAGAAAACTTCGCAATGGTATATTATGTCTATCTCTTATGGATATTCAACAATAACATTTTTTCGTCATTTATTTTTAACTACAAAATATAATTGCTAATTTTCGAAGCGAATATTCATAATATATTTTAGATGTAACATTTCTCGCTGAAATTCCGTTACAAATTTAATTTGTACCTCCAATCTACATACACTCACTCGCCTATAGTAGCTACTTAATTATTATATTATACACCTACAACACCCAACCTAACCTACCAAATTGATTTTACTTTAGTTGAAAAATGTTTTGTTGAAAAATGTTTTGTTTTCGGGATTATTTTCGTGACTCGACATAAAAATTTTAAAGTGACCATTAGAAACGTTTTATTTCGTTCCTTTCGACTCAAATCAAATATCGGATTGTCGTCTTAGTTACATTTATACCTATTAACCCAAATAGTTTCAATACCTCTCCACGTGTAACATGAAAATCATGAGCAGGTACAGCCATCACTGGATATAATATCAGTCGGAGACAATGGATCTGAAATTGATTCTAACTAGGGGTGGGCCGAAATTCGTTTTACATTCGGTTTAACCGAACTTCGGCAGCTTGAACCGAACTTCGTCATTCGGCCGAATTTCGGTTAAAATGCCGAACATTCGGCACTAAATATTTGCACTATCATAATAGAAATTAATTTAAAAAAAACATATCTGTAGTAACAGTGAAATAAAATAAGTCTGATACAAGAACTATAGCTATACTCATTCATAGTCATTTACTTATTTGAATTATAAAAAGTAATCATATGTAATAAACAAAAAACTTAAATTGGTCTTTTTAACGACCAGATCAAAAATGTTTGGTTACTTATACAAACAAAACACAAAATTAAACCGCTCTTCTTACTAACCAAACCAGCTTCGTGGTTTATGGAAAGAAACTATAAAGTATTTTTAATAAAATAAATAAATAAATAAAAATAATACTTAATCAAAAAACAAAAATTTTGACTTTAGTTTTACTTTACAATTAGTGACTAGCTTGCTAACGGCCCCACGGGGAAGTGCGGAGTGCGGGCGGGCACATCTATCAATATTTGCAGCAAGTACGTAAATAAGTCACAACACGAAAAAACGCGGCTAAATTGAACCGAAGCTCGGCCGAACTTCAGCCGAATTTTTCATTTTAACCGAATGTTCGGCCGAAGTTCGAACTCGGTTCAAACCACATTCGGCCCATCACTAATTGTAACATGCTTCGGTGGTTTATTATATTTGTAACGTGTAATGGAAAGGGGACAGGGGCGCCGCTCCCCTCCCTTATCCCCCCATAAATAATTGATGTTTGAAGCAAGCTTAATAACTTAAGCCGCCGAGACGTATGATTGAGATGTGCAATAATTATACTTAACTTTGCTGTATTAATTTCGTGGCGTGCCATCGTGATTTTAGTAATATTGTACTCAATGCTCAGATTGCGTAGTCAAAATAATTTCGCGATTTGCCAGTTCAATACCAAAGTTATATGTCAAATCCCATACAATTTTGGCATCTTTTCTCGTATTGCCGTATCCTGTCCGTGGCGGTCATTAGCTCCTGTCAAAAAACTTATAATTAATATGTCATCGTTTTCTATACAAACCATATACAAACCGTAATTAGGGAGCTGGTGAGCATTTATGTATATGTATAATATACATATACATAAATGCTCACCAGCATATGTATAATTATTCGCTGAAGTCGCGGTAACGATTCAACTTCTTCTGAAGCTGAAATCTATGGAATCACATATTATGGAATCACTGTGGAGAAATTTTATACCTGC
Source organism: Lysandra bellargus (assembly GCA_905333045.1). NCBI lineage: Eukaryota > Metazoa > Arthropoda > Insecta > Lepidoptera > Lycaenidae > Lysandra > Lysandra bellargus. The sequence goes on along the minus strand of HG995332.1, from coordinate 617,554 downwards.
GGAGACGTAGTTAACAAATAACAGGTAGAAGCCGAATATTTCTGACGCGTGTTTAAAATAGAATTTTGTACTTCTAGCTTGGCGCGAGCGTCATCGGCTTGAAAAAAAAAAAATCAAATGGTCTGCCTTTGAAATATCACAGGCCTGAACGTCTGCCTCATCGAGTTTCTTGGTTTTCATGATAAATTCAAACATCAATCCAAGAGGCAGACATGTGCGCATAATATAGCACTTAATTTATTTTTTACATTTTTGAAACGCTGTCCATAGCGAACGCAGAGGCAACATGCTGGCAGACTATTTTTCTGTGGTCTTTCTCATTGTTATTAATCGAACAATTTCAATCTGCCAAATGTGTACTTTATATAGAGTTTTTTTAAATCATAAAAAAAAAATTAAAAAATTGAAAATTACAAATGTCAGAGTCCTGGATGTCTGCCTCTACGAATTTTTGTGTTAACAGGATGACTATGATCATCAGCCCCAGAGGCAGACATGTGCTTATAATATCACCCACCTTTTTTGGAGTTTACTCCTTAAGAATTGATTTTCATATTATATAAGGCGCCGGTATGAGAAAAATCCGAGGGGTAAAACCTACTAACAAGTAACGAAATCGTGTCACGTTTTTGCTGCGCACCTTTAGTGCGCAACTTTCTAATTTGGCTGTGAGTGTATTAAGACCATAAAGGTAATATACCTATCGGAATATTATATTATATTATTATATAATTATATTATTATATTATTGGAGTTTACTCCTTAAGAATCGATTTTCATATATAAGGCGCCCGGTATGAGAAAAATCCGAGGGGTAAAACCTACTAACAAGTAACGAAAATGTGTCACGTTTTTGGTGCGCACCTTTAGTGCGCAACTTTCTAATTTGCTTTAACAAGATTTGAATGCACAATCCTTTAAAGTTTATAGAGTGGGTATTCCCGAGTAAATATTAGGTATACATATAGAATGAACACATTATTCAGATAAAAAAGTAGTAGAGTAGTAGATTAGTTCAAATTCGGGGAGGGGGTAGCCGAGGTGTTAGAAGAAACCCCGTTCCTCTAGACCTATTGGGAGCGGAGTTATGGCTACTTTAGTAGACGTTTGACAGTTGCCGAGCTGTCAATGTCAAAGTTTGAATGCTTGTAACTCGGCAACTATTTGTCCTGGATAAGGGTTTCTTCGGCTTGATCTTCCTGGATTTTTCTCCTCTATTTGATTCTGGCCTTAGAATTGAGAAAAAAAAATGATGTCTCTGATTTAGTTCAAATTCAGGGAGGGGGTAGCCGAGGTGTTGCCTTTGATGTTAAAAGAAACCCCGTTCCTCTAGGACTATTGGAAGCTGAGTTATGGCCGCTTTTGTTCGACGTTTGACAGTTGCCAAGCTGTCAATGTCAAAGTTTGAATGCTTGTAACTCGGCAACTATTTGTCCTGGATATGTGTTTCTTCGGCTTGATTTTCCTGGATTTTTCTCCTCTATTCAATTCTAGCCTTAGAATTGAGAAAAAAAATTGATGTAAACTACAGTCGCGCGTCGGAGCTGACACACTTTTTTTTCAACATTTTTGAAACGCTGTAAATTGACAACGCAGCGCCACCATGGTGGCAGACGAGGTTCTTGATGTTCCTTATGGTATAATTATCACTATTAATAACGTCTGCTATGTGTGCTGATCATATAGAAATTTTGCTCGCCAGCTCCCTAGCTACCGCGATTGACAATGAAATGACAGATTGACAGATTTTTCTAGTCTGAGCGAAAACGTTTTTGCATACTCGATGACAGCAAGATGAGAACCCAGAATGAAGTACATCAGTTCGGACTCATAAAAAGTTGAGATTATCATTCTAAAGGTGGCTTTTGGATCTTTGTCGCGAGCGACCGCGACCGGTAAAAAATCAAATAAAATGCTACTTTATGACATAAACTATAAGTGTCATTTCCTACTGACATTTAAATTTGGGCGGCGGCAGCGGCGTAAAAGCTAGTAGGTAAGGTAAAATGAAACCTATGGCCTATGTCATAAAGTGGAATTTCGTGTGAATTTTCGTCGGTCGCGGTCGCTCGCGGCAAAGATTCGAAAGCCACCTTAAGGGTACCGTTCCGATCAACACGGCAAGCGACCGCGACTCAAATAAAATACCACTTTATGACAATATAGGCTACCGGTTTCATTTTGGTCTACGCCACTACAAAGCAGGCCAGCGGCGGCATGGGTCGCTAGACCATTATCGGTACTAAATTGAAACCAATCCGTACTTACTAATGTTATAAATGCGAAAGTGTGTCTGTCTGTCTGTCTGTTACCCCTTCACGCCCAAACCGCTGAACCAATTTTTCTGAAATTTGGCATGAAGATACTTCGAGTCCCGGGAAAGGACATAGGATACTTTTTGTCCCGGGAAAATTTACGGTTCCCGCGCGATAAACGAGTTCTGGCGCAACGCAGTTGCGGGCGTCATCTAGTAGCCTATAATGTCATAAAGTAGCATTTGATATAAATTTTTGGCGGTCGCGGTCGCTTGCGGCAAAGATCAGAAAGTCACTTTAAGGGTGAAGCCAAACGAGCGTAATTTGTGAGTTTTGAGTCGCACAATTTCGGTTGGCAGAAATTCTGCTGCATTCAGTTTCACAGAAAATTCCTACTTCATTCATACGCGCGTAATTTTGTGAGTCATGATTTGTATGAAAAATATTTACGCGACCGAAATTCTGCGATTTCAGCAAAATCGGTTTAGCGGTTTGGGCGTAAAGAGGTAACAGACAGACAGGCAGACAGACACTTTCGCATTTATAATATGGATTATGACGCTAAGTCTCAAAACTGACTGAGACTTTGTTGTCTGTCCATCTGTCTGTCTATCTCCAGGCTGTATCTCAAGAACGGTAATAACTAGATAGTTAAAATTTCACAAATTATGTATATATGTTGACGCTATAATAACAACCACTATAGTAAAATATATACACTTTATGGCGGGCTCCCATACAACAAGCGTGATTTTTTAAACTTGTTTGCTCTATATTATCAATAATGATTTCACCGCGGCCCTTGAAATGTTCATAAAATACTTAGGATGTGTTTGTTCTTTAATAATGTCTAATGAAAATAAAATAAATAAATAGTTAAGGGGGCTCCGTACCAAAAACCTATTTTTTGCCTATCTATGCTTTAATGATACGGAACCAATGATGTTCTAATACGGAACCCCTTGAGGTTATTTTTTAGTTTTAAGGCGCTATATTGAAAAAACTGTCCTTTTTGACGTAATACTATAGGACCCTCAGAAATGTTACAAATCTGGTAATGAGATAGGTACATATCTTCATAGCCTTATCTAGGTTTGAGAAGAACCAGAAACACTATTAATGTATTTTGCCTCGATACATTTCTCGATCGAAATGACCTCTTAAAAATACGAAATTTGAAGATTATTTTTAAACGAAAATAGATGTATTGTAGGAAATTAGTCTAATTGATAGACACCTTTGCAACTCAAAATCGTATAGAAGCATTTTGCTTAAATGCATAAACTGCTAAAATTACGTTTTGTCGCATGTTTTCCGAGCGAGCCGATAGCTTCTGGCCGAAGCGTATTCACGACTTTATAGTCATACAAATTAAGTATAAAATTACCCTTGCGGTAAAATTACTTTCAATATAGCGCCTTAAGTGTTGCACTGTTCCTGTCATAATAATGATGTCATTTCATCTCTGTTCGTTGTCTGGAAGAAACCGCTTGAAGCGGTAAGACCGCCAATTTGCGCAGATCCTTTCGTTTTGTATTGTTTGTATGATGTTTTAATGTGCAAATAAATATTTTTTTATTATTTTTAACCCTTCCTGCGAGAGTCCGACTCGCACTTGGTAGGTATTTTATATCCAACTGTGTATTTTCAACAAAATTCGGTCAGACAAAGTGAGAAATTCATATTATATTATATTATGAGTGCTATAATTGACGCCCAGTTCTCCCGAGGATTCCCAGAATAAGAGACGGGGATCAGAATTCCCAGTATAGCAGATCCTAAAGGATAATCCTGATGATGCCAATTGTCAAAGTTAAGATGATATCTATATAAAAATCCACTAACTTTTGCCCGCGGCTTCGCCTGCGTGGAATTCTGAGAACGACATAATTTCAAGAAAATTTTTTTAGACATAAAATATAGCCTATGTCAGTCAGGAACAAAACAGTTTTCTATTTTTGCGATCGGACCAGTAGTTTCAGAGATTACCTCTTACAAACAAAATAATCGGTCAAGTGCGAGTCGGAGTCGCGCACGAAGGGTTCCGTACCTGAAAGTTGGCAAAAAAATTATATTTTCGTATGGCAGCCCCCCATAAAATTTTATTTTATTTTAATATTACTATTAATTACTAAATTACAAAAATTATTAAGGATTTTGTGAATATACCAAGAGCAAATGATTACGAGCAAAAAAACACGTTTGTTGTAATTATACATATAGCAGCAACAGAAATACATAATCTGTGAAAATTTCAAAAGTCTAGCTAAAGCGGTTCTTGAGATACAGCCTGACAACACCAACACAGACAGACAGACAGACGGATTGACATCGAAGTCTCGGTGTCCCGTTTTTACCCTTTGGGTACGGAACCCTAAAATCAAACTTTACTTTTTTATTATTTTTGTGTAGATTTATAATGAACCCAAAATAGTCCTGAGTTGTATGAAACAACAGATATAATTTTCTATCCGTACTTCCATACTAATGTTATAAATGCGAAAGTGGCGAAAGTGTGTCTGTCTGTTTGTCTGTTACCTCTTCAAGCTCAAACCGCTGGACCGATTTTGCTGAAATTTGGTATGGGGATACTTTGAGTCCCGAGAAAGACCATAGGATACTTTTTATCCCGGAAAATGTATGGTTTCCACTCGATAAACTAAGTTTGGCGCAACAGAGTTGCGGGCGTCATCTAGTCTAGTATAAATCTCCTCCTAAGCCCTCCTATAACAATTAACATTCAGAAACTTGAGTAAATTATGCGATGCCATAAAGAGTGGGGTCATGGTATATCCAATATGCATAATGCAAACAAAAAACAGGTCGGCCTTTGGCGTAACAGTTCCCAGCCACTTGCGTAGCTGTTAATCCATCTGCAAACACATCAAATAGTACAAAAACTCGGCCAAGTGCGAGTTGGACTCGCGCACGAAGGATTCCGCACTGTTATAGAGCAAAAATTGTGTTTTTGTATGGGAGCCCCCCTTAATTTTATATTTTAATATTTTCCTTAAATATTGAAGTGGACATATTATAATTAAGGCCTTTGTGAAAATATTTAAAAAAAGTCAAGTGCCTACCATTGCCATTATTGATATCAAGCAAAAAAAGGCCAAAAAAATCATGTTTGTCGTAGTCCCCTTTAAATATTCATTTTATTTTGTTTTCAGTATATTTTGTTGTTATAGCGGCAACAGATATACACAATATATGTTTCAGAACTCTAGCTATAGCGGTTCTTGAGATACAGCCTGGAGACATACAGACATCAAAGTCTCATAAATAGGGTCCCGTATTCACCCTTTGGGTAAGGAACCCTAAAAACATCCTATTTATAAAAAATGCGTGTGGTACTCGGGGACTGCCGCGGTAAAGCTACTGCATAGCATTTTTTATCAACTTGTGCAAGTATAATTCGCATTTACGTCTAGTCGCACGCACACAAACACCGTGCCGAAGTCTGGATTGGATGTAGCTAAAGAATTTTAAGGAAAAAAATGAAACGTCACACAAGTATTTTTCTTGTGACAATATTATTGGAATGGTCGTCCGCAGTATAAAACAAATTATTTAGAACAGATCTTAAGGATTTTACCTAACAAACACATTTTGTATAGAAATAAATTCTGAAAAATATACTGGTCTTACCACAAAAGATGAAACAACTGTTGAACAGTAGTTGTTTTGAGACCATTTTGTACTGAATTTTTCTCTATTCAACTGTTCAACTGGTGTTTAAATATTTTGTAGGAAGACCGTACATTTTTATTAAGTAATCCGATTTATGGAAAACAAATTTAGTACTAAGAACTCGCACTATCAGTCATATGCTTAAAATATTTTTTCAATGTAAAATTGCGAAAACAATTTGAGATTTTCGTAAAGCTTGCGATAAAGATAACGCGATATCGCTTGTCAGTATACTGCGGACTAAAGAATGACTCTTTGTTATATTTCTGCCACCTAATCTCACTTTTCCCACTGCAAAGTCAGCAATCGCTGTATCCTATTTCTCCGACATGATATCGCGGATCTCGCTCTCAAATAAATTCTTTTTATTCCTTCGACTACACTTTGTCTCTGGTATTTAAAAATTACATTGCTCTGATACTTTGCAGCTATTTCTGGAACGATACCGACTACAGACTTGTTTTGACTCGTACCCAATATTAACCCCATAAGGACACCGGTGACCGCGATAGCAATAGAATAACAATAGATTTCCAAGAATCCACGATCGGAGGATTAATAAAGTGTTTAAATAGCTTATAAATTTATAGTAAATATTATTTATATTTTAGCACTATTTTATTTAGTAACTGAATATTACAACCGAGAAGGTTTATGCTTTCTTTAAAATAAAAGCTGAGCTGGCAAACGATATTTTTTGGAATTTGCTTGAGGCGAGAAGAGAAAAAATAAGATTCTCAAACCAAACGAAGATTTGTTATTTTATTGACGTTGTAATGTTATTGAGGTTGTATAGGTCAATCTCAGTACGTGCTGTTTACTGTTTATTCAGTTTTTTTTCACATTTCGTAGTTGGAATTAATATGGGTTAACTTTTGCCCTCGTTACAATTTTAATGTCACAATAATTGCATGTTACGTTTCGCACTCATAATAATTAAAGAAAATATTATTCACTTCTTTCACGAACAAAGTTGTGGGGTAAGTACTTAGTAAAGTATTATGTCAGTCATAATCTCATCTTATTTTTACGGCACAGTATTTTAAGCTCGTTTCACTTTTAACACTAAGCCATTACGATCCACTCAGTCACCTGAGCCCCGAGATGGTGATGACAAAAATATTGCCGGAATAAAACGTATTTTCTCCGAGTGAATTATATAAACGCTCCTACAGAACATTATAACAGAGTAATTTAGTTTAAGAAGCCGAGAAACATTTATGTAATGTGTTGGCTGATACTTAGTCTACTACTAAGTATCAGCCAACACTACTACTAAGAATGGTGTAAATGTTACTTCTCTAAGAAAGTTTGCATAACAGGAATAGTTACTTATGAATTCTTAATCTGTGTTCGAAGGAATTTTCTCTTTAAAATTACTTTTTGAATTATATGGCTAATTGACGACCTCCGTGGCGCAGTGATGAGCTCAAGCCGGAGGTCGCGGGTTCGAGTCCCGCCGACGGAACAAAAGTTTATAAAGTTCCTGGGTCATGGATGTATATTAAATATGTGTATCATGTAATAAAAATCCTAAATATATGTATAGTATAAAAGTATTAAATATATTTCCGTTGTCTGGTACCCGTAACACAAGTCCTTCGGGTACTTAGCACGGGGCCAGACTGACGTGGTGTTAAGCGTCAATAGATATTATTATTATTATAATTTGTTAATCTTTTTATCATTCGTTAGCCCTTTCAATCTACCGTCTTTCGTTTTATCGACTGTTTAAATAGATCTTAATAACGAGCTGTATTCGAATTGCAAGCTCTAGGATAATCTGAATAATTTTCATTTAGCTCCAACCACCGATAGTCATTGCATTTAACGCTGAACGCTAAAATAGAAATAACTAGGGTACCGCCATGGTACCGCGCAGAAATTAGGGCATATCTCCGCATGTGCCTCGCTTAACGAACTCTGCGTCATTCAAACCATCCCACAAACGGGGCGTGAATTTATTCAGTAACATGTAATGTTATACGGCGTATTATGATTTGTGCAGCATCTGCTTTTACGTACTCTCGCAAATTAAAATATATTTTTTGCTGTCATGAATATTTTGAAATTGCAAACTACGTATACAAATACAGGTCATGGGAAAATCACGGTTTTATTGAGGTTACGATAAACAATTAAGAGACGAGACATAATTATATGGGGCTTCCTAAATTAAATAATTATATTAAACTAATAACAATTATTTTCGGTGATTTTAAATCCGTAAATTCGTGCTGAGTGTGTGTAATTAGCTAGGTAACGGTGTAATCTACGTGTACTGTAAGTTTTTTTAACACATTTGCTCGTACTTTATTGGATTTTACTCGGTAAGTAAATTTCTTTGTTCACTTTTATCTGTAGGGAATTGTAGGTAGGTAAAGTATTGTGTGTCGGTACCGCTCGGCGCCGGCCGGCCTTGCGATCAGCTGATTGTGATTATTAAGCTAAACTTAGCCCCTGGTCCTCTTTATACCACGAGCTTAAACCCGGTGGTAGTAATGAGCCAAGTTTTTTCTCAAATATTAAAATTGACAACTCTTACACTTGTAGTTTAGACGAAACGGCGAAGGCGTATCTAAACGTTCTCATCCAGACGACGAGCCCTCCTTGGATGATGAACACCGCCGCGACATTAGGAGTAGAATGTTAGACCCCATTCATACACCGGCCTTAGATTTACCAACTTCGGAAGAGTTTAGTAAAATAGTTAACCTTTTGCCTATAAAAAAATCTGCGGGCGAGGATAAAATATCGAATATTATGATAAAACAAGCGTGCTTAGCGGCCAGTTCATCGATTCTACATGTTTACAACAGATGTATCGCAGAAGGTATTTTTGCAAAAATTTGGCGCACCGGTTGCCTAAAATTAATACCTAAGGCGGGAAACAAACCTCCTGACGACCCAAAATCTTACCGTCCGATAACGTACTGCCTTGCTTAGGTAAATTACTAGAACGTCTCATCGTACCTCGCCTGCTACCCGGTGGCCCTAAATTTCATAGTCATCAGTTCGGTTTCACCGCCGGGAAATCGACTGTTGACGCGGCTATGGAAGTTAGAAAAATAGTAAATCTTTCGGAATCTAAATACGTGGTCGCCATTTCATTAGATATCTCCGGCGCGTCCGATCATGCTTGGTGGCCGATATTATTATTAAAACTAAAAAATCGAGGTCGCTACTCTAATATTTATGCCATAATACGTTTCTACTTTTTTAACGGTCAAACTAAGCTTCGACTTGGCCATTGTACACACGCCAAAGATTTAACATGCGGCTGCCCTCAGGGCTCTGTTATCTCGCCAAAACTATGGAATTTCGGATTTGATGATTTATTAAGTCTTCCCCTACCACCGCTGTGCGTACTAGTTGGCTACGCCGATGACGGTTTTCTCATCGTTCAAGCAAATTCACGTTCCGAAATTGAATGTAAAGCCAATGATAGTCTTAATTTAATATCGAGCTGGGGTACACGTAATCGCCTTAAATTCGCTGCGCATAAAACTTACCAAATTCTTTTAAAAGGGTCCCTTATATCTTCCCCTAGCATTAAACTTGACAATATTAACGTTAAACGCAAACAGTCACTCTGGTTTTTACTTGGAAAATAAATTTACATTTTTAGAACATATAATTCAAACCGGTGAGAAAGCGAAGCGCAATTTTTACTCCTTTGCCAAAATATCTACGTCGACATGGGGTCTCTCTTTCAAAACCCTAAAATTAATTTACAATGCTACTTACCTAGGCAGCATTTGCTACGGGGCCCCCGTGTGGGCCGACAGAGCAACAATCGGCGCGGCTCGTCGCAAGTTGCTACAAAGCCAACGTCTTGCTCTTATATTCTTATGCAAAGCTTACAGGACCACAAGCACCGAAGCCTTACCTGTGTTAGCCGGAGTTTTACCCGTTGACCTTGAGATTCAGCGTCGTGCGACAATGTACTATCATAACAAAAATATTGACAACCCGTTCTTTTTAAACGTTTGCGATAAAATTAAAATAGCCAGATTGTTTGAACCTTTAGAAAACTCTGTGCAAAGCCTAATCTCCGAATGGCAGTCGCGATGGGACTGTTCCACCAAAGGGCGACATCTTTATAACTTTTTCCCTAATATTCGTGAACGGCTATCCAAACATTGGATGGATATTGATCACTGCGTTTCTCAGTTCCTGACCGGTCATGGAAGTTTTAAGGTCAAACTTTACGGATTTAAACTAGTAGCATCACCCATGTGCGAGTGCTCGACCGAAGGCAACATGTATGAACAAACTGCGCATCATGTTCTCTGGGAGTGCAGTCTCTGGCAGGACGAAAGAACTACTATGCTATTCTGTACATCTGGAGTCGCATACTACGGTGATCTCGTGGACAACGCTAGGAACTTTCGTGCCTTCAAGCGTTTTTGCCACAATTATTATTGACAACAGTCAAACACAATAAACTCCAATATTAACTTAGCTTTAGCTTAGGAGTCACAATTATTAACCTTATTTCCGTGGTGCTCCCCCTTGAGTTCTTTGACTTTCGGTCATTGCAACTTTGTGCTGTCTCCCGCTTTTATGGGGAGGGAAATTGGAATCTTCCTACTCCTCCTATTTTCTTCTGATTAATTTCGTTGCGGGTCCCAAGACAGTTTTAGCATGTCCCTCGGGCTCCCTGAGATCATATCAAAGGGTTTTCGTGGTTGGATACCGCTGTCGATCCCGGCGACACAGGAGATACAGTGGTGGGAATGTGTGGTGGGCCAAAGCCCGTAAAAAAAAAACTAATAACAAAAATATGACTGCCCAGATGAAATTAACTTTTGTCTCATAATTTTTTTTTAAATGCATAATCATTATCATTTATTTCTCACCTAAATAATAATGCAGTGCTATGTCAACAGTTTTATAGTAAGCGTTTAGGTGGGTTGATGCCTCAACTAGGAGATGTGTCTTAGGCTTTCAAAAAAAAACCTTTGGCTTGAAATTTTCAAGCCAAAGGTTGACTACGATCAACTTTAAGTATGCGATAAAATATATCTAAGGTTGATCCAGAAAATTCAGAGCCATGTCGATGCAAACAAGCCCACAAATTATGTCGGTAAAAGTATAGAGGCGTCTTGTAGCAAGTACCCGAACTAAGGGTTTCTTCTCCTTTTAATTTTTTCATAAAATGCAGCAGGGCAAAAAAGAAACTAAAAATCGAATATAATAAGAGAGTTCGAAAAGATTTCATCACAACTCATACATTAAAGCATGATTAAAGCCCGAACGAAGAAAATATCAACTGATCGTCAAGCTCGAAGATCAAAGTTGGAATAAATTGACTTTGATGTTCGGAGAATTTCGTTGCGCCGTCGCTCCAACATCTCGTTAATAACGTCGCAATTCACAAGATGATGTGCATTTTGAGACAACTGAATTGATTTGCGCGCTAAACATAGAATAAAGATAAATACACAGCGAGAAAAATTGAATAAATCAGTAGACGTCAAATATTTGAGAGATTTTAAATAATGTTAATAATTACATGTTAAGCTCTTAAACATAGACTCTCTCACACACGAACACACACACACACACACACACACACACACACACACACACACATACGCACACATAATAATTATAATAATACAATCTAGTCTTCTCTAAGATAATACAATCTAGTCTTAAATGTAGTACAACGTTTGTTATTTATAACTTTTAAGTATTGCAAACTCACTGTTAATAATAATTAAGTTATTAGTTAGTTAAGAGAACTAGAGAGGGGGAGCCAGGAGTCCCAAGGCACAGGGTAACCTAGTTTGGGTTCCTGTCTCCCACACTGCAAGTATTTAAATGTACATGTCTTATTTTTTAATTTTGTTTTACTTACTCAATGTACTTGTTGTGGGAGAAATAAACTTATTTTATTATTATTATTTTTAAAATCAAAGTTAACATCGAAACTGTCTCTTATTTAACTTTACGTTATTAGTATGTTTTCTGGGCTTATAAATAGTGGCTGCAAATCGTATCGATATAATATGAATGTTCAATGTCTCAATTATTTGCTCGGAACAGTTTAATATGACGGTGTTTTGTTTTGACGGCGCGGCGGAGCGCTACTGTATCAACAAACTCCAGATATTGAAATTAATATGTCTTATGAAAACTTTGTGGTGCGTTATAAAATAATGTCCAGTCAAATTAGGCTTAAACTAGGTAGGAACCTCGGGATTCGAGATACCCAGCTGTAAGTCTGTTAATATTTGTATATTGGCACCCTCAATGTTGTCTCAAAACCTACATATGGTAGGGTGTGCGCAACTATTAAATTTCAAGGTCAAAATGTCACAAAAATCGGTTTTTGCACTTTTTTTGTAAATATTTCATTTCCTATGAGTTTTTTGGTATTTGCATTTATAACCATGATGTAGAATACAAAATTCTCTACAATTTCTGTTCAAAAAAAATTTTATACGGTGAACCGTTTCCGATAAAGAGGGCGGAGAGCGCGCGGTCAAAGTATCATTTCAGGTTAACTGGTGCCTCCGGTCGAAAACGCGCCATATTCAATGTGTCGCGACACCAGTGTCCGATCCTTTAATATCGTGATGTATGACGTATTTCCTCAATAAATTGGCTCTCAAATTTTTTCTCTCTCTCACCGTTGTAAAATGGCAACCATTTTAGATTTTCTCGGGCTTTCACACTAATCTGACCAATACTTCTCATGTAAATATCGTATGAATATAAAAAAGGTCTTATTTAATAGCTAAACTTATTGACTATGCTTACACAGGCAATACGTTATGAATTTCGTAGAATTAAACATAGAAAAACCAAAATTTAAGGAAAAAGAAAGTCCTGATATGCTGCAGAGAATCGTTTCGCATTGCACAACCCCACACCTGGGGTTCCAAATCATGCCCTGTTACCATGTCCGATCCTTTAATGTTATGGTGTATGGCATATTATGTTATTGACAAATTGGCTCTCAACAATTTTTTTCTCTACCTTTTGAAAAAATTTTTTTCTCTGGCTCATACAAATCTGACCAATACTTCTTAATAAAATCGTTATAACTTCTTAACTATCTGACTTAGAGCATAGAAGTAAAGGATTTTTTTTAAAATGAAAACCTCCTTTATCTTTTTAAAATAAAAATAAAACAGTTTAATGCACTATATTTTTCACAATAAGCCATTAATTAAAAAATACGACATTTTTTCTTTAAATTTTGGTTTTTCTATGTTTAATTTTCGAAATTCATAACGTATTGCCTCTGTAAGCGTAGTCCATAAGTTTAGCTATTAAATAAGACCTTTTTTATATTTATAGGATATTTACATGAGAAGTATTGGTCAGATTAGTTTGAAAGCCCGAGAAAATCTAAAATGGCTGTCATTTTACAACCGTGAGAGAAAAAAAAAATTTGAGAGCCAATTTAGTGAGGAAATATGCCATACATCACGACATTAAAGGATCTGTTATGATATCATTTCCACGGTTATCCTATTCAAGGTGAAAAGCTGAGCATGCGGTCTCACGCTTCTGCAATATTTCATAGATTCATCATTTTACGTTTACTTTTTTTTTCATTTTGCAGTAAATAAATCAGAGTAGCTTTAAACCTCGGCGCGACAACACATTTTTGTGTTATTTCAATTTAAAATAAATTTTCAGCTGTAAAAAAGTTTTTTTTTAAACTTCCCCCTGACCCACTCTGTAATAGTGGTGTCAGAAGTGGGATGCTCGAGAAACCGCCATAATTTCGGCAATCTCAAAAACGGCGCGAGTGTAATTTTGTGCAGAACTAAAATTTTCGGTGAAAAAACTCAAAAGTTGGTGATTGTGATCACGACAGTAAGCCTCAGATCGGACTGACTGAGCCTGCTGATCATTCCGCGCGTTTTCTCGTCGCGATTCATGGACATTTTCGGTTATAAGCGTTAAGAGCAAGCCAGTTCCTAAACCCGGGCGTATTCCGTCGGGCTCGCTGTGCTGCCGCTGGCGTTGTGTCACGCCGTTCGCGCTGTGCCGTTGTTCCTGTGCCGTTCTTCCTGTGCCGCTGTCGCTGCTGCCGTCGTGCCGGTTGGGCCGTAACTTCTCCGTGATCGCTACCTGGTGGTGCCACGCAGCTGCTAGCTGCCTCCTGGTCTTCTTGAACTGCCTACCATCCGTGGGTCTGGGACGTCGCCGCGCCGCCGAAACATCGATGGATACTACTCTCCTTCTCGCAGCAGTACTGTGAGTCGAACATATTATTATTTCTTTATATTGTACGCAACAATCCTCTAATTCCTTCCTGAAAAATCTCATAAGACTTCCTCAAGTATTTAATTATTTTAAAATAATTTTAATTAAATATCGTTAAAACGTAATTAAAATCGTTGTGTATAATTTTAATTAAATTTCTATTTTATCTTTAATCGCGTATCAAGGAAATATTAAAATCATCTTTTTGTAGCTTAAAATGTGACTTAATAATTAAATAATATATTTTTTTTATATTATTCGTCATTGTGGTTAGTGAATTTTAATAAACAATAAAATGTCTGTAAAATCAGATAAATCGGAAACTAAGGTAGAGGCCGTAACTACGGAACAATATCCTATCAAAATATTATGCGATTTTATTAATAGTTATAATGGGGAGCGTGATACATCAACAGCATTTCTGACAAATTGTCGAAATGCTCTAGAATTAGCATCCCCTATTCAGCGAAATTTACTCCTTAAATATATACTTTCTAAATTGGGTGGTAAGGCTCAGATTGCTTGTGCGAATAAAGTTTTTGAGGATTTCGATAGTTTAATGAATTTTCTTCAACAATATTTTGGACAGAAAAAACATCATAATCATCTTTTGTTAGAATTACAGTCATGCAAACAGTCAGATGAATCTGTAGCACAATACGCGTTCAAAAGATGAAATTACGGGCGTGTCGCCATGACGGAAGATCTGGCTTTATTTTCATTTTGCATAGGGCTTCGGCCTTCACTTAGTAGCGCAGTCCGTAATAGAGAGCCTAAAACTCTCAATAATGCCGTAAATATTGCTATCGAGGAAGAAAAGGTACAGAACCATTTTTCTAAAATAAATTCAATTAAATTATGTTCGTCGTGTAACTGATCAGGGCATGCAGAAAAGGACTGTCCGCGTAAAATTAAAATAAGACCATTCACATCTCGAAATCCTTCTACTTCTACTATGTCACAAAATCAAAATGTTTCTAAAGTCATATTTTGCCGGTATTGTAAGAAACCGGGGCACGACATTTCGCAATGTTTTAGACGGAAACAGAATTCTCAGGGTCCGTTCCGCGATAATAATATTCCCAGCCAGCATCATGTTACTGCTGAGTCGCCACCCGCCGCTAGTTACGAGCGTGATGAAAATTGTGAACAATGCGAGGTAGATTCATTCGAAACAGAAAATTTAAACTGAATAATCGGGTATCATCATCCTGCCGCCGATCACCCGATAAAAAAACAGCCACAAATAATACAAATATGATAAAACATATTTCCTTAAATAATAATTCTAGTGACGACCCTCAGCCTACTCCTTCTAGAGTCTCTAATTCGCTGAGCCGCGTTCGACCGATATCTTCGAGATGTCTCCTGTCGACTCGGACGGTCTCCTGTCACGTTAATAAAAGCAGTAATGACTGCCCGCATCGTAATGATGTTATTAAAAACCTTCAGCAAACTCCCTCTGGAGTCCCTGATTCGCTGAGCCGTGATCGACCGATACCTTCGGGATCTCCTTTGTCGAAACGGACGGTTTCTTGTCAAACTCAACTCACTCCGCCGAGAATCATTCATTCGTTGAGTCCTATTATAAATAAAACTCCATATAAGAGTTCATGTAAAAGTGTTCATGTGCAGACGGATACTCCTTCGAATAACAAAAATAAAAATAATGTTTCTAATACGGAAAATACTCCTATTTATGAGTTAAATTCACATGCAAAAGTATCTTTGCCTCATGTATTTTTAAAAACTAATTACTCTCAGAAGCCTTAGCTATTACTCAGAATCTTTGTTTTTTGTTAGACACGGGCGCCTGCGTAAGTATTATACGCCAAACAAATTTAGAACGTAAACCTATTTTATCAGATGAAAAAATTAAATTAAGGGGTCTTAGCGATAATGATTTATATTATGAAACGTTAGGGTCGATGAATATTGATTCAAATTATAATGATATCGATTTTTCTTTTAAATTTCATGCAGTAAGTGACAAAATTCAGTTTAAGTATGATGGTATTTTAGGTAGCGACTTTTTCAAGACGCTACAAACCGATATTAAATATTCTAGTAATTATCTATTTATTCTGGGGAGACGCATACCTATTCATTATAATTTATTGGCTTATAACAACCCCGCTAGATCTGAAGCCGTCATAGAATGCGGTATAAAGAATGATGCATCCGAAATAAAAGGTTTACGCAAAGCTCTCGTTTTAGATCATGTCTATAGTGCAGGCGTGTACATAGCTAATTGTATAGTAAATATTAAACCAAACAATCGAGTAAATGTCACGGTCCTGAATCCGATATTACGATTCAGGATTACCGCGTGCGATTGTCGTTTATAGATAATGAGGCTATTGAAAAAAATAAATCTCAGAATATTCATGAAATTAATAACCTTAATATTTCCTCTCTTGAGAGATCTCAACGCGTAATCGATTTAATACGCACTAATCATTTGAATTCCGAGGAAACAAAATTATTATTAGAATGTTGTTCAGATTATTCTGATATATTTTATCTAGAAGGAGACCCGCTCTCATGCACTAACGGTATTGAACACTCAATTAATACAGGGAATGCAGCCCCTATTCACGCTAAGTCGTATCGTTTTCCCGAGTGTCATAAGGCCGAAGTAGGTAAACAAATTAAAAGTATGTTGGACCAGAACATTATCCGACCATCTAATTCTCCTTGGAACGCTCCTGTGTGGATTGTGCCCAAGAAAAAAGACGCTTTGGGGGCACAAAAGTGGCGCTTGGTAATCGATTACCGGAAGCTCGACGACGTCACTGTCACTGAGATATATCCTTTACCCTTTATTAATGACATATTAGATCAATTAGGGCATTCTAAATTTTTTACTACCCTTGACCTTGTAAGTGGGTTTCACCAAATAGGCCTAAATGGTGAAGATTCCCAAAAGTCAGCATTTACAGTAATCACTAACGGAGACTACTCAGGACATTACGAATTTAATCGTATGCCTTTTGGGCTCAAAAATGCGCCCGCGACGTTTCAAAAACTTATGAATTTGGTCTTATCTGGCCTTCAAGGTCTTCATTGCTTCGTATATTTGGATGATTGTATAATTTATAGTCATGATTTAAAATCCCATATGGAAAAATTAAAACTAGTTTTGACAGATTCCGTAAATTCAATTTAAAGTTACAGCCAGATAAGTGCGAGTTCTTACGCCGCGAGGTAGCATATCTAGGTCATATTATCACTAAAAAAGGAGTATCTCCAAATCCAGACAAGGTCAAGGCAGTTACTAGCTTCCCTACTCCTAAAAACCCGAAGGACGTTAAGTCATTTTTAGGGCTGGTCGGATATTACAGACGTTTCATAGAGAATCTTTCGAAACTAACAAA
>HG995331.1:7813522-7857966 GCA_905333045.1 Lysandra bellargus | reverse complement strand
ATATTTTACCAATAGTGAACATCAAATACCTTATAACACAATTTGGGAAAAAATAATAAAAACCACACCAACAATAAAAAGTAGAAGAAGTTTGCAAGTAACATGGCCGCCAAAACTGTTGTCACTTATCAGTTTTCAGTTTGACAAGCTTTTCATTACCATTACCAGTATACTGCCGCTTAGGCCTTATCGCTTAGGCCAATGATCGCTTAGACAAGATATTTTGATTTATACCACACTTGACAGTACACTGATATTTTTTAGAAACACTACCAATATGTATCCGTGATGCCAACCTGCAGATAATTTCAGATCGGTGGGGAACCTAGAAGATCTAGAAGTGTCTATCGTCGCGCCGTCTGGTGGAGATAAAAAGTAAGAAAACCTCTCATTAAAATTTTGGTTGCGTTAGAGCTGGGTCGAAAATATTAATTAACTATTCAAGAAGAATAATCAAAAGCACAGCTTATACTAATAACTAAAAACAAATTTCGAGAAATGTCCAAGTAAAAAATCACAAATTCGTATGTGGAGACAAAGAGCGCATGCATTAGAGAGCAAAAAATTATGTAAAAAAAAAAAAACAATTTAGCGGTAAGACCGCCTATATTTTGTACGGATTCTTTTAGCGTGTTTCTTCTGTAGTTTAGTTTTTGTACAAATAAAAAAAATCTATTCTATTCTAAAACCCCAATTATTTTAAAAGTAAAGACTGGAGCCGTAAGAGTTTTGCGTTAAATTTAATACAATAAATATTTTTCCTTATATTATAATTTATAAGGCAAAATGGCAGATATTTGTTAAATTGGCAGCACTAAGCCCACGTGTCAAATTTGACGGTTTGCTGCGAACCGTCAAAACTGTCAAATTCACACGAAGTGAAGTAGCTGCATACGAGTTTGACAGCTGTCAAACTCGCCTACGCGGCAGGGCTTCAAATAACGTAATTTTTTCATAATGTTACTGCTTCAAGGGCATAGATAACGTTATGAAAATTTAACCGATATTAAAAATAACGTTAAAAATTGATATTAATAGCGGTTAATGTTATAACGTTATATAGGATTTATAACGGTAAATATATGTTCTTTGATAACGTTATAGTCCGTCAAGAAAGTCATGACAAGCGGGAAAATTTTCTAAACGTAATCACGCTTATAAGGTGTATTTTTTCTTTGTATTTTCACACAAATCTCGCAAAAAAAGTGGGCTGCGAGTGAGATTTAGTGTACCGTGCACGATCGCATACCTGATACCAGAAAATAACGTTATATTTACCGTTATTATCATAACGATATTTTTTCGTTTATACTTATCGAAAAAATATCGTTATAATAATAACGGTAAATATAACGTTATTTTACTAAATATCGTTAAAAAAATAACGTTATCTGGCTACCATTATGAAAATAACGGTACGTAACGATATTTTTTCTGTTATTCGATAACGTTATGAAGCCCTGGGTCGGCTATCCATATCTCCACGTCACGACGCGACGTCCTCAGCGTGGAACGGTGCGGTAATGTGGCACAGTACGCTGAAGTGACGTGCAAAATTACGACTACGTAACGTAAATGCACGTCTTTTTTCTTCTCTTTCTCCGTTTTTAACAATAGCAATTAAGCATAATACGTATTTTGCGATCCACCGTCCACATCTAGATCAGTAGTGAAGAATGTAGCAGTTTTAACTTTTACAATGTCTCGAAGTGCATTTTTATTTTTATTTTATGCAGGTATAGACGAAAACACGGACGAAAAGCATGTATGCTTTTCGTCCGTGTTTTCGTCTATACTCTATACCGTCTGTATACAGAAGTTTATTATATATTTTTTTAAAAGCATGATTTATAAACGATGGATTCATACTTTTTGACGTGCTTTTTGACACTTTTGAAATATCTGTCAAATTTGCATTTTGCGACAGGTCAGAGTCCAACTTTCAATAAAGTTTTTATGATTTCTTTTACAAAATAAATTAAAAATCCGTAGTGAGTTAGTTTGTATTAATTTAATTTCAATTAAGTAGACTTATATTCTATTCCATTTGTAAAAAATGGCATCCCAAGTGGCAAAATCTTTATTGAAAGTATCACGGCCCAGCTCAACAGTTAAATTTGGTAAGTTTCGGGTTTTCTCGATTATATTATTTAATTTTGAGGACTTGATACTCAATTATTATTTTGCTCTCACAACATGTTTTCTTCATTATTCGAAGTTATCGTAAATTTATACCTAATAAATTTCTATCACATATTGCCTATTATGGGATAAACTTTGAACCCAAGTGTTTTGGCTTCCACACAAATATTTACCACAAAACACAAAATATATAGACTGAACTTTGAACATTTAATAATAATGTTAGAGAAATGCTTTCAACTTGCCAGTAAGTCATTCAAATATATTTTGTTGGCTAGATAAATCTTTCATCTTTAGATATATTATAAATAAATACTAAAGCTGCTGTTATTATTTAATATCAGATCTCAGATAGACAGCATATAACTAACACCTAAATAAATAAAAGACAAATAAAAAATGTTAAGTAAAATATGTGTTCAAAACATTTGCCTCACAGACTCTGCTAGGAGGGCTCTCAGCGTAGGAGCTGCTTTGCAACAGAAGAAGAGTCTTCCAGACCGGACTGGCAAGAATGTGGTCCTTGTGGACGGAGTCAGGACTCCTTTCCTGGTGTCCTTCACCGACTACGCCAAGATGATGCCTCATGAACTGGCTAGACACTCCTTGTTGTGAGTTGTAATCACAGACATAGATCAAGATAGATACCGCATGTTTATGTACTTCGCATGCCATATAGCAATCCTAAACGACGATCAATGTTCGTCTTTCGAAAGTCTGTTCTTTAGTCTGCTATCGGAATTGGACGTCAATTAGAATTTTAAAAATGACTAAATGCTTAAAAGTGCCGTATTGAGCTGTAGAAATTCAAATAGAAACCTTTGGAAGTTGGCCTTGATAATGGACACGTTTCTTATCATTGGTACGTCACAGTGGTAGAAAAAAAGTGACACGCTCATTTTCATACAAATGGAGTGACATGTGGTATCTATCTTGATCTTGTCTGTGGTTGTAATTATAATATCTCTATAGTTATCTTTTATTTAGTGCTGATGTAAATCAAAATTCTCTTTTTTAAATTATAAGAATATTAGATTGTAATTACAGTTCAGAATACTAAAAATTAAAATATTGCACCAATGCTGTTATACATTTTTTTTCTAGGGGTCTTTTGCAAAAAACTGGTGTTTCCAAGGATGTGATCGACTACATAGTGTATGGCACTGTCATCCAAGAGGTGAAGACCTCAAACATTGGCCGAGAGGCTGCCCTAGCTGCTGGCTTCAGTGAACACACCCCGGCTCATACTGTCACCATGGCTTGTATCTCCTCCAATCAGGCTATCACCACTGGTAAAATATATTGTGTTGTTGTATGTAAAAGTAAAGTAGTAAAGCAAATAAAAATGCAATATCTCATCATATTTATCCCCACTCAAAATTTGAGGACAACAAAAAAGAATGTGCTTTGATGTAAATTTGAATTAGTCATCATTTAACTCATTAACCACTAATTAACATTAAAAAAAATTTACCATCTATCTTTATATTTCTATGAAGATAGTAGACATAATTATCATTAACAATATAATATGTCATAATATTTAAAATATGAAAAATAAATAATAAAATAAAAAAGCCCTTTATTCTGCGTATGTACAAATTTTGTGGTGTGACTCAAACCATTTTGATCGTTTACAAAGCTAGTTTGAACGGTTTGTCAAACATTTACGTGTTTGAAGCTCGTTTGATGAAATTTCATATT
Organism: Lysandra bellargus; assembly: GCA_905333045.1. Taxonomy (NCBI): domain Eukaryota; kingdom Metazoa; phylum Arthropoda; class Insecta; order Lepidoptera; family Lycaenidae; genus Lysandra; species Lysandra bellargus. Next base: position 7,854,120 of record HG995331.1, on the reverse strand, counting down.
TTTGTTGTGTTTGACGCGCCGTCTGATCGTGTTCCGATGCGTTTGAACAAACTTTGTACCATTGACCATTCTTTGGAGTAGGTACATTATTTTTAACCGACTAAAAAAGAGGAGGCTATCAATTCGACGCGTATGTATGTAATATTTCCAGAACTGCCCAGTTTTCGTATATGTTAGTCTATATCACCATCTGAACAAATGTGCAAAATTTCAGAAGTGTATGTATGTTTTTATGTTTGTGTTCACATATCTCCGAAACTGCAAGTCCGATTTTTTTTTACTATATAGGTATTGTTTACTACTGTATTATTGTATAGTATTGAGACTTCTGCAAGTTTCATCAAAATAGGTTTAGTAGTTTTTGGATTCTCAATTTCGTACAATTTTTAAGTCGGTTTTATCTTTTAAAAAATTATATTTTTTCATCACAAGACGTGTACTCCACAGCGCGTATTGAACCAAACTGTGCAGTTTCGTTTGACAAACCGTTCAAACCGACATCAAACGGTTGCATCAAACACGTAAGGTTTGAATCAAACCGTTTGATCGTCTCGGGGGCCCTATAGGGTACAAGCGCCAAAGCTATGATCAATTACGAAATGGAAGAAGGCTATAAACGACGTTTCTAATTTTTGAGAGAATTGCTTAAAAGATATAAGCAGCCGAAAGATGTAGACAAATAATTTTTGCAGGAGTACAAGCACCTTACAGACAAACTGACCTGAATTTTTGTCGGTTACAAAAAATACTACTAGGAAAATGCTTTTTTTTGCTAGGGCATAAACGCCAAAAAAACTCATCGTAGAGCTATGAGAGTGAGCGCATTCGAAAGAGCGGGAAATTTTAAGTAAGATGGCATTTAAAACCCATTTTTGACAAAAAAATGTCGCTTATTCCTTTTAACTACTTAAGCTTACTTCCTTTTAACCGTCGATATAATCTACCAGGTATCGGCATGATAGCGGCGGGCGCGTACGACGTGATCGTGGCGGGCGGCGTGGAGTTCATGTCGGACGTGCCCATCCGGCACTCGCGCAAGATGCGCGCGCTGCTGCTGCGCCTCAACCGCGCCAAGACGCCCGCGCAGCGCCTGTCGCTTATCGCCTCCATCAGGCCCGACTTCTTCGCGCCAGAGGTAATGTTGAAATGCTATTTCAGATTTAGACACAATTGAAACTCTTCGTGATGTAATATGCTTCTCTACATTGGACATTGGATTGATTACAAACTATTTATATTGTTGTTTTGTCGCCCGTGACTAGCGTCGATTGGGCATGGCGGGCGGGCGCCCGCCCGCATGGGGCAATAAAGGTTTTTTTACAAAGCCCAATGTGGAGAATTTCAAAATATCTGCTTATTTATATTGTGTTCGGTGTCATGCCTCACACACAGATATAGGCTAAACACATGTAAGATCATCATCCTTTTTTCGTCTGTCAATCTGAGTCAACAGTAAAAAAGAAAGTCACTTCCTAATATACCATTGCGAAAATTGATTTATTGGCAGTTGACGGGACGGGACAGAAGTTATTTGGTCGGATAATGTCGACTTATACAAGTCGTCATCTGTCGGCTAGATTGTACAAAACGCGACCAACGACTGCCTAGGAACTTCTCTGATAGTAATTTCTTTTATAGCTGCCGGCCGTAGCGGAGTTCTCGTCCGGTGAGACGATGGGTCACAGCGCGGACCGGCTGGCGGCGGCGTTCGGCGCGTCGCGGCAGGAGCAGGACGAGTACGCTCTGCGCTCGCACACGCTCGCACACGAGGCGCAGCAGAAGGGATACTTCACCGACCTCATGCCTATCAAGGGTAAGTGATGGATGTTGATTTTTAGGGTTCCGTACCCAAAGGATAAAAACGCATTTTACTGAGACTTCGAGTCGAGTTGCCCGCCTGTCTGTCTGTCAGTCTCCAAGCTGTATCTCAAGAACCGCTGTAGCTAGACTTCTGAAATTTTTACAGATTGTGTATTTCTGTTGCCGCTATAACAACAAACACTAAAAATAAAATGAATATTTAAGGGGGCCTCCCATACAAAAACACAATTTTTGGCATGTAAACGGTACGAAACCCTTCGTGCGTCCGACTCACACTTGGCCGATTTTATTTAGCTTTATCACACTGGCGGTATGCAGGCGGAGCGTTTGCGCGGTGCGTAAATATGTTGCGAGCGCTGTGAATCCGCGTGTCCGGTCAAACGCCCGCAAACTGCCAGTGTAATAAGGCTCTTAGGGTTTCGTTGAGTTAATATTATTTTAAACCCTATTACAACGGCCCTATCTTATGATGTTTAAAGAAACGCTTAATAATTTTAAATTGGAAGTGTGTCATTGAAAAACAATTTAATAAGCTAGAAAAAAATAGAGCTCTATATATTTTTATGTATCAAACGAACTTTAAATCATCCATCATATAATTTCAGTGGAAGGCAAGGAGGGTGTGGTGGCTGCGGACAACGGCATCCGCGTATCGACGCCGGAGCAGCTCGCCAAGCTGAAGCCCGCCTTCATCAAGCCGCACGGCACAGTCACCGCCGCCAACGCCTCCTTCCTGGTATATTGTGTTTTATTTACGTTAAAAATATTCTTTACAAAGTTAACATACAAGCCTAATGTACTGTTGGTAATGGGGATTGTCTTTTGCTCATTACAAAAACATTTCGAGGAATAAGGTCAGTGATCGTTTTTCTGTATATAAACGAAAAAAATACCCATTAGTTACTTATATTTTTGAACAAATATGTTTAACCTTAGTTTGCCCTTCAATGGCGTTAAATTAGCAATAAATTCGACCAACATTACTTTTCGAACTTTTGGTAAGCTTCTCGTATCAGCTTTCACATAATGAGCACTTGCATTTGACGAACCAGCCAATATAAATAAGATTGAAAGGAAAAAAACATACTGCAGAAGTCAATTGGCCGCCGATGATGACGTCAGAGCGAAACTTTAAAATTTATTGAGAAAAAACTAACCAATGAATTTCAAAATTATTTAATTTATATTCTTAAAATACCTTATTTTAACGAAAAAAAAATATAAAAAGTACATGTGATTTTTTTTTGGACAATGCCCATTATACAAAACAAAAATCTTTACTACATTGCTTAATAGTACAGGAGCTCTAGAACATTTTTTTATTCTTATCAAGCTAATTTTTTTGTGAGTTTTTATAAGACGAACAACATTTTTATTTTCGAAAAATCTCGAAAGTGGTAGCTAACAGAGATAGAAAGAATTTCATACTTTGACTTGATGGTCCTAAAATATGGACTGTTTTATTTGTAGGACAAGGTTACTCTTATAGTATATAACTATTAATCTATCAATATACAAAAAATCAGCTCGTTAGGGTTCCGTTATAGGGTTCTGTAATCAACAAAACTTGGTTGACTACTGAACCCTAAAACGGAACCCTAACAAGCAGATGTTCGAAAATTAAATATAAAATTGAGAAAAAAGTGAATAGAAGTTTTAGATGTAAGGGATTTACATGCTTGGTTTCGCTATAACAATGTATAAAAAGTTTTTATTTAACATCTGAATACATTCGCCAACAGACTGACGGAGCCTCGGCCTGCCTGATCATGTCGGAGGCCAAGGCCAAGGAGCTAGGACTAAAGCCCAAGGCCTACCTGCGCGATTTCACCTACGTGGCTCAGGTATTTATACGCACTTATATATTTTATTAAACACATAATATAACCATAAACATTTACCTTGTTCAAGCTTTAAAATTAACAGTTGACTATTAACTTTAGTATCTACGATAATAAATCCCCTAGTAATAAAAATATTAAAGCAATGCATATGCAATAAGCTGTAATATACATGCAGTATACGTAGGGTTGCCATCTGTCCGGATTTCCCCGGATTTGTCCTAGTTTAAAGGGTGTCCGGCAGGGTTTTTGAAAAGTGTCCGGGTAAAATCCGGACACTTTTGTTGAGAGAAATTAACTTTTTAGTCATGACTCATGCAGCAATAAGCGAAAGATAAAAACACGTTAAGCATACACACGGATTCTTGCACGGACTTTGAGTTAATCAGACTTTTACAAATTCTTGTTGGAAATTAACAGTTTAAGACAGGGATGGGGAAACTACGGCCCGCGGGCCATCTCCGGCCCGCGAAGGCTTGAAATCCGGCCCGCGACCATCATACAAAAATCAAGAGAATATTTCGTATTTTTTTTTGTTAGTAAATAAAAGTTTAATTTAAGAGTCTACTGTCAAAACGCTAGCCCTGCCTACACACACCGCTATATTCCAGTCGTAATACAATGATTCCATAAATCGTGCTCCCGGGCAATGTGCTTTACGCTGCAGCTAATAGTGAACAATATCGCGTAACAATCGTTCTCGCATTATTACACGAAAGTAAAGGTCGTAAGTCCCAAAAATTTTTTTGATGATTACTTAAAAATTAAATACAATACTAATATTTCCTTTAGCTATTATTTTATAAAGTGTGTGATTGTAGTAGTGCAAATTATTCAATGATAGTAACTCAATAAGTGTAACAGATATTTGTTGAAAAGCCCAGACAGATTCATAATTTCCAAAAATATAACTATCGAGTCAAAATAAGTGAATCGTGTTTTTCGTTAGCCAAATATCAGATAAATATACAATGAATATATAAATCTCAATTTCATTTGAGTCAATCGTCTTCCGGGATCGTAATACCTGTTAGAAAACACAGCAAAATTATACAGCCCGCTCTTAATTACAATTTCTAATTTCTTTTTTATTCCAACAGTTATTTTGTAATATTTGCACAATAAATTAGTGTTTCAGAAAATACATATCAATATTTTTATTTCAGTAATTAACATAGTCAAAAATGCAACAACTTGGCCCGCCATATATTTTGTTAGAATTATATTGGCACGCGAAGGAAAAAGTTTCCCCATCCCTGGTTTAAGAGGACGTGTCCAGGGAAATAACCACATTTTGGCCAAATGTCCGGGAATTTTGTCGTGCCTGACCGGCGATGGCAATTTAGGTGATTGCAACCCTAAGTATACGTCTAATTAACGAATAAATAGTGGCGCATACAATGTATATAGAACCATTCACACGTCGATTGTAGAGATCAACTACGATAACATGGCGCGCCCCTCCAAATGACAGTTTCATTGTGTGTAGTCACATCCTTATGAAAGAGTTTGTATGTAGTAAGTATTCAACCAATCACAGTACACGTAATATTTCACTTAATGTCACTTATTACCAAGATTTGTTGGTCAACTAATCATAACTAGCCTACTGCGCAAGACAACGCACTTCAAACGTTTTGAATTTTGGAGGGGCGCACCATGTTATCGTAGTTGATCTCTACTGCACGATTTGTTGCAGTACAATCGGCGGATGAATGAAAAAAACGTACAGGATTGTGCCGTGTAAACCTACTCTAAGTGTATATGTGTGTGTATGGAAGTGATTTTATTAGTAAGGGAAAAATGAGTAATTGCTTGTATGTTATACAATATTAGCTAATTACTTTATCCACTTACATCCTCAAGTATATTTAGTCAGCTATGTAAAATCAATAACATTCATAACGCTGTAAAGTTAACTTTAAAAATACTTTTCATCACATGTATTATTTTTGACAGGACCCCGTAGACCAGCTGCTGCTGGGGCCCGCGTACGGCATCCCCAAGATCCTAGACAAAGCTGGTCTCAAGGTCGGCGATATCGATACCTGGGAGATCCACGAGGCGTTCGCCGTGAGTTACACATATACTAGCTCAGTGTTTCCCAACCTTATTTTGCCGTGGAACTTTAGGGAATTACAAGCACAGTTTAAAGTTTAAACGGTACTAAATAAACAGCAAAAAAATCGGTTTCATTCAGTCTCGCTCACCGCACGTTGGAGTAGCAATTACGAGGAACGAGACATTAGCTGCTAATTACCTGATCTGACGACGACGACCTCTGTGGCTCAGTTGGTGGGCTGTTAGTAGCTCAAGCCGGGAGTCGCGGGTTCGAATCCCGCCGACGGAACAAAAAGTTTTCATAAGTTCCTGGGTCATGGATGTGTATTAGATTTGTGTATCATATAATAAAAATCTTAAATATACGTATAGTATAAAATATTAAATATATTTCCGTTGTCTGGTACCTGTAACACAAGTCCTTCAGGTACTTAGCACGGGTCCAGACTGACGTGGTGTGAAGCGTCCATAGATATTATTATTATAATTAGCGTTTAGCATACATGTATGATCCAGAGATGACGCCGCGGTGTTCCATAAATTGAGGCGTATTGTCATCACGACGTTATACTTCGTGCATGTATTTTACATAATATTATGAACATTCCTCTCAAATCACTCTATTTACAATTATCAAAATCCGTACTTTTGTTGGAGTCGCAATAAATAAATAATTTTGCTCCAGGGACAAATCTTGGCCAACCTGAAGGCTTTGGACTCTGACTGGTTTGGACAGACTTACCTCGGCCGTCAAGGAAAGGTGAGCAAAAACTTGCAGATATATGTTACTTTGTACCGCGACGCAATAAAAAAGGGAAAGAAATTAAAATGAGAAAGTGTTTTAAATATTCAGAAAAATACAGCTATACTAGGCTATACATAAGTTTTGAATCTGCCAAACTGTATAAAATTTTGTAGGCAGATTTAGCTCACAACAAGATCTTCCTTACAAATATGAATTATGACGATACCTGAAGATAATACAATAAATAATAAATGTATGTGTGCAATATCAATTTTGTATCATCGTCCATGTTTTATGTCATCTTACTGTTAATAGAATAAAATATGATGTTGATAAATGCAATCAATTTTATTTATTTTATATTTGTCAAGGTCGGATCTCCGGATCTCAACAAATGGAACAAGTGGGGAGGCTCTCTGTCTATTGGACATCCCTTCGCTGCCACTGGGGTAAGTTATGTCGCCCACTTTAAATTGCCATTTTTTGTCGACCTTTGTTGTGCTCCTGCAAGCTTACTACATATTATGGCCTATTTTTGGGCATTCAACATGGCTCAAACAAATACTCGAAAAGCTATGAGGATGACTTGTGTTGATGATGTAACTTATTTTTTTTTGACAAAATATAGAGATTTATTATTTACTGGCTTTGAGAATAAGCCATTCTCAGTACCCATGTCTGAAAACTACATGTAATGATGTCAGGTGAGGCTGGCGATGCACACAGCTCACCGCCTGGTGCGCGAGGACGGGCAGTTCGGGCTGATCAGCGCGTGCGCCGCCGGCGGGCAGGGTGTCGCCATGCTGCTCGAGAGGCACCCCGACGCCACCACTAACTAAATCCGCCTCTGAATGTCTGCACTGCCGAGATACTCGATGAACTATAACAACATATTATTTTTAAACCACTCCTATATTGAATAGTCGTTTTGTTTCTGGTTGGAGTTGTAAATGTGTTGTTTACCGAAATTAATTAATTAATTAATTAATTTCGGAAAGCAACTGTTATCTAAAGGTCAATTTATAAAAGCGTAGAGTCGAAGCGAAGCGAATAGCCTAAAACTGAACAGAAAATTCAACCTTAACTCCAAAGCGTAACGCATACATTAATTCTGCGAGGCCAATTCGGAACGTGCACGTCAGTAGTGACATATTTCAAGTTTCAGGGGCGTGTCAAAAAATAATCAACAAGAGTTTGTTTATTTTGTAAATATTATAACAAATAAAATATATTAAGAACAATAATTAATGGTATTTGGGTTATATTTAGTTAAAAACGACTTGTGGAAAATGAATATAATCATAAAAACCTGGTTTTTAGAGTGTAAAACACTCAATAACTTTCAAGGCCCAACCTATGCTAAAAGGAAATAAATTGGTGTTAGCAGGACATGTAAGGGATGTAGAAGAGCTAAGAGCTAATGGCAATGTTATTTAATACGAGCCAAAATAATTCGCCGAACATCGGTTACTTTAGCACCCTATAAAACAAGTTCAAACGTAAGTACTCAACCGACCAAAAAACGTAACTAAACATTTGGATAAGCAAGTCTAAACATTTTTATTCATTCTTACAGATAGATAATAATGATTGTTGCTGGAGTAAAATGCAGCTGCTCTTTAACCAGAGCGACAAGTGCAAACACATTGCTGCTTTAATCAGTAACAAAAATACGAGCAATAGGAACTTGAAACAAAAAATGTTATGTTTTTAAAAATCTTGTTTTTATTTATTTTTACAACATTAATTATACTCTTGAAGAAAATCGGAGTCCAAAAATTTACTAAAACACTGCAAACATTTTTCACGTTTCTGAGTCTTTGCAATAATACACTTTCAATCAATGAGTTTCTAAAATAGTAACATAGAATATTATTGCTTTCAATATGGATTCTTACTCGATTAATATCATAAGTCCTTTCGGTTTCATCTTGAGAGTAGGTACTCGTTTTGTTTTGCTCAAAATAGGGGCATAATAATTTTAACTTTTTTACCCCTTTCATCTAAAACTTGCATACTTGAAAAACCTTTTTCATTCAAAACTCTATCTCCAGCTCCTAAAAGATCAGTTAAACCAGATGTAGTATCTGGTTTATCGTCATTTGTGAGTCACTATTTCTTCCACCTGAATTAAATGAAATATTCTATGAAACTATCACTGTAAGTTTTGTCGTCGGGTTTTGGAGACCATCATGGTGATCCATCAACACTAAAACAATAGTTAGGTACTCAATTAATATCTTTTTAGAGCAGATATCTGATTGAATTTCCTAGTGGATTTAGGAAAAACATTTTTTTGCTGTTATTTTTGCAGTCTACGATACAAAAACAATTAAGACCAATTTCTAAAAATTTCAAAACAAGATTGACAAGTTTGTTTGACTACTATCTGAGCCCTCTTAGTTCCATATAATAAAGCGTATTTGTCCCCTCCACCCACTTCGCACGCTCCGAATAAGGGCCGGGACACAAAAACACGGCACGGCGCCGTACGGTGCCGCGTCGTGAGAAGTCACGGCGCGCGTCGTATAAAACCACGGCACGGCGTCGTACGACGTCGTGCCGTAGAAACTCACATAGAAGTTCAAGATGAGTTTCTACGACGCGACGTCGTACGACGCCGTGCAGTAGTTTTTTACGACGCGCGCCGTGAATTCTCACGACGCGGCACCGTACGGCGCCGTACGACGGCGTACGGCGCCGTGCCGTGTTTTTGTGTCCCGGCCCTAAGCGTTGGTCGGGCACATTCACGCGAATTCGCGCGCCCTGCTCAGAAGTAATAAAGTGTGTTATGTTATGTTTTGTTTTAATAATTCGCTTCGATGCGCTTCGACTCTGCGCTAGTATAAATTGACCCTAGCAAATAATATAATGTCTCTCAGCTGCAAGAGCCGGTCAACACCAGTTTTATAAGATAAAATATTATTGTTAGCTAAGTTCCTTAAATGTGTAATAATGAGCAGTCCGAAGTGTTCCATGTTGAAGAGTAATATAAGTTTATAAATATTGTGTCCAAAATATTTACAAAAGATTTTTATAACGATTTTCTGTAATAATATTTTTGATAAGTGCTGTATGTACAGATGTAAGATGTAACTGTGTATCTCAGGCAATATCACAATTTGTTATTTAAATATTAAAGATTATTTTCGACATACCTAAAGCATTCGCAGAATAAATTCTTGTTCCAATCTTTGTATAAGATTTTTGTTTAATCATTTAGTTAACATTTTAAACTTTCGCGTTGCATTAAGCTAGAAACAAATTATCGGACGCATCCATAAGTGGCGGCTGACGGATGCAGCTTAACAATGTGCACGGTCCATCCGCGGACGTCAAAGACCTAACCTTATGTCAATGGCAAACGTCCGCGGATGCAAAAACATCCGGCCAGCCAGATTCTGTTCGGATGTATGAACGCTCAAGATCGCGTCCGCGACTTATGTCAGACAATGTGCACAGTTTAGTGTATTTTGTATTGATCAGATAGAAACAAGCCGCATCCGATGAAAACGTCCGCGGACGTCCGTCCGATAATTTGTTCCCAGCTTTATAATTAAAACTTATTAATCGGGACTTAACGCGACTTTCTAGTAGTAATGCTACTACGAGTACATATACTGCAGTCCCCTCGTGACCACGGCCGAAACGTCGAGAAAAAGTATGTATGTACTTGTAGTAGGATTACTAAGTCGCGTTAAGTCCCGATTAATAAGTTTTAATTAATCATTTAGTTATTTTTAAATACACAATATAATCTGGCAGTCATATAAATTATTTATTAAGTAAACGAATATAAACATTGTCTTATTTTAACGCTATTTTTTAAATAAATCGATCTATAAAGTTTATTTGATTTTATTTCCATAGATAAAAATCCACACGTTATTTAGATTACGTACCTTCTACATTATCATTTTTTTAACTGGGATATTTTGATTTTTTTTTTAACCTATTTGTTTGTTTTGTATTTTTAAAATCCTATAGCTGTCCTGCTATATCCATGAAACAAATCAAGATTAAACATTGTTTTGCGGCCATTACTCTTTGTTTTTAGGAAAAACTACGAAATACGGGAGTAGTAGTACGAAGTACGGGAATATTAAATAAAAGTCTCACTATAAATGTCAATATCTTTAATAGCAATGTTGTTAAATACACAATCGTGCCGGTATCGAGACAAAATAGGCACTGACATTACTAAAATACTATGTACAATCCTACCTCGACCTAATAAAATCATCACGTGATATAGGTATTTCATAATCATCGAAATAAGTAAAAATATTCTTTTATCCGCTAATCTTTTATTACACTAACGAACACCCTCGGGTTCTACAGGATTAACGCTAGTATCAGAGTTAACTTATCAAGCCAGACCTATGTATTTAAAATAAGTTCTAATATAACCTCGAGTAGCCGTAAGAATATTGCTAAAATTGAACTCGCTTCGATCACTGTCCCCATTAGGCTGCGTTACCACCAGAGATGTGTTGCGAGGAATGTGTTTTTGAGAACCAATAGAATCGCTTCATTGACGTGAGCTTACCATTGACATCGCTCAGCGCGGCGATGCTATTGGATCTTAAAAACACATTCCTCGCAACACATCCCACGCACGCACGGTGGAAACCCAGCCTTAGTGAGCTGGGCGGAGGGGGTGCGCCCCGGCGGCGCTAGTGTGCCCAGACACAAAACAAGTTCCTAACCTATTTACAAAATGCTCATATTTTGTCCAGATAAACAGACTTATATATGTACCGTAATTCTTATTTGCACGTCATAATATGCCGCGAGTGACGTCCGCGACGTCCTCCACGCTAAAATTATATTTGCTACTCAACAAATACGTAAAAAAGTAAACATAATTATACTATTTGTATATTTGTGTATATCATAGCGTAACTTTGCCTCTTACACATTACAGTAACATATCGTATTATCAATCTTCTTAATTCTTTGGGTCGCTATTTTGGGCCGCTCGAATATCAAAACGAGTAAAATATTAACATCGTAGAAAAAATACAAAGTTCACCTTTTAATAAATTCAATATATTATTAGCTTTAAAGTTCGACACGAGCCGAGTATACTAACGATAGATCGTAAAATATTCATAATTTTTAAAATAAGGGGTAATAGTGAAGAGAATAAGAGCATATTATATTTTAGTATACTCGGGATGCATAGAGCTCACTCCGATAGCTAGCCGCTCGGTTCTGTGGGAGGACCGCTGGTGGGGGACTAATGGAAGTCGGCGAGCGTCTGCCGCCAGGTGGCGTGGAAGGGGATGCGGAGCAGCTTGAGCTTGGTGTGTGGCAGTTGCGCGGACAGCAAGCGCTGCAACGTGGGGATGGGCAGGATCTCGACCTGCGGCGGGCCGGCGACGGTGCGGTGGTCGTCGGGCAGCCGGCAGCCGGGCACGGGCTTCAGCACGGGGATGCACTCGCCCACGTCGCGCCGCTTGGCCTCGTCGCCGTCGCCGCCGCCCGCCTCGCACTGGTCGATGAACAGCTCAGTGACGCGCAGCAGCTCGATGGTCACGCCCCACATGAGGTGTGTCAGCGTGTCCTTCAGCCGCAGCACGCCGCTCAGGACCTGCTTGTTCGTAGTCGCCGACTGCGACACGTACGTCGGGATGATGAGCAGCCGCTGGATGTTCTTGCACTCCGCGAGCGCGTCGTCGAATCCCACCTGCGAAACAACAGGAATTCCAATCTGAATAACAATCATCATAACAAATCTGAAAACTTTAAGCCGAGTGGCAAAATATTAAAAATATTTCCTATTATTTCTTTTATTTTAGTCGGTGGTCGTCCGCGGCGTACCTTTACGTCAAAATTGACGAGCTCGAGCGTGTCGAGCGCGGGCAGGTCGGCGAGCGCACGCAGCAGCGCGGGCGCGGCGGCGTGCGGCACGCCCCGTTCGAGGCGCACGCGGCGGAGACGATGCAGACGAGATAACGCGGGGGCGAAGTCGCCGCCGAACGAGCACTCGCCCAGCTCCAGCGACTCAAGGCGCTCCAGCTGGCCGACCACCTCGCAGGCGCACCAGCCCAGCTCCTTGATGCTGGTGAGCGACAGGTGCTGCAGCGCGTGCAGCTCGGCCAGCGGGCGCAGGTCACGCGTGAGCGACAGCCCGGTCATGCTCTTGATGCGCAGGCGCTCGAGGCGAGTGAGACGCGCCAGGGGGCCGGGGTCGAGGCGCGTGTCGCGGACGGCCGGCGCCGCCAGCGACCGCAGTCCCACCAGCGAGCACGCCGCCTCCACGGCGCGCGCCGGACAGCGGCACAGCTCCAGCCTGGAGACGGCAAAATACTATAACTCGGTCAAGTTAACTCCGCACCTGGCGGCCGTGACGTCACATCGCGACGGGGCGAACGCGGGAAGGTTACGGGTTAGTAGGAGGGGCATCGCATTCAAGCGAGGTGCGGACTTGACCGGGTTATACAATATACATACTTGTGTATGCCTAACCTCCCCCTATATTATAATATTAGCTTTAGTAGTTCACAAGTTAGTCAATAAACGTAATTTGGGAACAAAACATCCCTTAGGTCTCCAATTTTTAGTTCATATAAATCTTAGTACTTATATTTTGTATCTATACTTATAATAAAGGTTAATGTTTTTCCAAAATGTTGGCCACAACTTTGTCAGCGAGAAACATCTCTTTAATAAACTTAATATATTCCCCAAGCCTGCACATTGAATAGTGATGTGAGTAGGATAGATTAAATTGAATTATTCGCAGAGGGAATCTCACCTCTCTAACGTGTCAGCGGTGGCGATGTGTTCGGCGTACTGGTCCCAGAACTGTACATCGTTGGATGGCAGCAGCATCTTGCGTAGGTCCAGCCATTTTGTGCCGTGTTTCTTCAGAGCTTTACACAACCCTCCCCAGTCGTATACCTGGAAAATATATTGATTTATTGTCAAACATTTACCTCTTCATGCCCAAACGGCTGAACCGATTTTGCTGAAATTTGGTATGGAGATACTTTGAGTCCCGGCAAAGGACGTAGGATACTTTTTATCCCAGAAAAATGTACGGTTCCCGCGCAAAAAACGAATTTTGGCGCAACGAAATTGCAGGCATCATCTAGTACACGATAAAAGGTGGCAATTTTGGGAAGAAACACATATACACGCGTACGCATTTATGCACACATATGCGTACAAATCCTGTTTATTAGCTTGCATTCCCTGTCTGTATTGTGTGTGTTATTTGTGTTAGTCCTCTAGCGGGCGTCATTTAGCTTGGTATGAATATTATTCATTGTTAAATTAACTAAAATATTTACTTTATTTACTTTGATACAACCGTATCCTGCTAGATTTTGGACTAGATTGATGTCAAACATCAGACGTTTACGTGTATCAACTCTTGACCGTAAAACTTACGTGTGAGTTTTTCATCCGCACGTGTCGCCAGAGCGCGGGCGCGGCGGCGAGCTCGCGCCACTGCCGGCAGACGCGCGCCGCCCGCGACAGATCCCGCATACCCAAGTATTGAAATATCTACACAACATAGACATATTTTTAATACATAATATCTTATACAAATATTTATTAACCGATTCAGTGCGGATGACACGGGAGCCGTGTCATACATGTTTTTAACGTGTGGCGTATGACACGTGAGCCGTGTCATTAGAAAAACGATTGTATCTCCCTCAAATTACACTTTAGAAGGTTCTACTCTGAACAAAATCATCTTAATTTTCCACATAGAACAAGCCTATAGGCTTCGCCTCTGAATATTCTGTGAATTGCAAAAAAGTAGGGGCCGCCAACCTTTTTTAAAAGGTGCATTCATTTCGTATTACACGGCAGCCGCGTCTTATGGGTTTTTAACGTGTGGCGTATGACACGTGAGCCGTGTCATTTAGAAAGCGATTGTATCTCCCTCAAATTGCACTTTAGAAGGTTCTATTCTGAACAAAACGTCTTAATTTTCCACGTAAAACAAGCCAATAAGCTTCGTTTCTGAATATTTTGTGAATTGAAAAAAGATAGTTGCTGTCTCCTTTTTTAGCCTCATGGTTCCCATCATCAGACCACCACTTTTGTGAACATGGTACCAACTCGGAACCGGATCAATCGGAACAAATACTCATATAATAAAATAAAAATTTTGAAAATCGGTTCACAAACGAGTAATAGTTGAACACATATAAAAAAAATATCTACAACCGAACGTATAACCTCCCCCTTTTTGGAAGTCGGTTAAAAAAACTTAATAACGAACTTCTTTAAATTTATCTACGAACGTATAATTTACATCAGAAACCCAGATCTATTTAATATACTCATTTTTCTAACCTTGAAACCTACAAAAGGTTTGCAACATCTGAATAAAAAAATAGTTTACCTGCCATTTTCAGGTTAATACTTAGTAAAACTACTCGAAATCAACTCAAAAAAATGTAGCCTTCCGTTAACATCAATTTTTTGGGCTCAACCAAATAAATCAAATTAATACAAGCGAAAAAAACAAAAAAAAAACAATAAACTTTTTTTAACGTGGCGGGTAACACGGTAGCCGTGTCATCTACTTCTATGGCGTATGACACGGCTAACGTGTCACGAGAAAATTGTATGCCGCCACGACTGAAAGTCTTCAAAAATGTGCGCCGCATTGAATCGGTTAATTTAGATACGCGCTTGATTGATTCCATTTTACTATAATATCATAAAATTTCATGTCAAACAATTAGCGCGAACTGCAGCGTCGTGTGACTATAAAATGTTTGCGTGTGCGTATACAAAATGAGATTTCCATATCATCCGGACTTATTTATTTATTTATTTTATTTATTTAAAAACTTTTTGCACATTGTAGCACAAAGGCGGGCCTAATGCCTTGTGGCATTTTCTTCCAGCCAAACCTTAGGGTGTTGCAGAGATAGTGAGGTAGATGCAAACATTTAGAGGACAGAGGGATTAAAATATTTTGTAATTAACAATATGATAATATAAATAAATATATAGGTACATCATCTTAATATATACTTAATTCAAAATAAAATAAATATAATATATACAATATACATACAAACATATTTAAAATAAATACTTACACAATATTATGTATAAATATGTATAAAATAAACTACTAAATATAAAATATAAAAAAAAATAATAGTAATATATATTACATAGATTATAGATAGATAAAATAACTAAATAATATCGATTTTGTTGTCTCATTTAATGATTTAAGGTAATGTTCATGAACTTTACGTTTAAACAATTCTTTAGTTTTGGACATCCTAATTTCTTTTGGAAGTGAATTCCAAAGGAGAATTGATTGAACATGAAAGGAAGAGTGGACGGGAGTGGAACTATGGGGAGGACATTGGAGACGTAAATTATTGGTGGAACGGAGATTTCTGTCATGGTTGCTGCCTAGGTATTCGAAATGAGGAGTTAGGTAGCTGGGAGCGGAGGGGGAGTATAGTATGGAATAGAGCATGCACACTGCCCGCTGGGCTCGGCGTTGGCGAACTGGGAGCCAGCGTAATTTTGAGCGGTAGGAGGAGACGTGATCGTACTTGCGGAGGCTGAAAACAAATCTAATGCAGTTATTCAGGAGACGATCTAGTTTGTTAAGGAGGTCCGCATTAAGATCAAGATAGCAAACGTCGCAGTAATCAATTATTGGGAGTATAAGAGTCTGAACTAGCATCAATTTTATACACGATGGTAAGAAATTTTTGAGTCGGTATAATGCTCGCAAAGAGTATGTGACTTTATTACTGACGCTAGCAATTTGTGTATGCCAGTCTAAGTTAGCGTCGATGTGTAAACCGAGGTCCTTAACACAAGAGCTATAGGGTATAATACTACTGTTAAACATTAGCGCTGGAATAGATCTAGTGTCGACTCTTCTTAGAACTCTCGGACTTCCTATTAAAATGGCCTGACACTTAGCCGCATTAACCGACAGTCCGAAATTAGCAGACCAGGTGTTTATAGCAACAAGATCCCGGTTTAAAGCATCGATGGCAGTGGAGAGATTTTCAATTGTTTCTTGTCTATATAGCTGGAAATCATCAGCATATAAATGGTGCGCACTGCTAATTATATAAACTAATAAATTAATAAATAAGGAAAATAAAAGGGGAGAAAGTATACCACCTTGAGGAACCCCATCCTCGAGAAGGACCCAATCAGAGAAGCACCCGTCGACGCGTACACGTTGCTGGCGCCCCTTAAGGTAGGAGGAGAACCAGTTTACTACTTCAGGCGAGATATTGAGGTGGGACAAGATGGACAGGAGGATATCGTGGTTCACGTTATTAAAAGCATTAGAGAAATCAATCAGCACTAGGACAGTGACTTTTGATTCCTCCATGCCAGCCCTAATGTCCCTAGTAATTTTCAACAAGGCCGTGGTGGTACTATGCCCAGGCTTGAATCCAGATTGTAGTGGAGAAAGAAGGTTGTTATCGAATACAAACCTGGACAATTGCTTGTGAACACAGGCCTCGATTATTTTAGAGAGGAAAGGGAGTATTGAAATGGGACGGAAATGGGAGGGTTGTACAGGATTTGTAACTTTTGGTAAGGGACAGACGTAAGCCTTACGCCAAAGGTCGGGATAGGATATACTTATGGGTCGTTGAAATTGAAATTTTAGGGTAATAGCGTAGTAACAGCAGAAGTGGGACGATTTTGGTTTTCAAAGCTGAACGTTTTGCATCTACCAATGACTTCTGCATGTTCAACTTAATAGACTTTAACTTTTAGAGGAAATTTATGGATCATTAAAATTAAACCTATCACAGTACTGTTACACTCGCCTGCATGCCGACGTCGTACTTGTGCTGCTTGGCGGTGCGGCAGAAGTCTGTGAACAGGTCTTGGGGCGGGCCGGGGGGCGGGGCGTCCGCGACCCGCGACCGTCCGCGTCGCCGTGGCGACAGCGCCGCGCCGTTCGCGAGCCGACTGCGAGCTTCGCTGTACATCAGACAGGTCAATCAAAACTCCGCTCGTGGAGCATGTACCATCGAGGAAATTGATTCCTAGGCAGTTGACAGACCCACTTCATTGGCCGGACTATGTCAATTCAATGTAAGCTGTGATCGGTCGAATGGGTTTGACGTAACGCGACCAAATTAATTAGGTTCTCTATCTGCCTGGGAATCAACTTTTGTGATAGTAGAAATTCGCACATTGAAAGATCAAAGCGATGAGTAGGGAACTCTTAGTCTCGTACAAAAATATTGATATAGCGGTCCTGTAGGCCTACGGGCCGGGACACAAAAACACGGCACGGCGCCTTGCGGTGCCGCGCCGTGAGAATTCACGGCGCGCGTCGTAAAAAACTACTGCACGGCGTCGTACGACGTCGCGTCGTAGAAACTCATCTTGAATTTCTATGTGAGTTTCTACGGCACGACGCCGTGCCGTGGTTTTTTACGACGCGCGCCGTGAATTCTCACGTGCCGTGTTTTTGTGTCCCGGCCCTACTACGAAACCGTTTTGAGACACAAACAATCGAAAGAGAATGCTGCGTCGTAGGACGCGGCATTTTCGTTCGATTGTTTGAGTCTCAAAACAGTTTCGTGGTACGGGCCCCTGCTTTGATACAAATGTCTGTCACGTTCGTACGTATCTACATGACGTGAGTACGTACAGAAACGCGATAGCAATATTTGTGAAGTAATAAAAGACACGTTTGACAATGTATGAATTTCTACATGCTGCACTTTCTTTACATACTTATTCCTAAAGATTATAATCCAAATTATATTTTAATATTTATGTATTATATTAAATATCGAGTGGTTCACGTTATATCATATAAAACACTTACCTTTAGCGAAGACTCCTGTAGACTACATACCACCATATCTTCAATTCAGATATTCAGGCAGTAGGTATATAAATAAAATTGATTATCAAAAAAATATATTTTTATAAATAAGCATCTATAATTACCCACTACAATTAATTTGCAAATAATAAAATACTATATTATTATTTCTTTTTGTTTTTACACAAAAACGTGAATTATGAATTAACGAATTTATTACATCTGTACACTTAATATATCCCATGTCCTTCTCTGTCTTATGGTCGATTTACACGGGTGACTAAAGCCGCACGATTTACGCCGCACGGCGAAAATCGACCCGTCTAAATAGCAATTCAACTACGCCGCATGCGGCTAAAGCCGCAAGCCCCAAAGTCGTGCGACCAATTACCGCATGCGGCTGGTGACTAAAATCGACCGTGCAAACGCTCAGTTGCAGGCGATCGCTTGCTGCGAATACTACTGTAGCGAGCGCAAACCTCGGGCGGCACTCACGAACTCATGGACAAAAATAATATTATTATACATTTTTTAGAGCGTTACGAAAAACACCCATGTTTATGCGATTCGACTGGTGACTTGCCGGGTGACTAAAATCGACCCGTTAGTCACCCGTGTAAATGTGGTGGCGATTCGACTTGGACAGGCGATTCGACTTGTGACTTGCCGGGTGACTAAAATCGACCCGTTAGTCACCCGTGTAAATCGACCATTACATACATTCCTAACGTTTCAAACACGGACAAACCATTGTGTAACTGTAACATCTGCGAACACAATGTGTATATTTTTTTTTAGTAAGGGTGCCAATATGTAATTTTAAATATGTCTGCAAGATTGTTTCTGATTTATTTCATTTAGGTTTTGGAGATCAAATTGTTCATATAAAAATACCAATATCTTCATGCTAATAATATTGCAACAAATCAACAGATAATAATATTTAATTTATTTTAAATAAAAATTAAATAAAAATATTTAATTTTCACTACAACTATATTTCCGATCACTGTGAATTATCACTACGAAGGACACCTGCAAAGAAAAAAGTATTTGAGACAGTTAAAAGTTAAACGAAATTACGACAGTCCCTAACTAGGTAATCATTCTAGTGACTATAAAAAAGAAGCTAAATAAGTGTAAAGATATACAGAGTGCAATTTAACCCTCAGGCCAAATTTCGATATATTGATCCTTGTTAAAAATAAAAATACACGTATTTTTTCTTTTATAATCACTCAGTAATAAAATGTTGAGAAATAGCTTCCGTAAGTTATCCTAAAAAAACACAAAAATTAATAGACACTACACGCGTCGCCGGCGCGTGCCTTCCGCTCCCCCCTGGCACCACCTCCCGCGTCAACCCGGCTCTACCCACAGCCGCGAAGTGACCGTTCTGCAACGACTTGAAGACCCAGTTTCATCAAGCAATGTTATATAAGTAATGGCTTGTTATATCAGTTAATGGCCTGTTAGAGCTTTCGAGCGTTCCACCATGCCCTAATGTCATGTTAAATCACCTAACATGGTGATAAATTTAATCCCTGCTGTGAAGGTCCGTTAAATAACAGGCTGTTATATGAGTCAATACAACAACTTTCAAAGACAATAATAATGCAATATAAATAAAAGAATCTCTTTTGACTTTTGAGTGTTTCCGCCATGTTTCCGCTACGTCCTTATTATTAATTATTTTTCAATAGTTATGAATAATTATTTATTTTCACTTTGTCAAAAATTCAGCCCTCGGATTTTCCTTGACATTGCAAAATATTACTAACTTGTATCAAAATTACCAAAACGAAATATGTAAATAAAAGTTTGTAATATGATTCATGTTTTCAGCTTTGACAGATAATAATTATTAACCTGATAAATTAAAAAGAACTATTATAGCGTAACAAGTGTATGCGATCAGTGATATTTTAATTTGGTCGCATTATCTACTATTATTACTTCAGTCGGAATTTCCAGGAATTGCTATTGTATTCTATTGTTGTCGCGATCACCGGTGCTCGCGCGGGGCCTGAAGGATTATACGAATAAGGAAGAATGTGACACATTGCAGCAAACATGTCGTATTAAACTTGTACATTGCAATTTCGTCGCCTTATAACAAGAATGAACGAATTGATAGTTGTTCACTCGTTGTTCACTTAACATTGCATTTACTAATCCTCTGTTAAATTTTTACTGTGGGACATAAGTATTTTAACAGTCTGTTTAATTTTCTAAGGTCCGTTAAGTAATGCCTTGTTAGGATTTAACAAACAGAGGTTGGTGAAATTGGGTCTAAGTGGAATAAAATATGTTTGTGAAAAAAATTACCACCCTATTTTTATCGGTTAAATGGACTCTCATAATGATACATAAGCCCTAAAAAAAATTGGCCGGTAGGTTTAATTGCACCCTGTATACATTATAACATTATAATCATTTCGAGATATAACTATTAGGGAGTGCCTTCGCTGCCGGCGCCGGCTCCCAATAATATCAGTAATGGGAACCGGCGGTAAGCATACTGCCGGCAGCCGAGATATAAAACAACGGCTGCTGGCGCCGGCACTCAAAATGGGAAACGGTGATAATGCGTAAAACGCTGGGTTCCAGTGCCGGTTAACAAATATTAGACTTTTTAACCGACTTCCAAGGGTGGAGGTTATATGTTCCGCTGTAGGTATTTTAGTTTTTCGTGAAGCATTTTGATCAAATGCTACCAAAAAAGTAAGATTTTGCAACACAGTAGGTATACCACGGTTTCAAAGGTGCTGAACAGAACTTCGGACTCCTCATACATGTTTGAGAGTTTCAGCGTTGTTAAAGAAAGAAAGGTACATACTTAATATATGCTACTAGCAGATCACATTTAACCATCATCATCATCACTATCATTAAAATATGTATCCTTACATTATGACCTTATTATTGGTACTTTGCATAGTCCTTTAGTTCAATACTGATGTTTTATATCATTCTTCTGTTATTTGACAAACAATATTTGAAGAATAGGCGCCGGCAGCCTATTAGGCAAACATCACGTGACTTCGAAAAACTTCGGAAAACGGCGCCGGCAGCCATTTCAGCAACCGGCGCCGTCAGTGGAGGCACTCCCTAACTATTAACTATCTTTAAAAATATGCAAAATTTAAATAAGTATTTTAAGATTCTAATCCTTTAGGGTGGGGTTATTTTTTATTTTTTATTATAATGGCCTCTCACTTGGGACTTCTTGTTCCCTCTTCAGTAAAAAGGGACAATTATTTGCTTTATTAAAATTATTACTATAACAATTGCCTTTAGGGTGGGTTGCACCAACTTAAACAACGCAAAATGTCAAATCTTTGGTTAGAGTAAAAATATTTTTTTTAATAAAGTAAAAAAAGTTATACTAGTTACTTATGTCAGGTGTTGGCTGGACGCGCGACCACGATGAACCGTCTGCCGTTGATGATGGCGAGCGACTGCGGACCCGCCGACGCCGCGCCCGCGCACGCTGTGGCCCCGCCCACCGCCTGCCATCGAAATTAGAAAACTTATGTAAAACAGCTTTAAACACAAATAAAACAATATCACGTGCACTTTTTCCACTATGTTCATTAATTATTAGTAGTAATAATCCTACTAATATAATAAAGACAAAAGTATGCCGAGTTTCTGTGTTTGTTACTTCTTCACGCTTAAACGGCTGGAGCGATTTCGACAAAATTTTACAAGGGGGTAGCTGACATCCTGGATTAACACAGGCTACATTTTTAACCGACTTCCAGAATGAAGGAGGTGTTATGTTCATTTTTTTTAAATATGTTCAATGATTACTCCGCCATTTGTGAATCGATTTTCAAACCCAATTCTGGTAGTGTTTCTTTTAACGAAATAGTATCGCAACGTTAGTGCTGAGTTTTAATTCTCCTTTTTAGGAACAAAGTAAGTCATCCTAGTTCCTACTAATATTATAAAGGCGAAAGTATGTGAGTTTGTGTGTTTGTTACTTCTTCACGCTTAAACGGCTGGAGCGATTTTGACAAAATTTTACAAGGAGGTAGCTGACATCCTGGATTAACACATGGGCTACATTTTTAACTGACTTCCGGAATGCAGGAGGTGTTATGTTCATTTTTTAAATTCTTTATGTTAAACGATTACTCCACCGTTTGTGAATCGATTTTCAAAATTTTGCCGTATCCTACTTTCCCCATCCCCTGGAAGTGTTGCTTTTAACGAAATGGTGTCGCGTCGTTACTGCTGAGTTTTAATTCTTCTTTTTAGGAACATACTAAGTTATTAATTTAAAGTGAATTTATTTTTAATGCAGTCCACAGTGTTTTAGAAACGCTCAAAATCGGACATGACTAAGTTATTGCAATAGTAAATGGCGTCTTATATTTCAAATGCAAGAGTAGAACTCCCGAGTGCGCATTTTACTTGGTTTTTGAGAAAATTAATTTTGAAATTGCTCATTTTTGAACTCCCTAAAAACGAAATTATTTTATTTAAATTAATTACGAGGGTTTGTAAACTTGCTACCCAGCTGATTAGATTAATCATTAAGAGACACAAATTTTGTACTTTATTTCATTCCTACAGTTCAAGTAGTTCCTGAGATTTTAATGTTTTAAAATATTTAGACTTTATTTTTTTTTTCTCCTTTCCTATATGATTTCCGCACCTTCTGTCCATACTGAAAAATACTTTGGTTTAGTATTTACACTACAATATTTTTATTTTTTGTGAATCGCGTATCATACCAGAGATTTACGAATTTCTAATTTTTATTCGCGCCTTAAAAAATTAAGAGCAAAGTTTCATCAAATACAATTTTTTAAATAATCAGTTAAATAAAAAAACATTTACAATTTTGTTTTTTTAATAATTAGTTAAGAGGGGGGTGGGAGTGTCCCAACCTTCTTTCCCATTTAGACTCTATTTTAAAAGACACAGTAATTAATATTTTTAACTGTCAAATCTCTGACACCTCCTGGGCCCAAGCCACTCTTCCCATTCGTTTCGGCGGCTTGGGTCTCAGAAGTGTGTCCAGCGTGTCTCTTCCCGCCTTCCTTTCTTCAGCTCACAGCATTCATCCTCTTTTCATCAAAATCATCACCAATTCTTTTGGAAACATAGGCATTCAGTCACTAGCCGAGGCGATCAACGCTTGGAAGCGTGTTTGTCATAGTGACGTTCCAGCTAACCCCAACATCCAAAAGAATTGGGATGAACCCCTAATTAATTTGGCACTAACAGACATACTAAATTCCTCGTCCACCACAGATCGCGCGCGTCTCCTAGCGTCCGCCGAGCCGGAATCAGGCTACTGGCTCCAGGCAAACCCATCATCCAATACCGGAACACTATTAGATAATCATACATTCAATCTATCACTCAGTTTGCGATTAGGAGCCAATATCAGCGAACCCCATCGCTGCCACTGCGGCGCCGCAGTAGACCGCCAGGGTCATCACGGCCTGTCTTGTCGACGCAGTGCCGGCCGCCAGTCCCGCCATGCTTCCTTGAACGACGTGATCCGCAGGGCCCTTGTCTCCGTCAACGTGCCGGCCACTCTTGAGCCGAACGGTATCGCACGTGACGACGGCAAAAGGCCCGACGGAATGACGCTCGTTCCGTGGAGCCGTGGGAGGCCTCTCGTATGGGACGCCACCTGCGTGGATACGCTGGCGGCGTCGCGCGTGACGGCCACAACGAGAGAGGCGGGAGCTGCGGCAGCACAAGCGGAGACAAACAAAAGAAGAAAGTATGAAGCACTGGGGAGTGATTACTTTTTTGTACCTTTCGGGGTTGAGACCCTGGGCCCGTGGGGCCCTGGTGCCAAACTACTATTCAAGGAGTTATCCCAAAGACTGGTTAAGAAAACTAACGATCCCAGAGCTGGCGCTTACCTCGGCCAACGTATCAGTCTTGCGATACAGCGAGGTAATGCTGCCAGCCTCTTGGGTACATTGCCCGCAGCCTCCGACTTAGATTTAGTTTTTTATATATAGTCTTTCTTTTTTTTATTATTATTATTTTTTTTAATTTATTATTCCCTGTAATAATTGATATAAAAATTATTTACTTACTTATTTATAAAGTAGTTAATGTATTTTTTAACGTATTTGATGTATTACCTCTTAATGATTAATTTATTTTTAAATATTAATTGATATTAAGCAGCTAAATATATATAAATAAAGTTACTTTATGTAAATAAAACAACATAATTAGTTAAATAATAATCACTCAAGTAATAATAATAATAAATTTATAGTGTCGCTAATATTATTAACGACTTCATCCTCCTCCATTTGGCACGAGAGGACAGCATTTTTGAAGATCAAGGTGATGAAGAATAAAATCAAAAATGTTTCATTATTTGACTGATTTATTATTTGAGTGATTATTACATATTTAACTAATTATTTAAATTTTTTAAATTGTAAATGTTTTTTTATTTAACTGATTATTTAAAAAAATAATATTTGATGAAACTTTGCTCTTACATTTTTTAAGGCGCGAATAAAAATTTGAAATTCGTAAATCTCTGGTATGATACGCGATTCACAAAAAATAAAAATACTGTAGTGTAAATACTTAACCAAAGTATTTTTCAGTATGGACAAAATGTGCGGAAATCATATAGGAAAGGAGAAAAAAAATAAAGTCTAAATATTTTAAAACATTAAAATCTCAGGAACTACTTGAATTGTAGGAATGAAATAAAGTACAAAATTTGTGTCTCTTAATAATTAATCTAATCAGCTGGGTAGCAAGTTTACAAACCCTCGTAAATAATTTAGATAAAATAATTTCATTTTTAGGGAGTCAAAAAATTACCAATTTAAAAATTGATTTTCTCAAAAACGAAGTAAAATGCGCACACGGGAGTTCTACTCTTGCATTTGAAACATAAGACGCCATCGACTCATTGCATTAACTTAGTCATGTCCGATTTTGGGGATTTCTAAAACACTGTGCAGTCGCCAGAGGTTTTAACCTCCGAAAATTGTAATAGTGAATGGATTTTTGTTTTTGAGGTGTCATTTTCTTTTTTACACCATAACTTGCAAAGTTTACCAAAAATTTTTTTGTGCTTTTAATTTTTTAGTTACCATTATTTTTAGACATATAAAACCGGTCCAGAAAATTTTTTTTTTCTTGTTCCTGTTATTTAATGACTCTTATCCGATTGTTTACGTTGAAAATTAACCAAATAATTTTTAAAAAAGAAAGTTTGCTTTGCTAAGCTAAATACAACTATAAGGTTTTTGTAAAGTTTTTAGAGATTAACGCTCGTCGTGACCAAGATAAAAGAGTTTAGACGGATTTAAGGGTTGTAACGAAAAGTGTGTTAAACTTATTTGTTGTGCGTATTTAATTTTTAGAGAAATGATAACTTTTAAGTACTTAAAAACGTTTAAATATCTCCAAAAATATGTAAAATAGACCGAAAATATTTTTCTATATTTGTTGAGAATCTATTTAAGTGAGAGCTAAAACATTAAATGCATCGCAATAAAAGACTTTTTCTAGTCTTTGAAATATATTTAAACTTCCGACTTAAAGCCAAAAAAAAATTGGGTGCTACAAATCTCACGTACATACTAAAGACGCATGCTGCGACCTATGTTTGGAAAATGCTTACCTGAATACAAAAAATATCAGTTCTTAACCTAATTTGTATTTTTTTCCTTTAAGTATGTTTTAGCAAATATAATTAATGAAAAAAAAATTAATAAAAAATCAATTTTATTCTGTAAAAACCTAACCAAAAGAAATATAAAATACAGATTTTCTTCGAAATATCCGTGAAAAGTTTGTGCTACATTTTCAGAAAATTTAATAGTAAGAGCTAAAAAGTTATACACATTAAGAAAAAGAAGGCTTTGTTAAGCCTAAAAAATAATTTTAAGCTTCCTATTTAAAACCAAAGAAAAATAGGAACGCCATTTACCTGGCGAGGCACACAACAAGCACATTTGGAGGTATGCTCATCTACATACAAAAATATTAATTTTAAATCTAAATTTTATATTTCTTCACCTTTTTTTTTTCTTTGGAATATAAGCAACGATACAAATCAAAAAAATAATAACATGTTTTATTAATTTGCTATATATTTGAAAGAAATATGCAAATTTTCTTCAAAATTTTACAGTTTATGAGTTTACTTGAAGTGGAAGAGAATAATTTAAAAATCAAAAGCACAACTTTTCAATAGGTAAACTTTATTATTTATGTTATCAGCTACACATTCCTTTTTTTTCTTTTCAATTTTCATCCACTATTGCAAAAATCGGAGGTTTGCACGATTTTTACGCTCTAGGAACTCCACTATCTATATCATTTTCATTCCTCTTTTGCATATCATTATAGATTATTATAATATTTTTTCAACTTATTTTCTTTCTTTGGAATATAAGCAACGATACAATTCAAAAAATAATGATATATTTTATTATTTTGCTATATATTTAAAAGAAAGAAATATGCAAATTTTCTTCAAAATTTTACAGTTTATGAGTTTACTTGAAGTGGAAGAGAATAATTTAAAAATCAAAAGCACAACTTTTCAATAGGTAAACTTTATTATTTATGCTATCAGCTACACATTCCTTTTTTTCTCTTCAATTTTCATCCACTATTGCAAAAATCGGAGGTTTGCACGATTTTTACGCTCTGGGAACTCCACTATTTAACTTAAACTAAAAGTACAGATTTCGAGTGTCAAATTTTGTCTAATTAGGTTTCCCGCCGTTCTGTCCGTTCCTTCGCGTTTCACAAACGGCAAAGTAAATATTAATCATAAAAAATCACATCGGAACATAAAATATATATTTTTATCTCCTTCCTTTTGGAAGTCGGTTAAAAACAATAGCATAAGACAGCATAATCAACTTCCATCTCTCAGTCATAAAAATTGATGTTTCCGATGATCTCTACAAGGGGCAGGTTCGGCCTCATATGGAATATTGTTCTCATCTCTGGGCAGGGGCGCCAAAATACCAACTGCTCCCTCTGGATCGTATCCAACAAAGGCGTGCCGCGTATTGTAAAACTCTGGAACGAACTGTCACCAGCAGTATTTCCGGACCTATTAAAAGGCCGGCAACGCACCTGCAGCTCTTCTGATATTGCGAGTGTCCATGGGCGACGGTAGTTGCTTACCATCAGGTGACCCGTTTGCTCGTTTACCCCTTTATTTAATATAAAAAAACTCAATTCATTTTGTCTCTAATACCATTAACTATTTACCTATTAAAACACAATTTAGTTTACCTAATAAGTCGCGAGTAACACCGCGGGGCACAGCTAGTTGATGAATATAGTGGAATAAGTGCACGTAATATTGTGTTTTATTTGTGTTTAAAATGAATTTCCACCAAGAACCGACAGTACAAGATTTATTAGCTTTGTCATATAAACTGGGGAAGGAGACACAGAAATAAACTAAAGAGAAAAGACAAGAAACAGCATTAAATCTTCTTCATAAGTATTTACCTAAAGGTTTGGTTAGAAACACCAAAACTTACTAGAAAACCTAATTTTCAATTAAACATTTAAAATACATCAAACATAAAGCTCAGCATATTATGCTGACTGCAAGCAATCAGCGTTGATCTTCCTCTAGGGCGACAGGTGACGTCAGCGGTCACGGACATCAATAAGGGTTCACAAATACAATATAATGGCACAACAATGGAAAACAATATTATTTCTTTTAGGTTTAAGTAAAAAGTACAGTTATTTCAGCATTTCAGAATTTCTTTACCTTCAAAGTCACATCCATTTTTTTTTTATCATAATTCATTTAATTTTCAGCTATATTATCTTACCTTAACTTTGGTGGCGGGTCGTTTGTCGGTGCGCGGCACCTTAGCTGGCACGGGCACGCGCCGCGCGGGACCCGGCGCCGGCGGCTTGTGCGTCAGCGGCGGCGGCGACGGCGGCGGGGACGTACTCTTGCTACAGTTCTGTTCAAATTCAAATTCTTTATTAAGGGTTTTCAAAAATAACTGCGAATTTGCATCGCAAATATCTGCGAGAAATTTCATAAAAACCAGCCAAGTTCCGTACCATTATAAGAGTAAAAATAGGTAAAAAGTTTTTTTTTTTTTATTGGAGCCCTCCTTAATTATTTATTTTATTTAAATATTATTATTAATTGTTAAATTATAAACACAACTGAGTATTTTGTGAACATTTCAAGTGCCTAGTTATTGCCATTATTAATATCACGCAAAAAATAGCAAAAAAATTATGTTTGCTGTATGGGATATAACAAACGTAAATATTTAATTTATTTTGTTTTTGTTATTTGTTGTTATAGCGGCAACAGATATACACAATATGTAACAATTTCAGAAATCTAGCTATAGCTTTTCTTAACAAACAGCCTGGAGACAGACAGACATCGAAGTATTAGTAATAGAGTCTCGGCGATTTTACCCTTTGGGTATGGAACCCTAATAGAAATGACATTACAATACGTCGCGAATTCGCAGTTTTGTGTGGGAGCCCTAAATCTAATATATAAAATTCTCGTGTCACGGTGTGCGTAATTGAACTCCTCTGAAACGGCTCGACCGATTTTCGTGAATCTTAGCGAGCATATCGGCTAGGGTTAAGAATCGGACAACATCTACTTTTTATATTGATAAGTGCATTTGTTGAATAAATAATAGTAAATTATTACAACCTGAGACTGACGGCAACCATTGTTTGTGCGACGGGATAGCGATGGACGTTGCCATGGTGACATACTTATTTAGTCATTTCAATAAAATAATACGGGCGATATACTTTATATTATGGCAAAGCAACGTTTGCAGGGACAGCTAGTACATATATAATAGTTTAAAGCAGGCAGTGTATGTACGTACACTGATGTACATCACGACTCACGTCGTGCTAAGTGCTCGTGATAAGTTAAACTTGTGTTATGGCAATCAATTAATTAAAAATTTCTCAAGTGAAAATAGCAGCCGCACTCAAAATTTAATAATTGGTTACTTTACGTTTTATTATAGTTTTTGGCATGAACTCTATATACATTTCTGACAAACTCTTGTTAAATCTAACTGCCCCTCAGAGACGAATATTAATTACTTAACTGTAATTAAAAGACCCCCAGACCCCCATGCAGTATTTGTGAAACTCTTCATGAAATTAAAATAAATAAATGTCTCTGAGTGCAGCCGTAAGTAAATTAAATAATTGTATACCTTGCAAAGGAAGTCAGCATGCACGTGCGTCTCGCCGACGCACGCCGGGTGGTACAGACAGAGACAGACTCCGCACGCCAGCGACGGCACCGCGCCGCGCCCGCACGACATCGAGCACGGCCGCTGGCCCACCTGCACGCTCACACGTTATAGACACGCCCATAATCTTGTTTCTTTTTATAACCTTTTTTATGTTTG
Organism: Lysandra bellargus; assembly: GCA_905333045.1. Classification (NCBI taxonomy): domain Eukaryota; kingdom Metazoa; phylum Arthropoda; class Insecta; order Lepidoptera; family Lycaenidae; genus Lysandra; species Lysandra bellargus. The sequence continues at coordinate 7,824,417 of HG995331.1, read as the reverse complement.
TCTGCAAGAAAACGCTAAAAGCGACAAGACCGAAAAGCGCTCTTACAAAAATTTGTTTCTTTTTCTTATTTTGTATTTTATTATTATTATTAACACCGAACTTAAAAAATAATTAATTATCATTATAAAACAAAAAGTTAAATGTATATAAAAGTACGCACGTTTTAAGCAAGCAATGGGAGGGTATTAGAAAAATCATTAATTTATATCCAACACCTCGTGTAACTAAGGCCGTACTTACCGGGTATCTCGGAGCGGGCGTGGGAGCGGACGCGGGCACCGGCACAGGCACGGGCACGGGCACAGGTACCGGTACGGGCGCAGGCACCTGTGCTGGCACCGGCAGGGGAGCGGGTGCGGGCTCGGTATCGGGCACGGGGGCGCAGTCGCTCACCCGGGGCGGGGGCGGCGCGGGGCGCGGCTGCAGCGGCGGTGGCGCCCCCCTGCCACACAAGCACTGCACCTGGCGCCTCGCGGACCGCTCAGTACCCGCGCCGGGGGGCGATTGCGCCTCGTCAATCGACCCCCGTCACAATACACACGCACCGACCTCACGTCTACACTCCGAGACGATCTACCGTGATGTAGTAACAACAACGCGCAGAGGAGCATAGACATAAAGTCAGAAACATCAACAAAGACTTATCTCTCTGTGTATCACTTCTTATAAAAACAATATAATATCATAGCATATCTATCAATAAATCGTGAACCACTCAATAAACAATAAATCGTAAGTAAAGCATTAAAGAATTTTAGCTTCAACATTTCTTTTTTTTATGTCAGTAAATAGATTTTTGGAGAAAAAAATAACTGTCGTCAATGTTAAAATAAAGTTTTAACATCGACGACATTTATTTTTTCTGGTTGATAAATTCCATGGACATGGTTTATAAATTCCACATCATGGCCAACTTGAAAAATTAAACTTAAAAAATGTATTTACCAACATCATAACACCGCTATATGGGCTCCGAAACAAAACTGCGAATCCGCATCGCATCGCAAAATCATCTGCGACAAAACTCATACTGAAAATGGGATTACTAGGGATGCGAATTCGCAGTTTTGTGTGGGAGCCCTAAAGTCTAAAAACATCATCATGTCATACCTGGGTTTCTTCCATGCGGCGCTGTTGTTGTTGTCGGGTTGTGCGGGCGCGGGTGCGGGCACCGGGGGCGCGGGGGGCGGGATCGGCTGCGTCTTGCGCGCCGGTTTGCCCGTCGGCGCGCCGCTGTTGCTGAGCCGCGAACCCATAGACTTCACCTAGGATTAAGATTATACATATCTGCCGTATAATATACACTTTTCCTTATTTTATAAGGCTAATTTATCTGAGCGTTAGTTTATAAGTTACCTTGATCTTAGCGGGCGGTGACTTGGGCGTTGGTTCTGGGCTGGCGCCCTTGGGCGGCTTGGGCTTGGGCGTGCGCTTGCTGTCCGTCGTGGGCGGCGGCTGCGGCACGGGAGATTCCACGCGACGCATCATCTTGGCATCGCTGCACAAAGAACCAAAACTAAGGAAGTTCTCCTATATACGGGAAGCAGTGAGAGAGCTGATAATGACGAAAGCGAGCTATATAATAATATAATGTTAAAGTAACATATGTGTATGTATACCTAATTGCAATGTCTTAGGGCCCGTATAAATAGTCAGTACTTAAGATGCGACCCGATCTCAAGACGCGGTTCGGCTCTGCGATTGGTCCAAATTTTGACAGTCAACCAATCATAGAGCCTGAACCGTGTCTTAAGACCGAGATGCATCTTGAGTACTATTTATACGGGCTTTAGTGTTAAATCAGTTAGCATAACTCAAAAATAAAATATGATCCTCTAAGTCGTTTCGAAGCTACAATGATGCAAAAACAGAAAGGCAGAACTGAAATAAAAAAGACGAGTTGCACTCCGGGAGTGCCGGCAGAAGTGAAAACTTGATTATTAACGTTGTGCATTTTTTTTAACCCATATTTTATGAAAATTGATTATTAAAAAATCGATTTTTTTAATTAATCGAAACCCTTACAATCGATTAAATTTTTAACCCATTTTTTATGAAAATCGATTTTTAAAAAATCGATTTTTTTAATTAATCCAAACCCTTACAATCAATTCGAGTTCGACACAAAACACTACTCTCCAATCGTCTTACGGTTTTTCCAAGGTTTTTCGATCAGAACGAGAATCTGACGCGAGTTTCACAGTTTTTACCCATTCCACAAAAGTGCTCAACGCCGCTAAAGAAGCTTTCACTTCAAAAATTGACGAAATCTTTACTCTAAAAGCTGTTGTTACATACCGTATAATCTCCTTCTCCGGATCATCAATGCCAAGGGGCTCTTTGAAGAATGAGAAGTTCTCTGTGGTAAGGCCCGTTCCGCCCAGCACTTCAGATACCTAAAACAAATAAGGAATTAAATTCGCATCGCAAAAATTCGCAGTTATGTGGAGGAGCCCTAAGTACGCACCTCGCGCATAGACCGCAGCTTCTTGCCGCTCGGCATGTAGTAGTATATGTCTGCGGCGCGACGGCTGTGCGCGTCGAGCGCGGCGCGGTACACGAGCTCGCGCCGCCACCCGCGCTCCAGCGGCAGACGCAGCAGCGGCGACGACACGTCCGTGCGGCGACCGCGGTTCGCCGGCGACATAGACGCCTAAACATAAAAATTAAAATATAACGGGTTAGGTTAGGTATAGTTAAAATATAAGTGGTTACCTTGTTACTATAAACAATCTTATAGCCGCACTTGAGACATTTGATGATTAGTTTACATTTGATGAGTTTACTTTTTAGTTAATAAAGATTTTAACATAAATCCTTATGCATTACAATTTCTGTCAAACTCTTCATTAAAGTTAAGTTATTAATAAAGTCAACAAGTGTGGCTGATAGGGCCTGGGCCCTAATCATCTATATGTATATTAGTTAAAAAAGTGAGACGAGTTATATAATTTCATACTTTTTGATCATTACTCATTATGAAAGAGTGAACAGCTTGTTGGAAAGTTTGGTTACTATGTGATTTTTACCGAGCGACAAAGACATAAATCCTTTTCGTCGGCTGCTAAACAATTAAGAAACAGGCTCAAAACGTTACAACTTATAAGTTTCACCTATAATATATTTATTATTTGTATTAAGAATATAACTATCTCTGAAGATAAAATGACTTACTTCAACAAATGCAGTAATTAAGACATCATAATTAATGTTATTTTATAATCAAAATTCGCAATCATTATTCATGACTAGCTGCATTCTCAATGCAAATATAATAATATTAGTTGATAAACATCTTTTTAAAATCTTTATTTAAGGGTTTAATCGCAAAGTGATTATGACACCCGATGAACATTACTTAATGACAGGAATAGAACGCCTTAATACATTTAAAGTGTACACTTAAAAGCAACTACTTACACATACATTAAACCCATAAATATTGTTTATAATGTCTTGATTGTACAAAGTAAATAGTATAAATTATTACTGACATGCAAAAAACAAGCATAGGAAGTAAATAAAGAGTCTTGACAACATTTCTTTTTGGTTCAACCATAATATAGCTATTCGCAGGCAAGCCTAGGAAAATATTTTTGTTTAAAGCAAGGTTACGCACATTTAGAATAAACATTATTCACAATCTATCTACTACAGGTTCTTACAACAGAGTTGTTGATTTCGAAGCAGTTTCTGACTTTCAAAAACTGAAAGTTTGAAGAAACCTGTAAAATTCCTTGAGAGACCTGCCCAAAAAATATTTGTGTCAAAATAGTGTACAATAATGTACACATACAAATATAATGGAATTAAATTCCAAGTTACATAAAACTAGAAACACTCTTATTTTACAAATTTTCCTATCTCTTGACTAGAGATGAAACGGATATCCGGTAACTATCCGGTATCCGGCCTATCCAGCAGTCTTAATACTATCCAGCCGAATACCGGATAGCTGCTATTCGGCCGGATAGGCATCCGTCCGAATAAAAAAAAAATCTGGATAAAAAAAATTAAGTTATTATTTATTTTATTTATTCTTAAGAAATATAAGTAGTTTTAGTTTAAAGTAGAAAATGAATTAATTAGTACTTATACTGCACTAAGGGCAAATTACGGTGAATAAAAACCAACTTCTCTGCATTGAGAGGTAGCGGTTTCGCTTCTCTTCATAAATAAGGCCAGCTTCAGAAAATTCTTTCGCTGTACACACTGCTACAAGGTGCTGAAAGTATGTGTGCTTTGCACTAAACGGCTAAGTACCGCCGGATATTCGGAGGCCGGATATCCGGCCAGGTGGCTGGCCAAATATCCAGTATCTGGTATCCGGCCAAACTACTATCCATTTCATCTCTACTCTTGACACACCACACACCAAAATAGGATAAGGTTAGATTTTGTTTCATTTAAACTTTTTAATCTTTATACTTACATCTGTGGCTCCTTCACCTTCTGACCTTGATGAGAGAGCTGATGATGGTCTTGAGTTATCTGGAAAATTAATAAAAACGTGAAGAAGCAATTACTAAAATAATGTTAACTCTAAATCTTCTTTTCCCCATAGCAAACTTTTTGTATTAATTGTGAAATGATAGTACTCTATAAAAATACTCCATAAAGGCAGTACTCTATAATCTGACAAATTTGATAATCTGACATAGCCATGCAAAATGTTTGTTGGATTAACAGGGGTCGACTGTAGATGTTTAAATACCTGTATCTTGTCTTCCCCTTTTACTGGCTTTGATCAGTGGTGCAGTCAGCACAGTCTTAAGCGGGGTGAATCTCTTCACATCTTCTGACAGCTCGGCTTCCAAACGCTCTGCAACAATCATTACAAATTAATCTCTGTATTTATAAATCAATGTCAATCAATCTTTTCGTTACAACTTATATATCAAGAATGGGCTCATGTATCCAAACTGAATATTTAGGGTTTGTACAGACTATTTAGTAGATGGTTTATGTGAAGTTTCCACAAAATTGGTTGCGCAGTTCTTAATTCATCACACTTTTGTAACAAATGAATTCAATAAATGGCGGATCATTTTGTTAATGGGGATTTTGCTGACAAATTAAAACTTTTTTCAGTGTTGACGGTACAAGCAAGTTCAAATAATATATTTTTTATTATTCCACTTTATACAGCCAACATCCCTATAGCCTGACGGCTGATTGCAAGATTCACATAGAGGAAAAAAATAACACTTTAAGCTGCGCGTGCACTGGATCGGAATCAGAGCGTACGGAGCGTACGGATTTGTTGCTTTGTATTGCGTGCACTGGATCGACATTTCCGCGCCTGAGACCGGAATTTATGCCGATGACGTCATCCGCAGTGAACGCGTCATTTGGATTACAAAGGTTTTTAAAGTACTGACGTGTTTGCGACGACGCGACGGCTATACGTAAATACTTATTCGCGATGAATGACGACATTTTAATTACTTTAGTGCAAAAATATGAAGAACTTTCAAAAAACTTTTTTCGACTCATGAATGTGCCCAAAAAATATTTTTTCATCTTCTAATAAATCAGGATATAACATATGAAATTCTCCAAAAATTAATCTTTTTGAGTTTATATTATGAACCCAAACCTCTTTTCCTCTTTTGATAAAATACAGCTAATTACAAGAATATCCTCGTCACTATCCTCCATAATGCAAATGCACGCAGGCTATGACGGACTAAGAATAACTAAATTGCCGATGCGGAGACCGAATGCAGTGGACGCACCCCATCGGCATTTTGTAAATGAGGACGCTCCGTATGCTCCAATTCCAATCCACTGGATGCGCAGCTTTATACATAGCGAAGCACATACCGGACCGCTGGTACTATGTCTTTACCAAAATTTTTAATACAAATTTGTTTTACAATATAAGTTTGAGCCTAATTCACAATCTGATAGTTATTGGATGTTGTCTCTGTCACTCAATATAAAGTTTCAAACAACCAAGCTTAAGAAATTATCTCATACTTATAACATTGTGAAATACCTAGAATTTGATTATAGCCTGTTAGATTTTTCTGGTCACTAATTTCAAAGCCCTTGAATTCTTCTGATACATCACTTGAGGTTGATTTTCTTCTAGGGGCACCCTCAACATCATCTGTCATAATTAAAAAATGAATTAGAATTTTCTAAAGAAATAATAGCTTATTATTGTAAACCTATTTGCGGCAGGCTAAGCATGGCCATAATACCAAATATGAAGGAATAGGAATACTGTCAGATTTCAGAGGTTTTATATTTTGACTTACCGACTATACGATTATAATCAGGTATCACAATTGGCTCATCTTGACCAAAGCCTTTAAACTCCTCATCTCCGTCATCACTGAAGGCCGCAGATGCCCTACGCTTATTACATCTCTCTTCATTTATGTTCTCAAGTGTATCCATTTTAATATCTGAGGGGTCGTCTTTTTCCATAGCTTTTAATTTTTCACTTATTTCATCTGTCAGACTGTCTTTCCGTTCCTTTTTCGATGCACCTGCGTAATTATTGTATTTTAATTAAGAGACATGCAACAGAGATGTTGCAAAAACACAAAATTGGGTCACCATTAGAATTGAATATCTCAGAAAATTATTTCAGTCTTGACAATCAAAGCCAGACAGCGTAATACAGTATCTAAGCAAAATAACAGCCACATAGATTTACGATAAAATCAAATTTTATTTTTAATTCTTTGAAATACTTTGCCATTTACTAAATTTCATAATTAGCAGTAGAGAGACTACAGCATTTCTGTTATCTTTACCACACCACATTTTCTTTAAATGTTTAGCAAGAGAACTTCGCATTAACAAGTCCATACATATTTGATTTTATGTACAGCAAGTGAAATGCAAAATCCTAAAATTGAGTCCAAGTCAACACTAGATGCTAATCATAAATTTTACAAAATCCAAATATGTAAATGATTGCAACTACAGATATAACAATAATCACTAATAAGTAAAATATAAAAATAAGTTTACAGTTTCAATAATCAAAATGTCAACATAAAATTAGAGGTTATAATCTGAAAATATTCTTACCAGCAGTACGGTTCTGATCACTACCATCAATTGAACCAGCCGCAGCAGAGTCTGCATCATCTAGACTATCATTAGAATCGCCTATAGCCTCTTTGTGATCTGGCATTTGCTCACTGTTGGATGTTTTATCACCAATCGCCATTTCGTCAGACATTGTCAATTTCTAAATATACTCTCTATAATACAGCCAAAGAATAGATAGTCACATAACAAAACGTTACGACACAGCACTTCCCTGCAGCACGAATTAGAAATTAAAGCAAATTGAGCGCGTCACAACGTCGATTTCCCGCTATACTGGCAAAGAAAAAAATACATTGCATACGATGCTCTCAAGCGCGTTTTACACTCTCTTATCAGATCTACAGTGATTTGTCCTCCACACTTATCACAAATAACGTTTTCAGCGACGCAAACGATCCGTAAAAGCTTTTATTTTAATAATTTTTTGGGCCACAATAAGATGTCGGTCTATCAACATCCGCTGAAGACGCCACATTTGACAATCCTCGTTTCTCTATGGTCTTTACTCTTTTGTCTATTGCAAAAAAAAGAAATAATGTCATTGTCATAGACTTAAAGCCCTACATTTTTTGCCAGTGGGCAAAGAGATTAATAATCACTATGCCAGTCACTGCCAGTCAGGGCTTCATAACGTTATCGAATAACAGAAAAAATATCGTTACGTACCGTTATTTTCATAATGGTAGCCAGATAACGTTATTTTTTTAACGATATTTAGTAAAATAACGTCATATTTAGCGTTATTATTATAACGATATTTTTTCGATAAGTATAAACGAAAAAATATCGTTATGATAATAACGGTAAATATAACGTTATTTTCTGGTATCAGGTATGCGATCGTGCACGGTACACTAAATCTCACTCGCAGCCCACTTTTTTTGCGAGATTTGTGTGAAAATACAAAGAAAAAATACACCTTATAAGCGTGATTACGTTTAGAAAATTTTCCCGCTTGTCATGACTTTCTTGACGGACTATAACGTTATCAAAGAACATATATTTACCGTTATAAATCCTATATAACGTTATAACATTAACCGCTATTAATATCAATTTTTAACGTTATTTTTAATATCGGTTAAATTTTCATAACGTTATCTATGCCCTTGAAGCAGTAACATTATGAAAAAATAACGTTATTTGAAGCCCTGCCGCGTAGGCGAGTTTGACAGCTGTCAAACTCGTATGCAGCTACTTCACTTCGTGTGAATTTGACAGTTTTGACGGTTCGCAGCAAACCGTCTAATTTGACACGTGGGCTTAGTGCTGCCAATTTAACAAATATCTGCCATTTTGCCTTATAAATTATAATATAAGGAAAAATATTTATTGTATTAAATTTAACGCAAAACTTAACTCTTACGGCTCCAGTCTTTACTTTTAAAATAATTGGGGTTTTAGAATAGAATAGATTTTTTTTATTTGTACAAAAACTAAACTACAGAAGAAACACGCTAAAAGAATCCGTACAAAATATAGGCGGTCTTACCGCTAAATTGTTTTTTTTTACATCATTTTTTGCTCTCTAATGCATGCGCTCTTTGTCTCCACATACGAATTTGTGATTTTTTACTTGGACATTTCTCGAAATTTGTTTTTAGTTATTAGTATAAGCTGTGCTTTTGATTATTCTTCTTGAATAGTTCATTAATATTTTCGACCCAGCTCTAACGCAACCAAAATTTTAATGAGAGGTTTTCTTACTTTTTATCTCCACCAGACGGCGCGACGATAGACACTTCAAGATCTTCTAGATTCCCCACCGATCTGAAATTATCTGCAGGTTGGCATCACGGATACATATTGGTAGTGTTTCTAAAAAATATCAGTGTACTGTCAAGTGTGGTATAAATCAAAATATCTTGTCTAAGCGATCATTGGCCTAAGCGATAAGGCCTAAGCGGCAGTATACTGGTAATGGTAATGAAAAGCTTGTCAAACTGAAAACTGATAAGTGACAACAGTTTTGGCGGCCATGTTACTTGCAAACTTCTTCTACTTTTTATTGTTGGTGTGGTTTTTATTATTTTTTCCCAAATTGTGTTATAAGGTATTTGATGTTCACTATTGGTAAAATATTAGCCATGAAGTACTCGGTCCCGTTATCTTGCACAAGTGTAGCTAAGATGTGGTTCTGCAGCCACACATGGTTCCACAGTTTCATTTGTTTCTGCAGAAAATTAATTTCATGGGACCGGGGGATCTTTTTCTCAAAATATCATCTACAAGGTTAGTACAAGCTATTTTTTTCAAAGTTAATAAAAAAATTTGATGAAACTTGCAGTATTCCCTAAGATCATACATACATACATACATACATACATACATACATACATACATACATACATACATACATACATACATACATACATACATACATACATACATACATACATACATACATACATACATACATACATACATACATACATACATACATACATACATACATACATACATACATACATACATACATACATACATACATACATACATACATACATACATACATACATACATACATACATACATACATACATACATACATACATACATACATACATACATACATACATACATACATACATACATACATACATACATACATACATACATACATACATACATACATACATACATACATACATACATACATACATACATACATACATACATACATACATACATACATACATACATACATACATACATACATACATACATACATACATACATACATACATACATACATACATACATACATACATACATACATACATACATACATACATACATACATACATACATACATACATACATACATACATACATACATACATACATACATACATACATACATACATACATACATACATACATACATACATACATACATACATACATACATACATACATACATACATACATACATACATACATACATACATACATACATACATACATACATACATACATACATACATACATACATACATACATACATACATACATACATACATACATACATACATACATACATACATACATACATACATACATACATACATACATACATACATACATACATACATACATACATACATACATACATACATACATACATACATACATACATACATACATACATACATACATACATACATACATACATACATACATACATACATACATACATACATACATACATACATACATACATACATACATACATACATACATACATACATACATACATACATACATACATACATACATACATACATACATACATACATACATACATACATACATACATACATACATACATACACATACATACATACATACTACATACATACATACATACATACATACATACATACATACATACATACATACATACATACATACATACATACATACATACATACATACATACATACATACATACATACATACATACATACATACATACATACATACATACATACATACATACATACATACATACATACATACATACATACATACATACATACATACATACATACATACATACATACATACATACATACATACATACATACATACATACATACATACATACTACATACATACTACATACATACATACATACATACATACATACATACATACATACATACATACATACATACATACATACATACATACATACATACATACATACATACATACATACATACATACATACATACATACATACATACATACATACATACATACATACATACATACATACATACATACATACATACATACATACATACATACATAC
>HG995331.1:7806022-7808522 GCA_905333045.1 Lysandra bellargus | reverse complement strand
CATACATACATACATACATACATACATACATACATACATACATACATACATACATACATACATACATACATACATACATACATACATACATACATACATACATACATACATACATACATACATACATACATACATACATACATACATACATACATACATACATACATACATACATACATACATACATACATACATACATACATACATACATACATACATACATACATACATACATACATACATACATACATACATACATACATACATACATACATACATACATACATACATACATACATACATACATACATACATACATACATACATACATACATACATACATACATACATACATACATACATACATACATACATACATACATACATACATACATACATACATACATACATACATACATACATACATACATACATACATACATACATACATACATACATACATACATACATACATACATACATACATACATACATACATACATACATACATACATACATACATACATACATACATACATACATACATACATACATACATACATACATACATACATACATACATACATACATACATACATACATACATACATACATACATACATACATACATACATACATACATACATACATACATACATACATACATACATACATACATACATACATACATACATACATACATACATACATACATACATACATACATACATACATACATACATACATACATACATACATACATACATACATACATACATACATACATACATACATACATACATACATACATACATACATACATACATACATACATACATACATACATACATACATACATACATACATACATACATACATACATACATACATACATACATACATACATACATACATACATACATACATACATACATACATACATACATACATACATACATACATACATACATACATACATACATACATACATACATACATACAGACATACATACATACATACATACATACATACATACATACATACATACATACATACATACATACATACATACATACATACATACATACATACATACATACATACATACATACATACATACATACATACATACATACATACATACATACATACATACATACATACATACATACATACATACATACATACATACATACATACATACATACATACATACATACATACATACATACATACATACATACATACATACATACATACATACATACATACATACATACATACATACATACATACATACATACATACATACATACATACATACATACATACATACATACATACATACATACATACATACATACATACATACATACATACATACATACATACATACATACATACATACATACATACATACATACATACATACATACATACATACATACATACATACATACATACATACATACATACATACATACATACATACATACATACATACATACATACATACATACATACATACATACATACATACATACATACATACATACATACATACATACATACATACATACATACATACATACATACATACATACATACATACATACATACATACATACATACATACATACATACATACATACATACATACATACATACATACATACATACATACATACATACATACATACATACATACATACATACATACATACATACATACATACATACATACATACATACATACATACATACATACATACATACATACATACATACATACATACATACATACATACATACATACATACATACATACATACATACATACATACATACATACATACATACATACATACATACATACATACATACATACATACATACATACACATACATACATACATACATACATACATCATACATACATACATACATACATACATACATACATACATACATACATACATACATACATACATACATACATACATACATACATACATACATACATACATACATACATACATACATACATACATACATACATACATACATACATACATACATACATACATACATACATACATACATACATACATACATACATACATACATACATACATACATACATACATACATACATACATACATACATACATACATACATACATACATACATACATACATACATACATACATACATACATACATACATACATACATACATACATACATACATACATACATACATACATACATACATACATACATACATACATACATACATACATACATACATACATACATACATACATACATACATACATACATACATACATACATACATACATACATACATACATACATACATACATACATACATACATACATACATACATACATACATACATACATACATACATACATACATACATACATACATACATACATACATACATACATACATACATACATACATACATACAT